>JAODJU010000093.1:887571-898312 GCA_026776725.1 Gnathonemus echidnorhynchus
TCCCGTCGGGGTGGGCATCAGGTCGCTCCAAACATGCTGTCCCTATCTTGAGCCACGTCGGAGCGGTCGCTACGGCGACGGGAGGCAGCTGCATTGTGACGTGGACGCGATGCTCGTTGTGGCTTCCGTGCACGTTCAGGTCACGCACGCCGCTGTGTGTGTGTGTGTGTGTGTGTGTGATGCTGACAGGCTAAGTGCTTGCTCTCGCTCGAATGTTGCTGTTGTCAGGCACGGAGTTAGACGCCCTCCTGGGTCCTTTCTGTTGCGCTTCACCCCCAGTTTTCACCAGAGACCCTTTCCGACGGACCTGGTGAGGTTTAGGATTTTGGGAGGGCTGCCAGTCATGTCCCCCGGGCAGCTGAAGGTCCTTCCAGGGGTGGCTCGATGCCACGCCCCCTCTGGCATGAGTCACAGACGAGCAGCGGCATGACTCAGACGTGACTCTGACGAGCAGGTGGCGGCGTGGCACTGCCGGCTGAAGGTGAATATGGGCGCGGCGTTAATCACGGAAACGTCCCTTCCACCGGGGATGAGCCCCCCCCCGACATGCACTTCACGCAGTTTATGTGTATTTACAGGCATCACACGGTTTCACCTCTACCCATTCCGAAGGTCCTTTACGCAGTCTGCCTGTCCCTCGTCAACCCGGCAACCCAGAACTAATCAGAACCATCGGCCCAGATTGATACATAATGACCTACGAAAGAGGCTGAAGTATCTTATAATGTGAAATAATTCTTTTAGATGTGGGCCAGCAGGTGGCGTGTTGGTTAAAGACTTCGTTATTTTAACCCAAATGTTGCTCGTTTATGCCTGTAGCATTTGTACCTTTTGGCAAGATGCATCACTGTAAACTATTCCAGTTAAATATTATCTAGAAAAATAAATATTTACTATTAAATCAAGTATCTAGTGAATATTTTGGAGCCACAAGTCTGCCCGGAACAAGTATTGGTATTTTCGTTTATGTTTATATTAGCATAATTAGATTTTATCCTTCTTTCAAGGCTTGTTTTTTGAGTCATGCTGCGTTCTCACACTTACTGAAACAATCAAGGGTTTAAGGTTTTGCTGAAGGGTCCCCCAGCAATATCCTTGCTATTAGGTTTGGCAGGTGTTGCAATACACGGTTTCACCACCGGGTGTCTCCAGCGAGCCGTCAGATGGATCGCTGCTCGGCACGTCCGCCCTTCAAGCGGGTGGTCTAGGGGTGGCAGCACGTGGAACGTGTCCCACCCTCCCTCTTCCAGGAAGGCAGGACACGGCCTCACAAGACTAAACAGGAAATGAGAATAAAAGCTCAGAGCTTCAGCACGGGGTTAATTAACATAATAAAAATTCCTGCGAAACAAAGACAGGTTGAAACTGCAGATATATTTGGCAGAAATACTCAGAGGCTGAATATATAATTACGCAGCAGGTGGGTAAGTGTATGTGTGTGTGTGCCATTGCCTGCACGCTCTGTGTTATTCTCTCTAAATATGCGTTATATTGCAGATATTTAAACATTGTCAGTTATACTGGTTTGTGTTCTGCAGTCCAGTAGCGAGTGCTGTAATGGGGTGTAGAGTTATGAGAGATTTCCAGAATCTTCCCTTAGGTGGGAGATGTCAGTCGTCATCACCCTTGACCCTTAAGTGGAGGGATTAGAAGGTGCTAAATGCCGTTTTGCTTTGAGTGGTACCTAGATTAGCTTTCGCCATGTTCTTCCCAATCTGAACACGCGGTTGAATCTGGCATCCTCACTGCCTGAAGCCGGGAACCATGGGATACGGATCACCTACCCGCCCAGTGTAGTGACTGTTTGTGGCTGCTAGGGGGCCGTAAAACCTCAGGGGCCCCCTAAAAGTCTGTGGTTTGAGTGGTGGCAAACATTGCCTCTGTTTATCACTATCCTGCCTTGAGTCCCCCAGGGGCTGGAATCAGGAAGCAGGATTTCTTGCTTTGCCGGCTAATGGGTCAGATTTAAGGTATCCCAGTTTAAATACAGGTTCTCTTTTTTCAATTACATTTATCCCAGACAACCTTAAATTCAACAAGTTATCTGGCTAAGCAAGAAATCCTGCTTTCCGATACAGGCCCCAGATCAATGATAAAAATCAAGGCAGTATGTCTTCTTATTACATAATAATAGTATTACATAATAATAGTATTAATGTCTTCTTTTTCTGATTAAGCATATCATTAAATCGAGTGGGGAATCTCCAAAAGATATAATCTGTCAGCTTGAATAAACACCCAGGAGAAGCCTGGGAGAGAGTTTTGTGTCACGGAAAACTCCAGTGCTGTGAAACCTTATCCACAATGCTCTCGTCTTCCCATGTCTTGTTTTCTAATACCTTATTAATCCTCTGACTATCTGTTTTCCCTCCGTCTGGCTTTTGGCCTGCTTGTGGTCAGCAAAGCAAAGATGGCTGCCTGTGATTTACATATGATGAGCGCGGCTGAGATTTTGAGGCTGGGCAGGATCTCACAGAGCGGATGGAGATAAGGCTTCTCTGAAGCTTTGAAGTTTCTCCAGCTCTTTCATTTTTCGTGTTTTTTTTTTTTTTTTTGTAGTTGTTGTCTGAAAGCTACACTAATTGAATCCAGGCCCGCGTGACTCCGTCTCGTGTCGTTTCCCCGCTTTCCCATGATGCCGCGGTGGAGCGGGGCCCTGGCAGATGGCCTCTGGGTCTGGCGGTCCTCCAGGCACCTACTGGTTGGGGGGTGGAGTGGAGTTAACAGGCGGAGAAGGGGGCATTAGGGGTGCTTGAACCGCATGTGTTGGGTTGTGTTGGGTTGGGTTGTGTTGGGTTGGGTTGGGGGGGGGGATTTGGGGATAGATTTTTTGGGGTGCACCGGTGGGGAGACACATAGCCAGGCATCATGGTCACATGGCAGAGATTGTTACCTAGAAATAGTAATTACAATTCTAATAATTATGATTGCAATTATAAATTACAACTATAATAATCACCCCGTCAATACAGTGACTGCACAACATCTGAGCATACCTCCCATATTGACCTACACTTAGTAAACACGGTGACCACACCTCCCCAACATGACCACACCTGACCACACCTCCCTTTCTGACTACAACCTCAGTCAATACAATGACCACTCCTCCCCAACAGGACCACAACTGTTGAGTTCATTTTACAAACCCTAAAAATCCACCTGGTGAATTGTCCATCCAATTTTGACATGGATGATTTAAAAAATAATACATGTGACTAAAGTGGGAAAATGGCCATCAAGGCTCTGTACTGTACCCCCCAACCTGACACTTGGTAGAGCATGGAGTCCGTGGCTGATGTGTCATTAAGCACGTGAGGGTCGTCTCCAAGGGGTGGAAACCAATTCCTCCATGACCAAGTACCTGCAGCCCCTTGCCTGCATCCACTGAGACCCTGCCAAGCTGGAGGCGCATGGCTCTTTGGGCAAGGATGCTGTACCTGAGATCAGAAGGTCAGGAGTTCAAATCCCGTATTGGACCCCAGGCGCTCCAGGGATTGGCCGACCCTGTTTTCTCAGTTATTTGTGTTCTTTTGAATAAAAGCATCTGCTACATAACTAGAAATGAGACAGTCTATCAGAGCAGGACTCTGTGCTGGGTGGCGCTTTGGTGGAGCTACTCACTCCAGCTTTGAGGACATTCTCTGCAGCCTGGGCCATTCATCCCCGCCGAACTCTGACTGGCGGTGTGCTCGCAAACAAAAACACCAAGTCATGTGTGCTAGCTTAGCCTAGCCTAGCTTAGCCTAGCCTAGTCTTCCTCCCTTTACCCGCTCAGTTAAAGATTCCTGCCGTGTTACGTTAATCCACGTCCTCAGTGGATAGTGGGTCAGTCTAGTCTCTTCCCATAATGCCGATGGTTTTAATAACATTATCAAAAAAAGATCCTTTTTGTGTAATACTTGCCTTGTTTGTGGTGTGCATGTGGTTTTTCTCCTTCAGTGCAAGAATATACAGTCGGGCAAATTGGTGTCTGAAAATTGCCCTTAATGTGTGACTTTGCTCGAATGTGTTTAACAGTGCCATGCAGAGACTTTTTGAGGGTCAGGTGCTTGTATATATTTTGCCAACTGGGGGCAACCAAATCAAGCTTGTGACCTGTGATGGCTGGCATCTCCATCCAGGGTGCTCTCCTGCCTTGGACTCCCTGATATAAATTCCTAGTTCATCACAAATTTGAAGTAGAAGATGGATGGATTGGTGGATGATTATTTATTATTATTATCCGTGTTCCGCCTGATTGGCCTCACACTCTCCCCATGCGTGACGGCAGGCAGTGGGCATCGCCTTGCTCATTCTCCAATGGGCTCACTGTGATTGGTGTCCCATCGTGGGTGAGGTGTGGCCGGATTCCCTGATGGCTGCCAACGTCTGCCTCTACTTGAGGACCTCAGTCCAGGTCCAGTGGCCCGGTGCCAATGGGCCGTCCCTCGGGCCCACGTGTAGGCAGAGAGGAAGTAGGAGGGCAGTCCAGTTTGGAACGAGACGTCCCCCTCAGCAGGGGAGTCCCTGTGCCGTCCGCTTCACATGCTGGTTCATGTATAAATAGCCATGGTTTGGCATAGGGAGGTGATACCTCACTTCTGGGTGTGTACAGAAAATGTGTGGGGTGCTCCAGGGGGTGTTGCCGCCCACTCTCTACCCCCCATCCTTGAGCAGCTCTGCCCGACAGAATGACCACCCCACAAGCCATCCCATGTGTCCTTACATCTCTGTGGGTGGATTCATGTTCTGCAGATAGTTTTTTTGGATCCACGTGCTGTTGCGTGTGTATCTAAGGCCCATATGATTATGCATATAACCATAGAGTTCATCGTGCATAAGTATGTTAAGTCTTGTCTGGTTGCTATAGTCCCTACGCACATCAAACCTGTGGTTTATAACATGAGTTTAACCGGACCTTGTTTGGCCAACAGTTCTTCAGTTTGGTACACATCAGAGGTGGAGATTTCAGGTCCAGAGAGTACAAATCCAGATCAAGATTTTGTTTCAACCAACCAGTTGAGTATAAAGAGTCACAGTCACAGAGTATTCAGCTGGTTGGTTGAAACAAAATCTTGGCCTGGATTTGTACTCCTTGGACCAGAAATTTCCACCTCTGGTACAGGTTCAGTTTTTTCTGGCTGCCATGCACAAGGTAATGGGAGCGAATGCATCCATCATGGTTCTCTCTGACCTTTGAATGGATGGCTGAGCTTCCCGCGGCCATGTGACTCATCACATGACCTCCACACTTGGCCCAGACATGACATTATGCAAACTTCAGGAACGGTGCTGGTATCTCCACTGGGAGGCTTGAAATCACATGACCTCCACAATAGTATTTTGTGTATTTTGTGTATTTTGTGTAGCCTGTATTATTATACTGTATTATATATTTGTACTATACTGTATTATACTGTATTATATTATACTGTAGTGTTTCTGTTTGTTTTGCACATGGAGCCAGGAGAAACGCAATTTCATTCTACCATGCACTCTCAAACTGTGGTATGAATGACAATAAAGTTTACTTGACTTGACTTGACTTGACTTGACTAGTGCTGGATATCACATTAGTGCAACATCAGGCACTGACTTTAATAGTCGCTTTTAAAATATATATTTGGCATTTTGGTGATAGTAGTGCAACATCAGGAACGGACGTCAATAATGTCTTTTAAATCTATGGGAATGGAAGTTAGTCTATTTTAAATGTGCTATTTCAGTGTGGAATTCTCTCCTTTATGTAGCGTAAGATATGAGAAATACCTTCATAATTTTAAAGGAAACAAGATGTTATCCTACTGTTTAGCCTCGTTTAGCTTACTGTGCTCTCTTCAGCATAGTCATGTCCAGGTGATTTCAGGCCCCACAGTGGATGGCCAATGTTCTGCAGTCAGATCTTTCTCAAAGAAATGCTAAAGACAGCCATTCTGGCTCTAACAAACTGACTGACATCCTGGCAGAAAAAATGCTAAAGACAGCCATTTTGGCTCTAACAAAGTGACGGACAGCCAGAGAGAATAATGTTGTGTTTCATTTGAACTCATAACTCAAAAATTCCGACTTCCTTGTCAGAAATTTCACCTGGAATGACCTCCAAAGTCAGAATTCCTACTTGGAAAGTCAGAGGAATCTACACAACCCAAAGCCCAGAAATCAAGTCTGTGTCCTTTATTAGCGGAAGTTAAAGCTGCAGCTTTTTACTGTTTATTATCATCAATGGCTTATTTGTGGCTCATTAAATGGGTCGTACACACAGTAATGTCCAAACAATTTCTGTGGACGTGTCGGTACAGTGTTTTTATGCATAAAATACCACTTAATGTGTTATTAACTGATATTGCTAACAATGGCTAACAATTAACTGGGCTAGAACTGGGGCCCGTTTCAGAAAGCTAAGCTAAGTTTTTCTTGCTTAGCTGGACAACTTGTCGGATTTAAGGCTAAATGTAAATGAACAAAGAAAAAGGCCATTTAAACTGGGATAAATTAAATCTGACTAGTTATCCGGCTAAGCAAGAAATCTTTTTGAAACAGGTCCTAAATGCTAAATGGCTTTCCGAATTGCTGTACTACAATGCTGTTCAATCATGTGTGTCGTCATTCCCAGTTCTGAGTTCCGACCTCTGAAGTAAACGGAACACATCATTTTGACTCTGCCTACCCACAGTCTGGGGAAATCTATGTACTACATAGTTGCTGCTGTATGCACAAGAATTTCCCTTTGGGATCAATAAAGTTAATCAAATTGAATCTGAATCCGAATCTGATTTTGAATCTGAATCTGAATCTAATCTAATCTAATCTAAATCTGAATCTGAATCTGAATCTAATCTAATCTAATCTAATCTAATCTAATCCATGTAGTATTATACCTTCTTTTTTAGATTTTTAGTCCTAATCAAAACAATCCAGTGTGATGGTGGTTATATTTTGATAAAAGGGTGGAGCTGTCAGCCAATTCCTGAGAATCCCCGGTCCAGTGGGTCAGTGGCATCCCAGGACAGTGCGTCCTGGTGGTGTTTTTTCTGTGCTAGTAGCTAGGAACCACAGAACTGCGGAGGCTCTGAATTAATTAAAACTGGGATGTAATTAGCTCTTCCCTGTCCTCTGGGGCCCAACTGGAACAAAAACAGGCAAACACACAGCTCTGGGACCTGGAATGGACACCTCTGACCCGGTCCATGTGGAGCGTGATGTTCTCACTGTGTATCAGTATTGTACTGTAGATGCCTCACCCATGCTCCTGTTTTTGGTAAAAGGAATTCTGGATTCTTGCTTCATTTTTTAAAATTAAAATAATAATTATATTTACAATGTTTTCAGTTCTGAGGAAGAGTCTTGATTTTGGCCGAGATCTCCTCTTCCGTTCCCCAAGTTCCTGGTCGTTCTTTATGTACTCCTCTGATCTCAGAGGCTAAAAACGTCCAACGTGAGGCACAAGGCAGTGGGGGTGATGAGGAGAGCATCTCACATCAATAGTGACGGTACACTGCTGTTATAAGATTCTTTTGTTGCTTTAGTTTGCATTTATTATATGCATTACTGGTTCTGTGGTATCCTTTCCTCCTTGGGGTGGTGGGTTCGAACCCAGCCCCGACTCTGTGCGTGCACACTGACTTTCCTTCTACTGATTGAAGACGAGGCTTTAAGTTTCAGCAGTGATCATATCTGGATTTTGGCTTTCTTGGATGGGACTGGCCCAGAGTGGTCAGGCTGCATCCATCCACATGGCCCAAGCCTCCTGAGATGGCCTCCTGCATGACCATGACCTCAGTTATAACTATCATCATTAATATAAGGAGCTCTACACTGTTGTGGTATGTGTCACAGGACATTACACAAGCTGGCTAATCCCTCATCGCCCTGTGTCCATGCTCTCTGCCCTTGGTCCTGGACTATGACCTGTGTGCCGCAAAAAAGAACCATGTTCTGCAAATGGCCAACAGACTCACAGGACCTGAAATTGGAGGATGGAACGGCCATTTTTGGGGTCACTTTTTGTGAGATTTCGAGCCGGCAGGCTGAACACGATTCAAACCCAAATCGCTTTCTTACGTGAAAGTGCATGTTGTATGAGACCCCTGCCATATTCCTCAGCCCCTCCACCTTCCCAATGCCCCACAAACTTGCTTTATACCCTTAATTAAAGTGCATAGGGGACTTATTCCCCACATCATCTACCTCCTCCATGTGCTCCACAGCTATTAACTACCAACTCGTAAAAGTTGAAAATCGGCCCAGGTTAGATTTAATAAGTCAGAACGTTTTGTTTTGATACCAGATGAAGACCAAAACATTCCTCCTGGCCTCCTGATGAGTGGGGACCACAGTTTCCTGTCCACAGTGGGTTTCAGCCGCCGACTGGGGGATTTTCACTACAAATCTGCTGAAAACTTTGTTTTTCGAGCTTTATTTTTATATCCAGTTTAGTGTGAGTTTTGAAATTGACCTATACTTTTGGTCAAACCGTTGAAATCTTGACTTTAGTTTTAGTTCGGTTTTTGAAAGAAAGAACAACAAGGCATAGGTTGGCAAAAAGAGGAAGATTTCCTCTATTTTTGTGAAAACTATTAAATGTGACATTTCCAAACCCAGAAATATGTTGAATCTGAAATATTTGGGGGGGAAGGGCAGTTTCCTCCAGTCACTGCTCTTACCTGTTGGGAGCTTCAGATTCCTCGATTTTGGAGACCAGGTCCATATTGAGATGGAGGCAGGGTCAACCCATCTTGAGCTGTATCCTAAGTGAGCTCCATACCATTGAGTATTCCTGTTCTCCTAGATGGGTCTGAGTGCATTCCTGTTATCTGTATTGGCCAACTCACCTTTCCGATGCAAGGAAATTTACCCACAATTCTAGATGGGAGATCCAGATTGGCTGGAGCTATAAGCAAACGGACAGAAGGCGTGGAACAGAGGGCAGTTGGGCGTAGTAAGCAGGGGGGGTTGGGAATCGGTCTGTTGGCCCTCGTCGCTTGCCGCCTCCTACAGACACCCCCTCCTCACCCCTCCCGCCCACCTTCCTGGTTGCTGTGGCTCCAGCCAAGGGACACCGTGACAACAGGTGTCAACACAGACCGCCGATGTACGCCAGGGGGCAGGTACCTCCAGGGACGTGTGGGGTGAACGAGACTGTGCTGTAGCGAGGGAGAGAGAGAGAGAGAGAGAGAGAGAGAGAGAGAGAAAGTGAGAAGGGAGTGTGAGACAAGAGCTCCAGAGAAACGAGAAGAGGAAGAGGATGAGTGTGTGAAGGTGAGCAGCAATCAGAGAGAGGGACTGATGAAGGGGTAGCCATTCCTGTTCTCCACGCGACCCATGTCCTTGTAGACCGGGGGAATCGACCAAGAGCTGCCCCCCCTGCTGCCCCCCCCCCCGACCGCATCCCTCAACATCCGCACGCTAATAGCTGCTTAAGCCCACCCTCCCAGGCTTACCGCTCCACCGCAGAAAGTGGTCTAGCGCCTGCACTGCCGGGGACGGAGCGGGCAGGATCCGACTCGATGTGATGCCGGATGTGAACTGGGGGCGGGGCCACATTACCGATCACTCTCCGGGGGCCCCGGCGGGCTCCGGTCCTGTTGGCAGCGAGGGCTCGGCCGGGTCCCACGGGCTGAACACGTTTAATCGGACAGATGTTGTTGTTATTCCGCGCTCTGGATTTAGACGAAGAGGAGAAGCCCTTCTGGCTGGCCCCGGGGGGCCCCGTGATCACCGGCGCCTGTCTGTGCACTGCCTCCTGAGGGCCACACACCGACCTTGGGTTACCCCTACACCATACCGCCATGCTCAGGCCACCCAAGAGCAAAAATGTGTCCTGGGTGAGTATGGAGATGTGGGCGTGTTAAGGGTGGGGTCAGGGGTCATCGGACGGGGTCTTGATATTGTCTGTGGTTGGTGCTTTGCTTCCGTCTTGTGGTCTGGAGCTCGTAGTCACAGTTGTTGTTGGGTTCGGTGCAGTTTGTATACCTCACCTCGATGGTAATCTTACTACAAGGAGAACCTTACAGCTTTCATGTCTCCCAACCTTTTGGAAAATGTTTAAAAAGAGACTTGGAGCAGTGCTGGGGAATCCCTGTCACTCCTATGGTGTCCTGGTGTCTGAACCGACAGGCGTGTCTCTGACCATGACTGTGAAGGAGAAGGGGCGTGCATCCCGCGTGAATCGCCCGACTCTCGGGACTTTGCAGAGACAGAGACTTTGCAGAGACAGAGACTTTGCAGAGACCTGGATGCCATGTGACTGACCGAGGCTCTCGGTGACGGCCGATTATACTCGTTTATTTCCACCTGGCATCACCTGCCTTAAATCCTGTGGGAATTTCACTTGTACATTTTCCGACTGAAAACCAGGGAAAGCTGTTGAGTTTTTGTCCAGCCTTCTAGTTAGTTAGTCACTGTCCCAGGGTGTTCAGGCTGTAGGCAGGTATCATGCCCAGAAAGTTGACCGTTTCTGGAACAGCTGCGATCGGTCCTTTCGGGTTACGAGGTCAGTTATCAAGAGAAACAACAATGAGAGGCGAGGATGCCATTTTTCTTAAGATCGCACATCAGCATAGTGGTTAGAAGATGAATGGATGGCTGGATGGATGGATGGATTGAGTACTTTTTTGATCCTGGAGGAGCAACATGTGCATCAAGTCTGTCTGAGGCTGGTGGAGTGTTTGTATACATATGCCTGTGTGTGTGTGTGTGTGTGTGTGCGAGCGGGTTTACCTATCCTTATGGGGACACAATGTCCCCATAACGTGATAAA
>JAODJU010000093.1:898412-909556 GCA_026776725.1 Gnathonemus echidnorhynchus
TTTTCCCATTGAAATGAATGAGCGGTCCCCATAAGGATATGTTTACCCTACATGTGCGTGCGTGTGTGTGTGTGTGTATGTGTGATTGCTAGCTGTGTTGTGTTGGAGCAGCGCTTACACTTATAACTAGTCATTCACTGGAAGCTCAGTCTAGCTGCACTTATGCCGATTTGACAGCTTGACAGCTGTATATTTGTCATATGATTTTTGTCTCACTTCTACATTGCTTTGGACGAAAGCGTCTGCTGAACATGTAAAATGTAAATGAAGGCAGACAGACTATTAAACAGCTGCTTATGTGAATGCTTAACGGCTGCTGGTTAGTTGAGATACCGCATGCAGCAGGTTAAGCGGCGTTTGGAGTGACCAGCCTCGAGAGGAGAACCTGTCGCTTTGCTCCTCTGTCACGCCGCTGACGTCTTCGATCGCCGCCGTCCAGATCCGGCCCGGGTGAGCGGGGTGGAGAGAAAGGGGTAGGCTGGACTCTTGGATGGTGTCCAGATGCGCAGTGACACACACACGCACACGCACAGAGCCCACCCCGAGCTGAGCGATGGCGCCGGTCTGCTGGGCCCTAATGACCGTGCCGATGATGCCGACGGAGAGGTGTGAGGATTAGCGCTCCAGATGGCCCGGCCTGGCACCACCGTCTGCTGCCGTGGGTCACACGCTCCGGTCCTCCCCCTGTCTAGCTCGCTGTGCACGCCCCGTTACTCAGTGCCGAGTCCCCGTTGTGGGGGGGGGTGCAGACACTGAGGCGCGCTCAACCAGCCCTTAGACTGCTGATGGGGCCAGTGGCTCCCAGATCCATTTCTGAGTCTATGATGCCACTGCCAGCATCCTAATATAAACTTCTAGTGTAAATTTATATACTTTAAGGGCGGAAAAACAGCTATGAAGTGGTAAAAATGTTTATGTAAGACAAAGTGCATATATGCTACAGGCTATAGTTCAGGGTGCAGTGTCTGGGATGAATGCAGTCCACAGTACAGGCGTACAGTTCAGGCTGCAGTGTCTGGAATGAATGCAGTGCACCGCACAGGGGTACAATTCAGGGTACAGTGCAATGTCTATGATGAGTGAAGTGCACAGTACAGCGGTACGGTTCAGGGTGCAGTGTCTGGAATGAATGCAATGCACAGTGCAGCGGTACTGTTCAGGGTGCAGTGTCTGGAATGAATGCAGTGCACAGTGCAGCGGTACTGTTCAGGGTGCAGTGTTTGGAATGAATGCAGTGCACAGTGCAGCGGTACGGTTCAGGGTGCAGTGTCTGGAATGAGTGCAGTGCATAGTACAGCGGTACGGTTCAGGGTGCAGTGTCTGGAATGAGTGCAGTGCATAGTACAGCGGTACGGTTCAGGGTGTAGTGTCTGGAATGAGTGCAGTGCACAGTGCAGTGGTACGGTTCAGGGTGCAGTGTCTGGAATGAATGCAGTGCACAGTACAGCGGTACGGTTCAGGGTGCAGTGTCTGGAATGAATGCAGTGCATAGTGCAGCGGTACGGTTCAGGGTGCAGTGCAGTGAACATGCTCGTTGACCATGAAATAAATGGGAGGCACCATAGTGTCCAGACCTTCACATTTGGGTTTGTTTACTCCGTCTGTTACGCGGGGCTACACAGGACTTAAATATGTAACCAGCAGAAAGATGTGGGAGGGGTAAAGCGTTCAAGTGATTTTTTAAAGGCCCATCCGAATCACCTTGCCAAACAAACATTCTGTAATAGCAATAAAGAATCCTCTGTGAGTACGGGGCACCCCCTAGAGGTCTGTTCAGCTACTCACGAAATTTCCCAACTTACGATGAAGTATTGAAACTGGTTCAAACATTTGGTTGATAAAGGCTTTGAGGCACCTAATTTTAAATCATTCTATATTAAAATTAGTGATGATTGCGAAAGGCTATTGAATGTTATATCTTTGACTAACTGCCTTAGCAGAAAATTAATCTAATATTGTTAACACTTGTATATTGATATTACCTGTTGATAAGAATGTGTGTGTCTGTGTATGTCTGTGGGTTTGCATAGATATCTTTACACCAAAGTGTTCCCTAAGTGTGATAAAACTTCCTTTCTTTTGGGGACATTTTTCAGGTCCCCATTTGTATAGCCTCAATTTTTATAAGAATCTGTCAATGCAATCAAAAAAGTAAAAATTCCAAAAGTCTTGTGTTTTGTTTGGTTACTTATGGTTAAGGTTAGGGCTGGGTAGGGACATAGTTAGCATAGTTGGGATTTTGGTTTTTCCCATAGAAATTAATGGACAGTCCCCACAAAGATTTGGATACAAACGTGTGTGTGTGTGTGTCTCTCTCTCAGGTGGGTTGTGAACCACAATTTCATCACAGGTTACTGGGTTTTGAGCTTGTCGCATGTTGCTCACAGGTCCTCTTGTTCCTGGAATTTTCTAAAACTGGCAGTTCACTGTTGACTGGGTGGGGAAGTGTTTTGTTTTGACCTTCCTGTCTTCGTTTAAACAGTTTAAATCTCTTTATCAAGGCAAAATAATCGCAAGCAGACAGGGCACAGATGGGCAGCGGGCACACACAAACACTCACACACATACAGACACTCACACTTACGCACACTCACGCACACACAGACACTCACGCACACACACACACTCACACACACAGACACTCACGCACACACAGACACACACACACAGACACTCACGCACACACAGACACTCACACACACACAAACACTCAGACTCACGCACACACAAACACTCAGACTCACGCACACACAAACACTCACGCACATACAAACACTCAAGCACACACAGACACTCACGCACACATAGACACTCACACACACAGACACTCACGCACACACAGACTTGCACACACAGACACTCACGCACACACAGACTTGCACACAGCTCCTGACACAGGTCTAAGCTGGTCACACGGCCCAGGACAGATCAAAACAACACACCACAGGTCTTGCCAGAACTCTGGTGGGCAGGGGTGCCACTAAAGATTTTGGGCCCCATGAAAGCATATTATATTGGGCCCCCCAGCCAGATCAGTCAGAATATGTTCCAAATAATTTAGGGCCACAGTCACTCAGGGGCCCTTGGAATCGTCGTAACTTTCTCACGCTTTGTGGTTCCTCTGCCAGTGGAAAAAACTACTTTCTAACAAGCGTTGCATTTGGTAGATTTCTGTCATTTGTAACTGCAGTTGTGGCATTCATTACCGATGTGGCTCTTCAAATAGGTGAGTATAGAATAAAGTATACTTTGCATCCAAGCATGTCCAGTTTCTTAAAAAGGTTTCCTAAATTAACATTACATCTAATTGGTGTGTTGTTTTCAGCTTGGCAGATACGGCTCATAGGATCTGCAATTACTTTACTAAGCGATTTCGCTAGGAGGAGAATGGTGAAACGACGCAGACTTCATCTGATAGGCAGTTAAAAAGTAATAATTCACGTTACTGATGAGATGCGATGAATTTGTGGACGAGACGAGTCAGAGCGAGGGTATTCAGTTGCCAAGTCGTTAGGAGTGTATTAATGCAAAGTCTACAAGGCGTGTACAAGGAAGTTTTATAAAATGAAAAACAGGAGGTTGAAATGTTCTGCCTCAGGTTCTGAACTGTGTAGATGAGCAACGGCTTTCATGTGATCATCTGCTACCCTAACTAGGGCAACATCTTGCTTGTATATATTAATGTTCAACTGCACTGCAAGTGTGCCCATATTCATGTACCGTAAATGGAAAATAATGGCCTAGGCTAAATTTGATTTTAAACAACTTTGCTGTTAAAAGTGTAAATTAACGCATTGCTTTTAAGTTGCATTTAGTGCTGAACATGGGTACGTTTTAAAATAAAATATGCTCTAATGTGATAATTGCTATTTTCTTCAATTATTAGAACTTGTATGATACGCTGCTTGTAAAAAGTGTTTGTTTGAGCCAGCTGAAGGCGTAGCGCACATGCAGGAAAAACACCGATAATGCATTCGATTATTTCTCCTAAAATTTAATTTAGTAGCCTGTATTAACATGCTTTAGTGTTTTAGAAAGCGATGAAATTGCTGAATGTTCTGCATTGCTTCCTCGGCATATAATAAAATAAAGTTTTAGTGACAAATTGGTTTTCACGGTAAACCCAACAATTGGAATCTGTTGTCCTTTTCCTTCCCTAATCTGGTCTTCCTGGGAATTTCTCAGGGAGATCTAGTCCAGTCCCAACACGGGTTGTTGCTGTAAACGTCAAGCTGTCCATCCATCCATCCATCCATCCATCCATCCATCCATCCATCCATCCATCCATCCATCCATCCTTCTTCTAATAGCTTATACAGATCTGGGTCACGGGGGGCCTGGAGTCCAAGGTTGCATTTACCCCCCCTTATATGTTTATAAAACATATAAGACACAAATCCATAACTGAATATGTACTGCCTCCTACAGTCCTGTCAGGGAAGTGCAGCAGTCAGACTTGAGTGGGGGCTTTATGACCAGGCCCAGTGCAGTGCTGGCCATCACTAACCTGAGATAGAAAATGGAGAACGACGGGTAAAGAGCAATATGACCCCCTAATATTCTGAAATATGTGTCATCAGACCACAAAGGGCCAGATGGGGCCAACGCCTTCTCCTGGCCTTGATGGCCTCTCAGAGACTTCACTGGGAGTTTGTCCACCCACTCGCATCTCTAGCCTGGCTGATTCACGCTGAGTTGGTGTGTGGGTCAGTGTTAGGCAGGGGCGGAGCCGGGTGGGGTTTGTGAGGGTTCAGTGGGGGCGGAGATGGTAGGTTTCCACTGAGTGGGTCTGCCTCCCCTTGGTCCTAGTGCTCACCAGGTTGGGGGGTAGGGTGTCCTTGGGATGTACCAACTTCTTTCCCTCCCCGGCATCTGAATGGTTACACATAACCACAGACACACACAGATGCAGTCCCAGGATCCAACATTCCCCGGCGGTCATCTCCCACGGTTTTTCAAACCTGCTTTCTTCCAAGAGGCCACCGTGTTGCTTGGGTTTGGTCGAGGACCCTGTCGGTGCTCCGTGGGGGTTTGTCCATGTGGTCGCGACCTGCTGAGCACCGTCGCTGTCGATCCATTCGGGTTCGTGAAACAGCTGCCCCGGGGAAGGACGGACTGTTCCACGTCGGCCACAGCGTGGGGGTGTAACATGGCTCCCTTAGGTTTATGTAAAGGGCCCGTAGGGTGTAATTTTACCAGGAACATTTAGAAATTATTAAAGTGTTCGGCTGTCCGAACATTGTGTCATTGAGATCATGGTTTGTTTTTTCGGCCTGGGCCTCTGCCCGGTTCGGGCTCGGGTGGACCCTGTCGGTGGGATGATGATGGAGAGAGTCCGCTCCCAGTGGCCAATCCATACACCCAGCGACTGGGAACGATAATTAACAGATGTGCTCTCTGTGTCTCACCCATCGTTCAATGAAACCAGAGGGTGACGCGGTTTGGTTAACGAAGGTAACCGTGTCTGCTTGCATTGTGGCCTGTGTGTTTAGGTGCGTTTACAGAACTGTACTTCTGCATTTGGGGGAAGTCACCCCTCCAGGGGGGTGAGGTCATGAGAGAACTTACTGTTTTTGATCAACTATCCATCTATCCTGCGGTTTCCCCAGATTATAGTGCTCCGTGAAGTGTTTTGGTCATAAAGAGTGAGTATAATAGTTTTTTGTTTTGGAAATGGAGTTTATTTCTTGTATAAATTGTCTTCTTTTCATGTATAAAGGTGATGGATGAAATTTCACAAATGGGGGAGTGTGAGCGATTCGCCTCCGCTTGTGTGTCCTGTGAGGTGACCCGACGGAGGGGATTATATCAGTAAAAGGTTGGAGTAGTTTTAGAGAATCAGCATGTTCCCCACAATGCCACAGTTCTGAGCCATTGTGTAGCACGTAATTATAGTGGTATAATTACAGTCCTTTCAAAAGAAAGTGAAATCCCGTACAGGGAACTCCCTGCATCCCGAGAGCGGACGATTCTGACATAACCTACGCCCCCCCCCCCCACATTTACCTGTGGCTTTATATTTACTGTCTAGCATTATTGACACTGCACAGGAAAGAATACGAGTAAATCTTTCTAATGCTGCTTTTTACTTGTTGTGTTGAATATGTGTAGCCCCGGGGTGGCCAATCTTACCCAGAAACGGCCGGTGTCTGTGCGGGTTTTCGCTGCAGCTCCCTAATTAGATTACTAATTAGAGGACTGATTGGCTGATGAGTCCTCACACCCGGGGCCTGCACTACGAAGCGGGGTTACTGGCTTATTGGGGTAACCTGTCTTATTTAAGGTAGTCTGGGCAAAAAAGTGAATGAATATGAAGGCCCGTTAAACTGTGGTGCCTTAAATCCGAAAAGTTACCCCGATAAGCCAGTAACCCTGCTTCGTGGTACAGGGCACTGGGTTTGAACAGCTGACCTAAAGGTTACCCCAAAAACCTGCATACACACTGGCCCTTTGTGGATTCGACCCTAACCCCTGCTGTAGCTTTTCTCTGTTCCTATTTGGGTAGGGATGGTAAGTTCCGGCCTCCAAGTGACGTTACACTGTCTCCCAGTACTGGGCAGGAGTCTCCATTACTGGGTTCTTCACTGTGCACAGTGGACTATTGCTGTTTGCCCTGTTGCAATGTGAAGGTGTGTTAACTTGACGCTGTGCCCTTAAATCATTTAATTCATCATTGTTTTCACCAACCCGATGTTATTATATTAGGCAGGATGGTGTAATGAGGTGCAGCGTCGATTAATAAACGGGTTTTCCCAGCACACTTTGGAAGGGGCAAGCTGTTGTACCCTTGAACTAGGTTCTCTGTTACTCTAGTCGAGTAAATGAATTGAATGATTCCCAAGTCGCCTTTAATAAAGGTGATGATGAAATTCTGATTTATTGCAACTAATGAGCTTTTAGTGGTATTTGTAAGCTCTTCAGTCTGAAAGGTTAACCGTGTTTTCCCACATCGGTGGGAGGTAATTTCCTGCACGATGGAATGCTGGCCGTCTCGAAGAAAGCCACCCCACCTGTCTCTGATTTCCCTGAGGTAAGTCTGAGCCACGGGAAGGCTGTGGGATTTCACGGGATGGACGCCCGTCTCCCTGAGACACCTCTGGCTTTGAGTTAATTTGCAGGAGGTGGTGATGATTATTCACTAGCAGGTGGGGGTGCTATCTATTTGTTTGTGGGTGGAGTTGCTTGCTATTCATTTGGTGGTAGCAGCATTGGTTGCTCTTTTGTAGGTGTGGATTCTGGCTTCATTTTTGGGTGGAGGTGCTTGTTTTACATTAACGGTGGCGCTGGTTATTCATTTGCAGGTGGAGGTGCTGGTTATTTATTTGCTGGTGGCACTGGTTGTTTGTTTACAGGTGGAGGTGTTGGTTATTTGTTTGCGTGTGGTGCTAGGTGGTTTTTTTTGCGGGTGGAGGTGCTGGTTATTTGTTTGCGGGTGGTGGCACTTGTTTGTTTGCAGATGGAGGTGTTGGTTATTTGTTTGCGTGTGGTGGTACTGCTTGTTTCTTTGTAGGTGGAGGTGCTGGTTGTTTGCGGGTGGTGGCACTAGTTGTTTGTTCGTGGGTGGAGGTATACGTTATTCATTTGCTGGTTGCAGCATTGGTTATTTGTTTGCAAGCTGGTTATTGGTTATTTGTTTGCTGGCTGTTCAAATGGGTGCTGAAAATAAGTGACATCCCCCCCTCCCCCCCCCCGATGTTGCTAATGACCCCTACTCCTTGGATAAGAGGAAACAAACCTAATCAGGTGACTGACAGCTCTGTTATAGCCAAACTGCTGTTAGATAACGAGTTATTTAACCATTCATTTGGCATTGATGGCAAAAAGTACATCACGCTTCCTAAATCATTTATAAAAGCTAGTATTTGGAGTGTAAGTTTGGGTGTTGGCTAGTTAATTAGGTACACTTTTTTGTTAGGGTAAATGGCCTGATTTCCCAAACAGCCAGTCATGTGGCTGAATACATGCAGCACATAGACAGGGTCAGGAGCTTCAGTTACTGTACTAGAATGATTAAGATCCTGATCTAAGCGATTTTGAATGTTGTGTGATTGTTGGTGCCAGACGTGGTGGTTTTACTCAGTCGAATGCTGTCTGATGCACTGGGAAATCGCCAGGACTCTGGTCACCATGACTCTTTACGTTAATCTCAAATAATCAAACCCCTTTTCGGTCTGGAGAGGTTCTGCTGTTAGTGCATCTCGGCCAGCCCTTCAAAAGTATCCCACAGCCCTTGGAGTCCCTGCTCTGGCAGAGTTGGGTCGCCCTCCTAGGGTCTAGGTCACCGTGTCACCCGGATGGCTGAACTCCAGTCAATATTGTTCTATGACCTCTGTTTGCCAGTCCCCATGTTTGTGTCTGGGGTGAGGGGGCTGGTGTGTGGTGGGTGGGTTAGGACTCTGTGCCTGTGACCAGAAGGCCACCAGTTCAAATCCCAGAGTCAGTAGATTGATGTCATCATTGGGCCCCAGAGAAAAACCCTTAACCCCCATTTGCTCCAGGGACTGGCTGATCCTGATCTCTCAGTTGTTCGCAGTACTTTAGATAAAAGTGTCTGCTAAAAATGTAATAATAATAAATGTAATTGTCACAAATATAGCAGCTTAGGCTATGAGCCTGGACCTCATCCTAGGACAGAGGAAAACAGGACCTTCTTGCTAACATTGGGTTTGGAGGGCAAACATCCTGTTAGTTATCTGTTGATATTTCTAAACTGTCTTGAAATCTGTTGGAAACATGAATTCATTTTCTTACAGCAACTTCACGCGAGTTGTGAGAAAACTTGATGCCTGAGTAGTGGACCTCAAACATCTCCAAAGACCTGGGGCCTGTACTACGAAGCAAGATTACTGGCTTATCGGGGTAACTTGTCAGATTTAAGGTACCACAATTTAAATGGACTTCATATTCGTTCACTTACATTTTGCCCAGACTACCTTAAATCCGACAAGTTACCCCACTAAGCCAGTAACCTCACTTCGTACTACAGGCAACTGCTGAAACAAACTTCTGTGCTACCTTCTAATAAGGGCACTTATATTCTGGGTGTTCCTCTGGCAAATGGATCTCAAAACCATGATAATCCCCGTGTCTGTTCTGAACAGCTCCAAACCAGGCTGCTAGACCCCGTCTTCACTCCATAAACCAAATCTGAGTAAGAATTAGCACTCAATTCTTCTGTCTGGCACCGTTTACTGACGTCCCGTGTGACTGGACTCGAACACTGCTGTCTGGCTTGCGTGAAACAATTCTTCAGGAACCTTCCATGCCGCCCGTGTATTTCAGAGGCTGAGGTGTTGCGCCCGTTAGCAGATATGAAGGTGATCTGGCAGGTTGGCATCAGAGCTGGGGCTCTTTTCTTCTCTCTGTACAAGTTGTTCCTTGGCTGGACTCTCCACTCCCAGGACTCCCGGGTGTGGATGAATCGAAATCTCCGCTGCGCCCGTGAATTTTAACACGTAAATTGTTGTGAACGACTTTGCGGGATTCAAAAAGCAGAAAATAACCAAGACCTGGCTGACTTTCTTGCTTGAGGTGAACTGACAAATGAGGCGTTATGTTAGTTTGTGCGTCAGGCTTGGAGTTTAAAAGGGACATCCTGATTGGTCGGTTTATTTATATTAAATGACATCATGTAGTAGCTTAGCATATGATTTTAACCAGTGTGACTCACAGGGCTCTGGTGCCCTAGTCTACTTCAGTTGCTTCTGAAGAGCCTTTGGCTTATTCACAGGTCTAGAACCAGCAACCTTCTGGGTCAACAGTCCTGGGGTTCAACTTCAGGTTTTCCATTCTTTCTCCATCTTTGGGGTTTAAGACCAGAAAGACACAAAAATTCTCAAAATTAGGAAGAGATCCTCTCTTTTGGATTTACAGAAGGGTATCCTCAATCATCTGTTAGACACACAGATCTAATTTAATTCTGTGTATTTACTGTGAGAGGCTTTTTAGTACTTTTTTTTTAGCAGACACAAAGCAATATACATTTGAAATAGCAAAGCCAACCAGTCCCTGGAGCAGTTAGGCTTAGCCAGTTTGCCTTAAGGGTCCAGCAGGGATTTGAACCAAGAACCTTCAGTGCATTGCTCAGGGGCACACACTGTCCCTAGTATATTCACATTATTATTATAGGAAAATTGGGGATTAAGGGCCTTGTTTAAGAGCCCAAAAGTGAAATCACTTTACTGACCATGATAATTGAACCAACGACTTTACGATCACAGACACAGCATCCGAACACTCTGAGCTACCCTGTGCACCCGTGTTTGTTCTGTTCCCCTCTCTGCTGTAAATATGGGCAAAGTGGGCCGTGATTACATCCTCCTAGAGGAGGACGAAGCAACACCAGCGAGGTTCCCGTGGTTCCTCTGGGTGCCTCTCGGTCGTTAGTGGTTTTAACACGACTGGCTGGCGAACAGACCTTTTATCCGGGTTTAGGAGCGAATTGCCGCCCCCCCCCCCCACCTTGCAAATCGACAGTCTGTAATTATAATGCGACAGCGTGCCTTTTGAAGCCCGCCACCCTCGTCGCAGCCCCATGGGGGGCATCGTAGGTCCCTGTCCTGGCGAGGTAGGTGAACGCGTTTGGGAAGCAGAGCTCTCTCCTTGAGACTAGACTGTAGTATCGCCCCCAGAAGTATGGCAGTGAAAGTTGTTCCACCTCTTTCACAGTGCTGATTTTGTTAAAGCATGTTTTTAAAGCATGTTAATTGAGACGAACGAGGGGCGTACTAATATATCTTATGGAGGATGTGGCTTTGATGTACATCCCAAAGCAGGATGCAAGTGCCGGCAAACATGGGCAATTTCGACACTTCCTGTAATTTAGGTTTTTTTTTTTTGTTACCCAAAAAGGCTTTTCTCCAGGCAACATGTGGATGTGCCCCCCCCCTCCATGCCTGGGGTAACCCCATCAGGGCTTAGGCGTGGGCACATAAACATCCCCTCCCACCCCTGGACACACAGATGAGTGCTCACACACACACACGCAGACACATACACGCAGACACACACACACGCAGACTTTATAAACAGCTGCAGCTGTTTCTGCGGAATTCTGGAATTTTCTGGCCTGCCCCTTCGGTTGGGGCTCGTACATCCGAACTCGCTGTGTGTGGGGGTTGTACGGGGCGGGGGTTGGGTTCGGG
>JAODJU010000093.1:911182-923487 GCA_026776725.1 Gnathonemus echidnorhynchus
GTAATTTTCGCACTTTGCAAAATTAATTTCGCGGGCCGTATTGGACCCTTTGGCGGGCCGGTTCTGGCCCGCGGGCCATATGTTTGACACCCCTGATCTATGCTGTTCATGTTTGGTGTGTCACAAGTCAAGGCCTTGGTACCTGCTGGCACTACCCCCTGGATTAGGGGTACTTCGACTGCCCATCACCCATGGTGCATCCTACAGACAGGGTGGGTGGCCTTTCAAGGGGGGCTTTGGACTTTGTCGATTCGATACGCCTGTTAAGATTATAATCAGTGTATTATTAGATCAGTGATGACGGTGGCTTTGAATATCTCCCGTGAAAAGGGCACCATACGGGTCTCTCACCCCTGTTGAGAGAGCCAGAGCCGCACGCTTGGGTTCGTCCTGCCACCGTGTGCCTTTTTTCAGCAATTACGTGGGCGAGGGTGCGAGAATTGGGGGGAGGGGGGTAGTGATGAGAAATCAGACACTGTAACCATGACAACCGGCTTTTGGAGCTCAGCACCCTTCCCAGAACCATGACGACGGTGGGTCTGGGTCAGGACTTGCCCCCAGACGGGCTGCGGCGAGAGCATCCAAATGATCCAGTTTCCTCGAAAACCTGGAAAATTCCTCAGCAGACTGGAAAGTGGTTTATTCATCATAAAAAGAGTCTTTTACCCTTAGCGGATCGTATTTTGACCATTTGGATTAAAACTGTGTGCTTAGTACTGCCTTGACACAGTTTTTGCAGAAATTAAAGTCGGTTATTCCTGTTTTTTTGGGTGATGGATGATGCTGTACTTGGGGATCCCACACAGATATGATTATGTGTGAACGTCCTCAAAAAGATTAGATGACAGAAGTCTGGTTTCTTCCAAAAGAGAAAATATGTGGCTGGATCTGTCTGCTTAAATGCATGTGTGTATGAACTGGGTCTTTTTCCCCAGAAGTGAAGTGCGTGAAATTTTGTGCCAGCTAGATTCTCTGGGAATCAAGGTCAGGGGTTGTCTTGTGCTCTCTTTCTTAAATGGATAAATCTGTTAGGTGATTCGCAGTGTGGGCGGCACCTGGACATTATTATTAGACTGTGTGTGATCTCACTGTGCTCTCATTCTAGCCACCTCCCTAGCGGATTTGCAGTGACTAGTGAGCGTGGTCACTGGGAGCAGTAGTTAAGGTGATGGGCGTGGGGAGGTAGATCGCCCCAATGTGATGAACGCAGATGGGTGTGAAAGCTCAACCGCAACATCTGTGAAGGTCATGCGTGATCAAGGGTTAGGGGAAATGAAAAGATGCTTTATTTGCCGTTTGCACAAGTACATGCAGGTCAACATCAGAATGCTCATCTCATCATTGCTCATAACTGAGACAGACGCACGCATACACAGTTAAAGTGAAACTTGGGGTAGGAGCACAGGTTGAGCCCATTTACCCCAAAGCATTTGAGAGTCCCAGGGCCCAGCGGATATGTAAGTATTCTGCTAAGGATAGGATTCAAAGCGGTGACCATCCGATCGTATGGGTCGACCCTCTACAGTTTTAGAGTCACCAGGGGCTGTGGTTCAGAATCCCTGTCAGAATGTCCTGTCGGCCACAGGGGCCGAGGTGTTGGTGGCATTGAGACAGTAAAAGGAGACCGTAAAATTGGGACGGTTTCACAGATCGGACTGAGTCGTGCCGTCGATTTCTAATAATATGGCAGACTAATTAAGGTGGCCTCGTTCGATGCGTGGCTGGGGCGCCCCCAGTGCGACAGCTAAATTGGTCCTCGTCGATGACCCGGGGGAGAAGAAGTGGAACAGGCACGGGTTCCTCCTCCACGGGTGTTTCGGATCAGTCTGGATGCCATTCGGGTTCTGTGGTGGGACCGGAATTGGTCGTCTACCATGGTACGGTGTGGAAACACAATCAGGCTTCATTCTCAGCTCTGTGATTTTTTTTTATTCTATTCTTTCCACAAATCAAACACTTATATCCTTACTTATATCTTGAGGTTCCTCAGAGTTTCCCCTTGAATGATGACCACCAGGATTTCCTTGGATCATGTGACCAGTGCCATATTCTCAAACGGATACTTCTCCAGAGTTGGAATCACCGCAACGAGAGAGACATGGCAAGGGGGGTGAGGGTCGCTGCGTTGCGACTGAAAGGTGGTCCCAGGCGGGACCTCAGGACCCTCGGCTATTCTCAGCTGTTCCGCTGTTTTCCTTCTTGGCTTGAGAGAAGGGTTCTGACATAGATTTGGCTGAGACTGTGACGTTAGTGTGGATATTTAGGAAAAAAAAAGAAGATGGGAGGGATGAATTCAGCGGGCATGCTCAGTACTGCCCCCCAAGGGAGGAAGGCAGCCTTGAAATTTGGACCGGTACTGCACTGTCGAAGGGAGGGGGGACTTGCTTGTGTGTGTGTGTGTGTGTGTGGTTAGATCGACCATCTATCTGAGACTGACAGAGAGACACAAGAACAGATATGGAAGGAAAATGGAGAAAACAGGAAAGATGCATAGAGAAAGAACGAGAAAAGGGATGCAAATGTGAAGATACATTTGGTGGTGAGCGATGGGAATAGAGGTGATGGAAGAAAACAGGAAGTTGAAGAGGAGAGTGGAATAAAACAGGAGGTGATAGGAAGGAGTGATAGAGAGATGGACAGGAAGAACAGAACAGGTAGAAAGAGAAAGCAGCAAATGGGAGGGAGCAGGAAGTAGAGGTGGGAAAAGGAGAGAAAGGCGAGAGAGACAGAGAGCGAGAGACAGAGAGAGAGACAGAGAGAGGAGTGGAGCAGGAGAGGGAAGAGCAGGGCATCTCTGTACCTGAGCAGTCCAGGCAGCAGTGCGAATCGAGAGTCCCCCCCCCCCGCCGTCCCCCATCACACACGCACACCCGCCCCCCTTGCGGCGAGAGCATGGCAGTGTGTCGGTGAGGCATGAGCGGTTGGACGGCCGGCCAGCCCAGACGGGGCGGCGGCAGTAGCGGTTCCACGCGATCGTGGAGAGCGGTGTCGCCGCGGCAACAGCATCAGCATCTGCAGCATCAGCATCGGCGACAAGTGACGAGGCAGATAGCGACGCGGCTCAGGGCGCTGAGCGCCGGGGCTGGCCGATGAAGGCGGCTTGGATACGGCTGCTGAAGAGAGCCAAAGGGGGCCACGTGAAGAGCTCGGACGTCTATGTAAGCGCCCGACCGGTTAGCAAGCGCCTCCGTTTAGCGTGTTAGCCTTGCGGAGGGAGGGTATTTTTAGCTCATTAATGTCATATTCCCTCTGGCTGGGGGCAGGCCCCTCCTGCCTTAATTACCCTGATTAACGGGTAATGAAGGAATTTCAGGCGGCCGGGAGCGGGGTGGTGGTGGGGGGGGTTGGACTGCATTTTATTCCGATCAGGGGAACAGCGGGCACGGCAGGCAGTGACGCGGACGACCTGGTTATTTTTAACATGCCGGCGGCTTGAGTGGGGCGACCCGTTGCCATGGAAAAGCATGCCGATTTGCGCGTCTAGGAGCAGGTGAATGTGTGCACATCCCTGTTCAATGCGAAAACCCCTGTGTGTGACGTTACGTCCGCCTGTGAGTGTTAACTGTCTGTGTGTGTCTGGATACAATCGGCCGTGTGTCAGGGCCAGACGGTAGAGCTCTTAGACCTGTTGTGTTGGCGATGGTCCAGATCAGGAGCTCTTCTAGAGCGAAACACAGATGCACCCCCCCCCCCCGCCGGGCTGGGGGGGGGGGGGTGGTTCGTGGATGTATGCCGAACTCTCGATTAACGCCTTCAATGCTTGGTCCCTTTCTTATTCTTTGAAGCTTCCAGATTGACATGAAAAGTGATAATTTGATGCACGATGGTCTGTCTGTTCCGCTAGGGAATTGTCAGAATGTTCCCTGATGACGAATTTTGAATTTTAATTTTCTTTACAAAGATTTCCAGTTCCTCTCATCCTTTCTCCGCCAGTTTATAAACACTGCATTCCCATAAGACAACAGTAAAATTGTCTTTGTGCTGTCATCGAGGCTGTGCCTGTTTCTTCATAAAATGGCCAACAGGGGGCATAGTGGTTAAGGTCCTATTCTGCGGATTCATATTCTTGAAGGGGCCAGGTTCTTGTCCCTCAACTAAGGAACTGAAATAATTGTGTAAATGATCTTTTCTTCCCCATAATACCAAGCAGCTATATAGTGATATTTGTGACTGGAAGTACTGATGTGTTAATGATGTGTGTGTGTGTGTGTGTGCCTGTTTTCTCCCCTAGGGTTCGGCGGACTCCTACACCAGCCGTCCATCAGACTCTGATGTTTCTTTGGAGGAGGATAAGGAGGCTTTACGCAGAGAGGCAGAGAGGCAGGCCCAGGCACAGCTGGAGAAAGCAAAGGTACCGTCTCCAAGTCTTTGGTTCCCCTTCCATCCCTCTATTTCTCTACACCGTTGTTTCCCAACCCGGTCCTTGGGGACCCAGAGCCGGGACATGTATATGCTCCTTCTGTGCTCCCTGCCAGACAGTCCACATTTTTGTTCCCTCAACTCCCGGACTAAATATGTGGACTGTCTGTGGGTCCCTGAGGACCAGATTGGGAAATACTGCTGTAGACCATTCTTTCCCAACCGAATCCTCAAGGACCCCCCGACAAATCACATTTCTGCTCCCTCCCAGTTCCTAGTCAATCAAGAACATTGGTACAGATGAGATTGGGAGCTGGGAAACACTGCTCTACACCCTTCTCTGCCCTTCACATTTGGTACTTTGTTCTATACTGTTTTTTGGTCAAAGTCAGTGAATCTAATGATAGCCCAGTAAGGGTCGTAACAGTTAAGGAACCAGATGCATTGAAGGGCAGTCGCTGGTTATTGTCCCGTCGAGGAAAATATTTTGCTGCTTCTGTAAACAATCAGCTTTTGCAAAATGAAGCTGTGAGATATAGGAGTGTATAGTACGCAGGTAGATGCAATATTATACCCACAAATGGAGGTGTTTGCTATTCTGGTTAACTAAGTGTATGTGAGGAGCTCAGGCTGGTCTGTCCCAGCTATGCGGTGAGCTAAGAGTAATTCTGTGTATGAATTATGCCCCCTGGAAATTGCAGTCCTGATGTAGTTGTCAAGCTACCTGGTTTGATTGAGGGTTTTAATAAGTGGGCGAGTATCTGGTGTCTTCATTGGGTAATATCTGCCTTCTGTGAAGTCTCTGAGGCCCTGGTCCTGGACTGAGGGTCATTCTGTGATTCCGACCGTCCCTACATGTGGCTTTCAGAACACCGTCGGAAGTCCGGGGTTAGGTTTCAGCCACAGCTCGGGATTTGTATCGATCTTGGTTTTGAAACTTGCTTTCGGTAGAAGAGGGGTTTTCTGGACACAATCCAGCACGACCGGCTGACGGTTTTCCACTCCTGAACCGGAGAGCTTCGGACATCGCGTACGCAAACATGAGGGGAGGTTAATCACGGACATTGACGATCATCAACGGATGATGAGCAGTTAGGAATGACAGCAGCATGTCGATGGGCTCAACTTTTAGCCACAGATTGTAGATGGCCGAACAGTAATGATGTGAGTGATTGAGGAATACCACTTCTATTTTTTTACCTCTTGGTATTTTACTCTTCTCTCCAAAGGGCAGTAAGATGTTTCACTTGTAGGACAGTAGTTCTAATACCACTGTGTTGAAACGGGTGTAGATCCTGACTCTTTAATCCATTCCTGTTTTGTTTCTAAAAAGCTGAAACGATTCCAGGGTCCATGCCATCCGGTGTTCCGGAGCATTCCAGTGCTCCTGTTGGCCAGCTGGAGCCCCTATTAAAACAATCCAGCTGGCTCCCTGGGGCCCCAAGCTGCAGGAGGCCAGCACAGCCAAGCATTACGTAACAGCACCTAAGCTTGTGTCCTTCTGACCTTTGACCCTAGTTGATGTGCGGGAGGAAATTTCACTTTTGGCAGGAGGTCTTTTTTACTCGTGTGGAAAAACTTGAAAAAGATCAACACCCCAGAAAATCCCCAGACTTCGAGGGAATGCTTAAGCAGGCCTGTTTGAAAGTTAATTTCTCCCTAGTTTATATTCATAGCCTTTGCTCTTGTGTAAATCTGTCCTGTTATTTAAACAGTCCAAGTGTCTCGGCCGTTCCATTCAGTGGAAAAGCTGGGGGTGTCCCGGTTGTAAACTCGCTAATTAAAAAGATCACTGTTTTACAGGTTAGCTCTGCTGCAGTGTAATTTATCAGGGAAATGCTCTCTTGGTGATCTCCCCAGGGAGGAAGATTGATTTGTTGAGGCCGGTTGCTATGGTGATGGTAATGGGCCGTGAGAGATCATTTAAAAGCCCCCGGCGAGGTGAAGGCCGACCGGAGACGGACAAGGGGGAAGTGATGCCTCCTTAAAACGGCGTGGAGACTTGTGGGTCGTTTGTGTGATGGGGTTGTGCCTTCTGGATTTACCCTGTAGGAGTTTAATGGGCCGTCTGAGGGCGTTTTGAATGCCGCCATCGCTTCCCTGCCAAAAATAGCCAGTTGCGCCCCCCTCATTCGTGATTGAACGATCGGGCGGCCTACATTATGTGACGGGTACTAATTTTAGCGGCAAGTCGAATCTGCCTACGTTGGCCAAAGATTATCGGGAAGCAGACCAATCGACAGCTGGAGAGTCGCTCTTCGGGGAAGGCGTTCCCCCGTTGCTGTGGTGATCCTTATCTGGAAAGCCTAGTGAATGTAGCCTCGCCCACCGGGGGAGGGGGGTGGAGTGAATTGTGTTCTTCTGTAAGCTGCCAAAGTACCCACTTCCTATCCCTGGACCTACAAACCCCCAGTCAGTCACCCCCTCCCCCCCAGCCCTTGCCACAGATGGCTACGTCCGAGAGAGCAGGCATCCGGTCTGCAAGGGGCACGGGAAATGAGCGTCCGGCTCGTCCCCACGGGGTGCTCACCTCTGCAGAGAGGCCGTCTGGGCTGTTTATCCCCCGCCCCGGCCCTGGCCCCGCCTTCCCACAGCCCCGCACCTTCGATAGGCCAAAGGCGTCGTGACTGGATGCCTGTCCTTCCTTTTCACCTTTTACCTTTGAACCTTGGCTTGCAAGAGAATAGTACCCAGGGTTCTAGCTAAACGCATCCTCATGATTTTGGACCCATACTATACCATACCCTTCGGGACCCATACTATACCATACCCTTCGGGACCCATATTATACCATTCCTGCTGGCACCCTTCGTCTTTTCCTACTGCCTGTCTTGGGTGGGCTCCAGCGCGTCACCATGCCGGCCACGGGGCGCTCAGCGTGTCACGGGCCATGTCCTGCACGCTTTCTACACACCTCCATATGCCGGGGTAGGGTTACGTAATGCCTTTTAATCTCTCTCCAGTCTGTGTGTGTGTGTGGCTGTTTCTGCAGTCTAAGCACTTTGGGCTTGCCTCAGTACTGCCCCCTTCTGGCTGGGCTTGATGATCTGACTGGGACGATCACAGAGGAGGAAGAGGAGGGCTTGCCCCCTGCTGTCAGTAATCTTCCTAGCGAGATGTGCCCCTGACCCGCATCGCCAGGCTTCCCGCATACCTGGCAGCACAGCCTCACAGTATTTGCCCAGATGGGGCGCATTAAAGAGATTCATTTTTAGCTGCGCCCATTCCCATGTGGCCGTGGACGGGTATAAAATCCCAGGGCTGACAGAGTGATGTCATCCTTGAGGCCTCGAGCAAGGCCCTTAACCACAAACCGCTCCAGGGACTGGCTGGCCCTGCTTCCTCAAATGTGTCACTTTGGATAAAAGCGTCTGATAAAAAGACAAATAGAGAAACAAACAAATAAATATTCTGGGCCATAGATCTTAGGGCTGACATCTTAAGGCCAATTCATAAATCACTTTTACGCTTGCACTCTCGGTCGCGGACCACGGGGCGTGACGTAAATTTCGTCGTCAAGGGTTGGCTGCAGTCGATGTCCGTGTAACCCAGATTTTTATGCCTAGCGGAAACCTTGTGCATACGTGCACATCGACCACACGTGTGTTAGATAATTGATTAGGTATTTCAGGCAGGTGGTACCATGGACCTTTACAGATCAGCAGTCAATGATGAATGAGTTGAGGAAAAATTGTTGTTGTTGTGGTAGTTATGGTGAGCTGCTGTATGAATTTTTCATACTCTCCAAGCATTATACCGAGGTATACAGTCTTTTACAAAGCAGCACTATTCCACCAGTTTGAAATCTTGGCCATAAAATTCACGGAGGAAGTGAGGGAGCTGGGGTCCCAGTTAATTTTGTCATAAGGATTTCAAAATATCGTGGTACGCCTTATTACCGTAATACCGCCCAAGCCTTGACTAGGAACTTTAAAAACTGTTCCGAAACGTTTACCCGTTTCACTACGCTGCCTGTATTTGTGCTTGTTTCAATACGTCTGCCCTCTGCTGGTCTGGCGGAGTATCACCGCTGTATGCAGCACCGAACACGACCATCCGCATCCGTAGCCAGACGTGGTGCGAACTCAAGCTGCCGTGCGGATGACCGTCCCCAGCCCGAACGCGCACGGAAGCGCACGCGGAAAAGTGAAGCATAAACTAGACCTCAGGGCAGTAAACAGAGAGATTACTCAGATATTACACAGGTCCCCCAGATATACCCCAGCCCGACCCAACCAACTGTACTCAGAGATTGTGGGATGAGAGGTCTCTATGGTCTGCCAGTGAATCTACACGTCTGAACTGACATGAGCGCAGTGGGGGTCTGATACGGCCATTTTTAGGTATGCTTTCTGTTCAAAGGGGTCGATCGGTCCCCCCAAGCTGTACACCAAATGCTGAGCTTAAAGCAGACCTGCTGCCCTTCCGTCAGTTGCCTGTGGGTTTCTTGCGCACAGCCTGATTACCAAACTGCGTGGCTCTCATCCCCAGACTAAACCAGTCGCATTTGCCGTCCGCACTAACGTCAGCTACATCGCTGCCCAGGACGATGACGTCCCCGTGCCCGGCATGGCTATCTCCTTTGAGGCTAAAGACTTCCTTCACGTCAAAGAGGTGAGCAGCCCCTGAGATGCGCAGAGGCCTCAAATTTCCTCTGACACGACGCAGCATACGAGTCCGGAAGGATCCGTCCATAAGGGCTAATGAGTTCCGCTCCAAATGAGTATTGGAAGCCTGCAGAAGTCCATTAATTATCAATGATGTTGTCCAGCAAATCCCTCTCCAGGCATTGTGAGGTCTCTGAAATACTTACTGAATTAAAATGATTAAGAGCTGAGCACGAGCAGAATTAAGTACATCTGGAGCTACAGGTGTCTGCCGATTTTGTGTTGTCACGACAACAGTGGTGATGATGTGATGATTGTAATGATGGCGATGGCGATAATGATTCAGAAGTTTTCAAACCGGAGAGGAACTGTGGGGTGCCATGAAGCGGGAAGCCCCGCCCCCCCCCCCCGGGGGGGAAGCCCCGGGAAACCCCCACCCAGACCCCGTAAATGGGAAAACTGGTGTAGCTGGGTTGGGGATGCCATTGTGCGACTCAGGGAGCACCTCGGGGTTTGGGATCAGAAAATATTTTTTGTTTTAATAGGTGAGTAGGATTTGGGTCAAGTCTCATTTACGTATAATCTTGTCAGTAACGGTAGCATGTGGCCCCTGTGGACTGTTCTCTTCCCCTATCCCCCCCCCCCCGTAGAAGTATAACAATGACTGGTGGATAGGACGGCTGGTGAAGGAGGGCTGCGAGCTGGGCTTCATTCCCAGCCCCGTGAAGCTGGAGAACACGCGTATGCAGCACGAGCAGCGCGCTAAACAGGCCAAGCTCCACTTCAGGTAGGGGGCGCCACTGGCCTTCTCAGTGTGTGTGTGTGTCTTTGTGGATTATGTTTGTGGTACATGTTCCCCATAATGTAATAAAACCCTGTTATTTTGAAATTGTGGGGACCATTTTTCAGGTCCCTGTAAAGATCTGTGAATGCAATCAAAAAAGTAAAAATGCCAACAGACTCATATTTTGTTTGGTTACTTATGGTTAAGGTTAGGGTTAGGGTTAGGTAGGGGTTAATGTCATCATGTTTTCCTCATAGAAATGAATGGAGAGTCCCCACAAAGATATAATTACAAACCTGTGTGCGTGTTTGTGTGTCTGTGTGTGTGTTTGTGTGTGTATGTGTATCTCCTGCCTCCTGCTGTGTGCTGTCTGGGATAGGCTCTAGGCTCATTGTGACGCTGTGATGGATGGATGGATACTTTATTAATCTTGAAGGCATCTGCAGGTTTACAGTAGCACACACATATGCACATGTAGACGGTAAGGCAGAAATTTTGACATAGTAGCTGTAAATGGCGACAGTACAAAGTGTGTTAGGAAGAGTACGGCACGGAATTCCATAGTAAATAGAAATAAATAGTATTGAGCAGTGGGTTGTATAGCGAATGAATGAATGTTCTGTGAATGTGAGATGTGCGTTCAGATAAGCAGTGATGGATGGATGGATGGATGGATGGACGGTGTCTACAGTAATTCATTTGAGCCTTTGTCAGTGTAAACCCTGGAATGCTACAGCCAGAAACACTGGACTGGCTGAGCGATCGGTCAGGACTCAGCAGTCTGATGTCTCCTCCTTTTCTGTCTGACAGTAAATCTGGAGCAATCTCCTCATCCAGTTTGGGTGACATTGCTCCCAATTCGAGGAAATCCACCCCACCCTCGTCTGGTAGGTTGGAGCCAGCCCGTTTTCTCACAGTGTAAAACCCTCCTTCTTGATGACTTAATGAGGTCACAGTCGACCTATAGTACATTTCAATTATAAAAACTTTATTTTTGTAAGCATCAGATATTAATCGAAACCGAATCCATTTGAAGAGCTTGGTGGCTGCCTACATCACAGGCTGCTTTTGTTTTGTTTCCTGACCTGAAGAGGATGCTGTGATGTCAAAGCACAGCTTGTTATCCCTGTTTGAATATGTTATTTTATGCTATTCATATTAGGTGCCTCAGCTAATTGCTGTCGTCCAACATGCTGAGTGGTGGTTGTAATTAAATCCCAGTGCTTAACGACCTGTTGTCCTTTCCTATATGAAATCCCCAAAACGCTGCCCTCAATATTAAAGGCAGGTCATGCAGCTCATGCAGTGCTGAGAGGATTTACAACTGCGATATTATAGCAAAGCCTTTCTGAGAACTCAATCCACTGTAGCACAGCTGTATGCCAAATTTTAAATTGACACAAATACAAAAATATACAAATAAATTTCATTATAATATACTTGTAATTAACAACTTATTCTTCAGTCAATAATTAGTCATTCAAATTATTAAACAAAAGAAAATGAGGGTAGTGTATAGAAATTCCATGGATGGACTTGGTCTTGGTTTTCACAACCAATCATAGCACCTCACCTCACCTGTGTACTCCCACAGTGGCTGAGTCAGTCTATAAATGCATGAATCTATATTTAGGTTTTCTGTGTGTGTCTGTGTGTGTGTGTGTGTATATATGCTGACACACACACACACACACACACACATACATACATACAGTATAAAGAATACGGTTGAGGTGGAACCAGTTCAGTAACTAGTGACATTTAGGTTATTGGTAACTATATATAATACACAGTTACTATAATTGTAATAGAAATAACTGCCACAATAGCATACAGTGACGTGACTTTGTTGTACTATAGCAGTATAATAGTATAATAGTAATGTGGTGTGTGTATATATAGTACACTCTAGTACTGTACTGTAGAACTATGTCACTATACTCCAGTACTGTATATAGGACAATACGTCACTATACTCTAATACTGTACTATCCTACAGTATTGTACTATAAAACTATATGTTACAATGTTCTAGTACCATACTACAGAACTATACCTCACAAAGCTGTTGCACTATACTATACTATTGCACTGTATTATGACTCTGGACATAAGTTTATCATAAACTACTTTGATCTAAAATGCATGATACATGTTATATAAATGACCAGATAGGTTTAGAAATATGATTCCAGAACTGCTCCTGTAAAAACAGTGATATTTACATAGATTAGCCTCTCCAGCCTGCTATTTTCTGTCTCGGGGGCCCCTCCTGTGTCCCGCCTTTTGCCCGGCGTGTGACAGTCCCCTGTCTGTCTGTGCGTAGCCATTGACATAGACGCAGCGGGCTTAGAGGCAGAGGACAGTGACCTCCCGGCCCAGCAGCGGTCCCCCAAAGCCAGCCCAAACAGTGTCATGTCACCCCTAGCAAAAGAGAAACGAATGCCCTTCTTTAAGAAGGTAACGGCCCTATCGACGCCCCCCACCTGCCTGCCCGCCCGCCTGTCCGCGCGGCTTCCTGCCTGTATCTGCTGAGTGTGGCGCCATCGCCCAAC
>JAODJU010000093.1:940663-953006 GCA_026776725.1 Gnathonemus echidnorhynchus
TATCGGCAGATATCCAAATTCAGGTATCGGAATCGGATCGGAAGTGAAAAAATGTGGATCGGTGCATCCCTAATTATAATGCTAGACAATAATCTGCTTTCAGGTGAGCCACGGATCTGTTATTTCAAATATAATGTCCAGTTAACATGAAAAGATCTTACAGCGTGATATTAGCATATAATACATAACTCATCAACATTGTACTTTGAGTGGAAGTGGAATCACAAATAGTGGACTTCAAGACTGTTTGAGGCATGTATAACAATTGAATTAAGAATTTCATCTTACAATACTAGTTTAGCAGGTGTTTTTAACTAAAGTGAGATAAAACTGAGAAAGTAGGACCAGCCATGTTGCTTGAGCAATTAGGGGTTATGAGCATTTATCAGTGGCCCAATAGTGTCATCACTCTGCTCACCCTGGGACTTGAACCTACGACCTTCTGATCACAGACACATGCACTAGGTTAGTCTCCCTTCCTTTTTTTCTTTTTCTCTGTCACTCTCTCCCACTCACATATGCACAGACACCCAACCTGCATTTACATTTAGGGGCAGACAAAACACCAGGCGCGAAGACGTGAGCCCCCCGCAGCACGGAATTCCCACACTGTGCTCCCACGATGACCTCTAACCTCTGCCGACAGACAGACCTGAGTGGGGGGGTGGGGGTGGAGAGGATGAGCCGTGAATGCTAGGACAGGCCTTAAACTCACCCCAGGTACCACACTCCTGCTCATGCAACTGCTGTCCGTAATTAAAATTAAAGCTTAACTTAATGAAAAGCATGAAGCTAAGTAACTAGTTAACAACCCCGACTGTTTTGGCACCACAGACGAGATTCTGCTGAGTTCTGACATTTCATATGCAGGGACATTGCCACTGTTTACCGACACACAAACCACTCAAACCATTAGCCACAAACAGTCAGTATGCTAAACATTAATGAAATAAATGCATTCCTTTCCAAGGAGAAGCTGAAGCTGCGTGTTCGACTGACCAGCCAGCTAGCTTCAGTATTCTGACTCTGAGTACTAACTATTTATCTCGTTTTTGAAACATCTGGGTGGGGGGAGGGGGGTAATAACTTTTTGAGAAGGGCCCCAGAAACAACAAGCCCCCCCCCCCGTGCAGGGAGACTTCCTACGCTTTGTACTTACAGGGGTCCGGTAACAGGGATGAGCAGAACATCGGGAAGTTGCGGGTGTGTAAATATTGGGACTGGCCCGCTGCCTGAGGACCATGCCACCTGCTGGTGAAACAGATAAATGCGTCTCCATTTGCATGCATTCCTTTCTCCAAACAAGCAGTGACTGACACACCCATCTCCCTCTTTTATTTACAGGCCGCTTAATTCTTAACAGCTGATCTGGCGACCAGGGGCCTGTTTCAGGATGCAGGATTTCTTGCTTAGCCGGATAGCTTGTCGGATTTAAGGTACCTCAGTTTAAATAGACTTTTTCCTCGATCACGCACGTTTAGCCCAGACTACCTTAAATCTGACATCTGGATAAGCAAGAAGCCCTGCTTCGTGATACAGGCCTCAGAGCAGAGCCAAGGGCCCCCACAAACTGGGAGAACCAATAACGACCGATTCCCAGACCATGTGATCATACTCCAGCCAATACCGTTTGGAGCTCCTCCACTAGCTGGTCTCTGATGGTTTCCAGGGACTCCAGGTGGGTGCTGGCTCGCACGCAAGTGAAGCCCGGGGGGTGAGACAGGTAGGTGAGGAGCTCCTCGAACTTTTTGTCTGCTTCTTGTTCACCCACTTCTGCCAGCAACTGGACACAACATGGAGCATGCGTCAAAAAAAGGCTCATCGCTGGCGGTCTTTTAAAACAATGTCCTACTCACCCTCATCTTATCATGTGGCTTAGTTCAGCTTCCTGGATGTCATACACGGAGTTTGTCTCAGTGATTAAGCTGAGGTACAGTGTCTAGGTATACGCGCTTCGGTCTTTGCAATAACACCAGCACGAAAAGTCACAGGGAAAAGCCTCACCTCTTTATTTTGAAATGCATCACTGAGGTACTGACGAACTTCTGGCTTCAACTTAAGTTTTGGTAAAACTGACACAGTCCTCGTGCATGATTCCCCAAACGCTGCCAGGTGAAAACAGGATAAACGGGTCGTTAAGTCATTCTACCTTCTATCGCACTGAAATGAACTTTTGTGCAACACGGACGTTATACGATAACAGGTTGTACAGTACCTTGCATCACTGTCCTCATCTAAAACACGTAGTTTCTGGGGTCTCCGTAATGCTGTCACAGAACCTGCACGTAAAACGTCTCTTTCGGGGTGTTTTCCAATTTAAAATCATGACAATACATGTCCATTTTTAACGATCCTTCCTTCTTATCACCAGTTAAAAGCATCAATCACTATCAGATTGACATAATTATTGAATAAAATCTCGCACGGACTCTCCCATCCATCTGTATTTTTGTATGCGGATACTTTTAATGGCCCCACATGACAGACTTTAAACGAAAAATGATATAACGCTACATGTCACATAGTATACAACGCAATTCGTACCACACTGCACTTGCGCTCGATCAATTTTAAAGAGCAATCCGGAGTAAAAACCAAAGCTTCCCACGTTACCCTTCAGAGAACGCATGTACAGGATATCCGTGTCTGGGCCAGTTGACTGCTGCCTTCTCATTGGCTAAGTGCTTAATCGCGGAGGTGTCTGGGAGTTTTAGTATTTTTTCATCTTTTACCCAGATGTGTAGTTTAACTCTGTTAGCTAATATCTTGTGAGCGGCGCACTGAGGTACTGTGTTAACAACAGCATCACTAAATCAGCTGAGACACTGAGAAGAGCAAACTCCAATACAATCATTTTCATCGCCATTTCCAAGCAACTGAACCTGAAATATAAAACACACCAACGTTGTGAACGTTTCGTCCAGTCACCATAACAAGCCAAGTACCAAGTCGTCGGTGGCCGAGTCCAAGCAACCGAGGATCGAGTCCAAGTTAAATACAAAACTTATAAAAGGCCAGGGATGTTCAGAAATAGTCCACATATGGCAGAATGTATTAATTGTTGTCAGAAGTACCCATTTCAAAAGAATCAAGGAGACAGCTTCCTCTCCAGTACAGTACCTTGTTTAGTTGTAGTCATATTCGACTCCTTCAAAAAAGAGGCGAGGACCTTCTGATGGAGAAAGCCAAACACACTCATGTGTGACATGAATAACCTTTAAAATACATTTTAGCAAATACATAGTAAAGAATTTGTAGTAATGTTGTTGCACTTTAGGAGTTCAGGAGTAATGGACCTTGCCAATGTAAGCCAAAGTGAATGACGCAGAATGTGTCAACTAGAAAAAAACGTAATGTACGTATTTGGTAATATATTCGATCTTATATCCTATTGTTGTAACATGGTGTAAAGCACCACTATTCACTAGCAGAAAATAATCACATGTGCAGGTTACACAATGCCATTTGATGAGGAACATTAAGCATTTCTCCTCACGGATGGAAAGGAAATAAGTATTTTAACTTCAAGAACTGGACTGTGTTTCTACTGATTTAAAAACATGGGCCTATACCTACCTAGCCAAGATCCAAAATTTTGCATATTAATGTAGGCCTACCTAACTTCTGGTGCAATAATTTAAATAATTTTAAAAGGATAATAATTGAATAATTATTCCTTTGCATACATTAACTATTTCTTTGTATATACACTCATGCAGATACATGTTCGTGTGAACAGTTTCAATCCTTGCAACATTTTAAAATGAATGGTCAGTTTAACAGATGGATACATTTTTCATTTGTCAGATTACTTTAAATATCTTATTTCTTTCGGATTTTTAATATAGCGTATAAGAAACACCGGGTTTGTAAGTGCTCCAGTGCCTTGTTTGGCCAAAAAATATTCTTATTATCCCCTGTATCTCTATTGTATTTAGGCCTACTTATTTTGTTAGTTAATTATTATTATTAATAATAACGCATGCATTGTACTACTTGCATAGCAGTTTGGGGACCGTGCACGTCACGGGGGTGTAACCCTATGTCGGGGCGGGTGCTGCAGATCAGAGGATCCCTAAACCGCGGCGCTGCTGGGCTCTGGAGCCGCAGTTACCCGGCGCCTCTCCGTCTTTTCCCAGGCGCTGCGTGACTTTCCCCCTACCGGCTTTGCGAATACGGACGGGTTGTTTTTAAAAAACGTAGATTAACGCAAAAACATTAATATATATGATTGTGGCTGTAATGACAGGATTGTCGGGCTGACAATCGGAAGCGCTCCGGCGTGTAAATACGGCTCCCCGGGACAAAGGACGGACATCCTGGTGCTGGGGAATGGTCATCGTTAGCCTTGCGGCTAGCAGGCGAACTGGGAGCACCGGACAAGGGGATCGGGGAGCGGAGACAGCCGAGCGTGCAGCCGTGGGGCCGAGAGAGAGCAGACGGCCGCCGATTGATGCCGTCGGCAGCGGGTAGTTTACCAGCCAAGAAACTGATCTCAGCAAAACATCCAAACCAGCATTAATAATATTCAATAATGGGTGTTTTATTTGCCAAACTCTGGAGTTTTTTCTGCAATCAAGGTGAGTTAAATAATCCCCCCCCCCCCCCCCCCCCCCCCCCAAGTCGGGTGCGTGTGTCCTACACCGGCAAGTGGATTACATAGGACCATCGGGGGACGGCCAGGCACTATATAACAATTAAACAGCTAAACAATTGATATAATACAGTTTATTTAAGACAATCTTTCTGTTACTATGTATGCGATTTGTTTTTCAAGGAAGCTAAAAGTTACATAATCTATTAATTAACTTAAGATGCGTGTGAGGTGGCCAGTAGTAATATTTGAAAGGAATGCCAGGGTTCCCAAATCTCACGCATCTGGCGTGACACTCACGCATCGGGCTCCCACGCTCACGCAAGAAGTCTTGCGGCAATCCCGTATTTTTCCATTATAAACCTAAAATTAGCTACGTTTGAAACGTTGCGGTAGTTTGCAAACGCTACAGACTATTTACAATGTAATTAAACTGTTGCATGTAAATGTGTGTGCTGACTTCTGTCGAATACAAAATTTAACCACAGCCCGTTGACCACAGTTGGTAACCCTGGAATAGAGTATGTTATTTGTGGACTAAATCATGTTGCTAACAAGTGTAGGTAATGGGGAGGAAAGTGAGTTTTGTTAACTAGTATGGTTTTAAGGTTTTCTGTAAGTCCCGGCGGCTGTTTGGTGAGTTAATATTTATCTAGCACATGCCGTGTACAACATGTAGCCGAGAGGGCTATGGTGAAGCAGGCACACCAGAATGGGTCCAGCTGGCCTGTGTGGCGTCCTTGTGGTGGTGAATAACCGTTCATTGAAGGCTTATCTGTCGCCTTTAAATGCGCGATTTCCCGGTTTCTGCACAATAAAACGTCCCGCGGCTTCTTGTGCGTCCGGCCACAGATCTCAAGGCGACAGATGTTGGTGGTACAATAGATGCAGGGGTCTAACACATTATTCATCCCCCCTTTACCAGCTGGTGGTCCTCCTTCATTCTGGGGGGCTGGGAATTCCCCCTTTGTTAAGTTCGTGGTTGACCTGGGGGGGCTGTGGGGCTTCAGAATAAAGGGACATGGCAGAAAGCATGAAGCTTTGGTCTAATTGGTGGCACGAGAACCCCCCCTCCTTTTTTTTCATTACAGACCAATATGCAATTGAAATGGATGACACCCCCCCCCCCCCCACACACCCCAACTAGTGGTGTGCATGCTGCTGTAGCACTGGAAACCACTGTGTTTAGCTTTTTGAAATCCGATTTACACTACATATCTCCATTTTCAATTCGCCAGTCATGGACAGATTCTCGGGGTCTACACTGAGATTTGTATTTTGTTATTTCATAGAAGAAAAGTATTGTCAAGTCCTCCAGCGTAAATGCCTACGTCTTAAGTGTCCGCCTAATTTTAAGCACTTTATCTGCCTCCACTCGGCATTTCATTAGCGGTCAGTGCTAGCTGATGTAGCTCACCGTTAACAGCCGCCGTCTTGACAAAATGCTCTATATAGACTATAGTTAAACACATCCTAATTATTTTGCGAAGAAACTAAATTCACAATTTTTATTGACTTTTCTTTGATTCCCAGTGATTTAAAAATGTGCATTTCTGCAGTGTCAGGACTGGTTTTGGTTAAGAAATGGTTCGGTTCTATACATTTAATGTGGAATCTTCCGTCCTGCAATGTATGTGTTAGCAGTCTGTCGAAAGAAAGTAATAGTTGTAATTTCTTCGGAAACTTCGAGCTCCACTGTTAAAGAGGGTGCTGAAGTTCTTGCAGGTTCACACAAGACAAACGTCTGATTCTCTCCCAGCATAAACCGACATAATATACTGTGTGCAGTGAGTAAGATCAAATGTTACTCTCTGGGAGACTTCTTGAAAGAATCTCCCTGTCCTTTGGCAATAGTTTCCATGCAGGTAGCCTACTTAAATGGAGACATGATCTGACTTGTAGTGACATGTAAACCTTCTCCAGGAAGATCAAATCAGTCCTTTTCAAACCAGCTTCCCTTGCCTTTGGGTTGGTTGATTTGTGGTTTGTTTGGATCCTGGAAAACCTGCTCAGTCTACTCCCACGTATGTACACTTGTTGCTTCCCAGGTTTCAAAACTTTCTAATCTCTAGGAATCTACAGTACAGTTTCTTTCCTTTGTGGGCACATTCAATCCAAACAGCTTTCACATCTTGTGTGGCAGTGTGTGACCCAGCAGGTTAGGATGCCAGGCATGTGATCGGTTGGTTGCAAGTTCAAATCCCATGTTTGGCAGAGTGGTTTTAGCGTTGGGCTTTTAAGCAAGGCCCTAAACTCCTATTTGCTCCAGGCACTGGCTGACTTTGCCATTTCAAAAATGTATGTTGCTTTACATAAAAGCATTTGCTAAACAAATGTAAATGATCTTGCTTCTTAAATTTATCTAAGTAGTTGGTATTTGGTTAGTATTTAATGACTTGCTCCTAATTAAACACAGGGCATTGTCTTCTGGGATTTGGGTCCAGGCAGATCTTTTATATTCCCAATCAATTAGTCTCAGCTATTGACGTTGTTTCTCTGTATTGGACACTTTTACGAGTCCAAATTCTCATTGTGGTCATATTTTTTTTTGTCCTTTGCAGCTTGCATCAGAATTCCAGGATCTCATTTATTGATGTATGTGTACCGCATTCTGTACTGCGGTTAATGCAGATTAGCATTTTTGTGGTCAGTCCTCTCATTTTACTGCAGGAAATGCAGCTGTCAGTTAACAGATTCCTAACGGGTGGTTGGTCCTGCGTCCCATAGACATGAAGGTGTCCTGACGCTCTCCACACTGGGGCATGTCTGCTGACTGTTCTAGAATGTTCTTTGTGGTTGACCCCATTAAGCCATAACAGAAATTGAGCTCATTAAAGGCATTTTTATATGGACGGCACCCCCACTTTCTGATTTAAATTCTCCAGCTTCCATGAGTGGTGGCTCACAGCCTGACCACTGTCCTCAGGAAGTAATCCCAGTGCCGTATCTGCTGTTGCTGGCCAACGCAGTTGTCATGGATGACATTCCCACCCCCACTTCCTTCCTCCTTATCTACCATACAGCTAATGCTTTTGACCCAAGGGGGCAGATCATTCCGGAAAAAAAGCCTGTGTGCCCTAACATCAGCAGCAAAGGCCTGCCAGTGTCAGAGAAACGGTTTAATCTTGCCGTGAGTGATGAGGGGCTGGCTGACTGCTGATCTGCTATCCATGATGGTTGCCTCCTGGACTGTGTTTGCAGGTCAGCCATCTTTCAGAGGTAGTTCAGCTGATATCCTGGGTCAGATCTAGTCTTTGCCCCGTCTTTACTGACTGATATAACGGGAGTATCCTGAATATGTTATGGTGTTGGCGGTTGTGTGTGACTCATTGGGTTAAGACTCCCTGCCTATGATCCGAAGGTTGCCAGTTCAAATCCCATGGTTGGCAGAGTGTCACCTTTTGGACCCTTGAGCCATGCCCTGACCCCTCAGTTGAACCAGGGACTAACTTTCTCAGAAAAGTATGTCACATATCCTGGGTCAGATCTATTCTGTAGGTCTTTGCTATCCAACTGGAACAAAAACATCCCAAATATATTATAGGAGAACTCTCCTAATGTTGTAAGCTAAACTTCCAGAACTAAACGTTCACCTGAGGATGAGAGCTTCCAAAGATATATGTTATCCCCTGTTATTGGGGCCTTCAAGCTGTTTTAGGTTACACTTATGGGCTGAAATGTCATCTTGTGTGTGTGTGTGTGTGGCAGTATATTAGTCAAAGGAAACGTATACGAATGACCTAATGTCATTAATATGGGCGGCTAAGCGGTGGGGAATATTTCCCAGTTATGGCCTTCCCTAGTGAACCATTCAGTGGCATCGCTGTGCCGTGACTGTTAAGTGGGTCTCGCTGTGCGCTGTGTTCTGCATCGCCGGCTGTGTCACACTCTTGCGGAGACTCTCACACTATCGAGGGGGGGGTCTGGTGGTGGGGGGGGGGTTTCCTTCTGGGCAAGGAAGGAAGCTAGTGGGTCATGAATGAAAAGGAATGAGGTCGGCCACAGGAAGTCGCACGCGTTGAAATAGTGGGGGCGGGGGTTGGAGCCGGGTCTCTAAGTGTTCTAGAAAGTTCTAACCTCTACGTTCTCATCCTGCAGAACACAAGGTGATCATCGTGGGCCTGGACAATGCTGGGAAGACCACCATACTGTACCAGTTGTGAGTAGCCACACATGAAGTGGAACCCGTGTCGCCTCCTTTGCAGGAATCTCTGTTTACGATTTAATATCTTTTTGGTGTTTATGTCATGGGGTCTCTTAGACCTCATGGAAATAGATCCACTGTAGTAAACACGTTTGAGCCCTTATGGGGTCTTGATGGCACAGAGAGCCGCAGTGGTCTTTGCGTGATGTCATGGTAACAGCGCCCCCTATGTCCGAGTGTGACAGGGCAGATCGTGTCCTCTCTCATCCACCAGCCCTCTTTAGAATGTCATGGTCTCCGCACCCTGACCACACCTACCTCCATCGATCCCGCTTACGGTAGCAATACAGCGCCGTAGGAGCCGTGGTGATCGCTGTTCTGCTGCAGAACCTGTGTTGGGTCTCCGAGGCGAACCATTTCATTTACTCTGATCCCACCCACCGTCCACGAATGGCCGACATAAAGGTGACACCACAGGGTTGGTCAGCTGGACTAATTAGGGCAGGTACCAACATGCTTTGCACTGCACTGCACTGTACATACTATAAATTAATGTGTATTTGTGCATTTCTGTTAATATTAAGTGTCGTGACCATGTCATTTTTACTGTGGAATACGCGTTTCGTTATTGTGTAACTATAACTGTAAATTGTTGGCTTCCCTGTCTGTGCCACTGCTAATATTAAACCAGGAATGGCTGTTAATAAAGAGAGTAACTTAAATTTCAAAAGAGCTGTCATCTCCTCAGGCACCCGCCACCATACGGTAATTTGCGCTCTGTATGTAGGTATGCTGCGTGGAAAACATTCTTCGCCTTCTAGGAACATCTAACGAACAAGATGGCAGCATCGTTTTGTTTTCGCCAATGTGTTCGATTTTCGTTTTGTACGGACATAGTTTGAGGTGCCTGGCCACTTATCTAGTATAAGATTGCAGTGGGCCTGGAGCCTATCCCAGAATGCACTGGGCACAAGGCAGGGGACACCCTGGAGAGAACACTCGCATCTCCTTCCTGAATAAGAGAATTTTCTTTAAATATACCTGGGGCATTATGTCCTATGTTTGCAGTGTTGCGGAGTAACTAACTACAATTGGCAATGATACTAACATTTTCAGTACCTCATTAGTAGCGCAGCTACTTTTAAAACGCTGTAGCTTGTCCAGTAACTTTTTTATATATACAAATAGCGATGTAGCGTGGCAAGATGATACATTAAGAAAAAAAAACTATAGTTTGTCGTCAGCTTATGAACATGTGATCGACTTTACGACCGTTCCGAGACTGCAGATATGTGGCCACGTGAGTGTATGCCAGTTTCCACACCAACTGCTCGCAGCGTGAGCGTCCCCGCAAAACACTCATTCATTCATGTCGTGCTAAGGCTACTATTCGCAGCACTCATAGTATAGTATACATTCTTATCTGTTTGTGTCTTGGCAGCTTAAATGCTGATAAAAAGGTTATAACAATAATGAACTAGGAAAATTGTGATAAGGTTGAAAATGCCAAACATTATGGCTTAAAGATGATATGATTTTATTATGCAGTATACTATACATATAATTTTTACATATAAAATAAAGGGCCGACTTACGACCAGTCAATCGGAACAGATCGCAGTTGTAAGTCGATTTTTGTTGGTATAATGACCTTCTGATTAATACTTCAATAACGACTTGCATTATTTTTCTCTCTTTACAAAGAGGGGTATTTTCAGCTACCAGGTGTTTCTGGTTGGTGTTTTTTTTGCTTAAATACTCTGGGGACGGATGTTAAAGGGCTGAAAAATACTTCAAGGCAAATAATATTTTAGACACTTTCATTAAAATGCATTGGAGCACTTTGGTTGTTGGAGAGATTATCAAAATCTTTTTTTTGTTATAACCCTTCTAATTTTCACACAGCAATTGCGAATTATCTTGGTTTACACCAAACAAACTTTCTTGAAATCTTTTGTGACTTGACATTACATTGTTTAAAAAAAATACTTTCATTTTACTTTTAACATCATGTTTCACATTTTTTAAGAGTATCCTACAGCACAAATATTAAGTATTAGCAGATGAAATAGCTTCAGTGTACTTAGCTACTTCTTCACTGTAGCTTGTTGTGTGGCTAACTACTATATTAAAACAGTAGCTTAGCTGTAACTTAGCTACTTTTAATCATTAGTAGCTTGTAGCTTGAAAAGGTACCATTTCAAAATAGCTTCCCCAACACGGTTTGTTTGTTGGCATCTTAGGGGTTCACAGCAGACTGAGAGAGGTGGTGTCTTGGTGTTTGAGACTGGGACAGAGTTGCCTGTCAGGGAGGCCCCCAAATCCCTCTGGCATTTCCAAGAAAGAATTCCCCGTCATGTAAAAACCATGGTGAGCAACCACTTGGCCCTGTCCTTTGTGAGGGATAATCTTTATATCAGCTGCTGTAATACAAATTAAATACCCCTGTCCACTTTTATCATAGTGTCTGAAGGCAACCAATCCTGAATCCATTACGTTTATATTACATATATTCATGTGGCAGGCGTACGAGGGAGGCAGATGATATATCTCCGGCCTACAGCCGTCGGGGAGCCTGTTTAAGTGCAGGTGCTGCTCGGCTGAGCTTCTAGTGAGGAACCAGTACAGCAGTAGTTGTGGGGGATAGCAGCTATAGGCACTCGCTTAAAACCACTAAATTGTAATCAGAAATGCGATAACGTGTCATTAAGTGTGCAGACATGTAATCAGCTCAGAAATATCCCCCAAGGGAAATGGTAGTAAGAAACTAAATCTGAATCTTAAAAGTACAATGGACTTTTTTTTTTTCTTTCAACCCAAGTGCTTGGTTGAGCCCGTTGGGTAATTTTGCTGGGTCATTTTCAGTCTAGGTACCCAGTCTTGACCCAGCAGGGGTTGCTTTGCTTATATTTTTGACCCAGAACTTAGGTAACTGTGCCCCCGTTGTTGTGGGAAAACCTTGTTCTCATTCAAAAACATGTTGGAAGACAAGCAAACAAACATCCTTCAAACGGCTGATGTGGCACAGATACAAAGATGAGCTGGTTCCTATCAGTTCATTGGTTATAATCGTACTTATAATAAAAAAGATTAGTATTGTAATATAAACAGTAATTATAATAATGTTAGGTTTATTACATCTTCCTCTCTTTAAACAATAATGTTATACCCAGGGATGGACATAGCTGGTACACAAGTAGGCATTCCCCTTTAAAAACGATACGTGCGGCAATCGATTGTTTGTAAAAGCGCAAATGCGTACTTATTTTATGTGCATTTGCACTGCTATGACAAGAAATACCTTTCATTTTAACCTGTAAACTGCAAATGAGTTACCATATAAAAATTAAAATGCATTATGTTTTGTTTTCATGTTAGTGCAAATGCACATTAAATAAGTACGCCCCTTGCTGTTGAATCATTGGTGCGGATGTGCCAGCAGTTCATATTAGCAAAAGGTTTAAGGAGCCACTTTAGAAGGGGGTAAGCTGGGTCTCCAATCAGGTAATGTCCAACGTCATGGCCTGCTATGGTGACTGTATGTGAGTAAATTTCCATCTTGCAGTCTGTCCCCCAGTCTGAGGTATTTCCTGCCTTTCTCACTC
>JAODJU010000093.1:993111-1006201 GCA_026776725.1 Gnathonemus echidnorhynchus
GTTCAGATGTGTTCCGTGATCCATGACTTTATCCCCCCCAAGTTCAGATGCGTTCCGTGGTCCATGACTATATACCCCCCTTGTTCGGATGCGTTCCATGGTCCATGACTTTATGCCCCCTTTGCTCGGATGCTTTTTGTTTTAACTGTGGAGAAAAATATGAGGTTGCGGTTATTTATTAATACAGTAGCCTTGACAGTGACAGTTTCTGCATGAATAACACAAAAATGTACAATATCAAATACCTAGAGATGCAATGAATGAACTATATGAGATGGTTAACTTACAATTTTTTTTTCAAGCAAACTTGAGATATAGAACTACCTACAGATCCTTTGCTAATTTCCATGGACACACCCAGCATTGCTGCAGTAACAGGTGTGATATTTATATTTAATGACAAAGAGTCTACATTTATTTTATCTTACAGTATCAAGTGTCAGAGTCCCACCTCTCTTATAATTCTTCGTAACTCGCGTCCTTTTCCACAAATAAATTCCACACAAATTATACGATTTTTAAAAAGTACAAAACAACAAAATTCCACTTGCTGTATGGGTCAATGCACGTTTGTTGAAAGACAATATTTTATATAAAACATTTAAATTCATTCAATAAATGATTATGGATTATGATGGTGAAACATTTGTATCCGCAGTTTCACTAGTGTTATTTGCTGTTTTCCGGGTACATCTTTCCACTGGTCTGAAAAACACGCCTTAACTAGTATAAAAATACCTTATATAGACCAGTTCCCAAATCGTCAGTGACATAATTTTACATTTTATAACTTTTCTAACTTAAATTTATAACTCCCCTGTAACATATTTACTGATTTTAAAATGTGTAAAAATATCGTATTCATTCCACACAATATATTGCAAGTATTTTGTTTAAAAATCGTTTCATCCTTGACGTTTCGTCTTGTAATACTAGACTGAAGGACCATCCATCACCACATCAATGTGTACGTTTCAAAGCTTAACAGCAGTTAATATCTTAATATCTGAGCTTTGACGTATAACTTCCTGTATGTCCCCAATCGGAGGCCGTTGGGTAAGGTATCACAACACCCGACTTCAGTTCCTTTAAAGTCACTGCAGCGTCTGTACAGTTGCTGGCACGTCCCAGATTTGATTAAAAAACCATGTCGTTTGTGGACACAATTCGGCAGTGGGACAGGGGGGTCGCACATGCCGATAAGAGAAACTGGGCAGCTGCGCTCGAGGTCTTCTTGGACATCCAGGAGAAAAATTCAAAAATATTATTCAACATTGGCTGTCTCTATCTTATCAATCAGGAATTAGATGCCGCTGAAAAGGTAAGGGGTGTTTTCTGTTTTTATTTTAACTCAAGAGAAATAATGGTAACACTTTACTTGATGGGGCGCAAATAAAATTTTATTATGCTGTTACTTATGTATTACCGACAAACTCAAAATAATATCTAGGAAACCAAATCACTCCTCTCACATTTGTGTATTTTCTTGAATTCAGATTTCTGTTGCTGTGATGTCTTGTCACTGGTGAAGTGCCAGTCATTGTAAAAAAGGGATGTGAAAGTCTTTTTATAGCTCGCCCACCTGATTGTCTGTTTTCGGTAATTCCCTCTAGGCTTTTGATAACAGCATCAGCAAAGACGAGCACTTGGCGGTCGCCTTCTTTCAAAGAGGAACAATGTTTTACAAAAAACAGAAGTATGTTTCAAAATTTGTGTAAATGTATTCTTAATACAGAAATAGTTTCGCAAACAGTAGAAGTAGGACTATAAAGTAACAAGTAGGGCTATGAACACATTTAATGACACTTTGGGGACATTTTGATCCTCATTTGTGATCTATAAACCCCCGCCCCCTCCCTACACACACACACATATTCCTTTTTACAATATCTAGTCTATTGCAATTTTATCTTACAGTACCTTATAATAATAATATTTTGTTTAGTGTTGCAAACTATATTGCAGTGCACGTTATTATAACACAGTAGTCCTAAATATGACTTGCCCCCAATATAGACCTACATGCTGACTGTTCTTCTAATACTTTCACAGGTTTGAGGAGTCTTTAGGAGATTTTCAAAAGGCCTTCAAATTGTTACGAGGGAACCAGCTTATTGATTACAAGCTGTTGGGGTTGAGATACAAGCTGTATGCGTGCGAGGTGAGAGCAGCAACCAATGGCGTGAACCTCAGTGACTGGGTGTTATATATAAACCTTATGCTGTCTTATTAGTAATTAATAAACTACAAAAGTAAAATACATACTAAATTGCAAACTATTTAAATCTAGTCAAGTTTTATGAATTATTGTGGAGTGTAACTATGAACAACCTCACAGATTATTAGTATAAGTAAAACAGCGCCCTCTTAAGTTTGTTTGATATATGACAGCTACTCCAGGCCTGTTGACCTGTACAGCATATCCGAGTTGGTTTTTTGTTAATAATATTTAATACATCAATAATTAAATGACATAATTAAAACCAATTATTATATAATTATTACTTGACCAATTATTATATTCATTATTACTTCAGCAGATTTTTAGATCTCAGAGTTATAATTCTATTTTATTTTTAACTTTTAATTAATAATTCAGAATGAGTTTATTGGGTCCTAATTTGGTATTAAACACCCGTTTTGTTTTATGGAAAGAGTCCCCCCCACACAGCCTGCCAGACACACTCAGTAAACTGATTTTGGTATTGATGATTGTATTGTGCTAATTTAGCTCAGTAAGCAATGTGCAAAATTAATCAATGTGCAAAGCTAACTAATGTGCGTCATTATTTGAGATTTTTATGTTTATTACCTATTGCTGCTCACAATGATCCTGAGAAACTGAGCTGAATAAAACAGTCACTACTGGATGTTTTTACCAAGCAATGGACACAAATAAAATAGTCAGCCTATGGTAGCTAAACTACAAGGAATAAAACAAAAACCTTCTCATAACCACAAACACTAACCTAAGAAATAAGAAATAGAGCATGCCCTTGGCCTCATGTGTACTTTCAGCCCTTATTTATCCCCATTTTACCTACCTGCCTTTGTTTCACCCCCTCATGGTCCCTTTAAGTTTGTGTCTTCTAAGTTTAGTTTAAAATAAAATCCATTTTTGTTTCAAAGCCGCACCGTGGATCGCCCCATTATGCCCTCCTGTGACACTGATATAATAAAACTAGTTTACTCTCTAAATGGTCCAGCCAACATACAAACAGATTTCTCCATTCAAACAGTAATGAAATCAGGTACCTGAAATGATATGACCGCCATGGAGGACATCTTGAGTTTATCAACAAGCATCTCTCTTAAGCTGTTTGGCCAGTGAGCACCACGACTTTTGAATTGCTCCACATCTGTTATATGTGGATATGTCAACGGCCAGTTGATTAGCTACACCTACTTGCTAAAGTAAACAGGCTATTCCGCCAGTCAGAAGTCAGAGGTATCTTTACTGTCATTGGCTATGCATTAGCCCAGTAAAGATGTATGATTGCTGGTGCCAGATCTAGTGGTTCCAGCCTCTCAGAAACACCCTCCTGGGATTTTCACATAGTACATGTTTGGATAAACAACACGTCATGAAATTAACTAATTACATTAATTAATCAAGTAAGCTGGCAGTGAAATTGAACAAATACATGGAATGGCTGAGGTGCCCCAGAGGAGAGGCTTTGGAACCAAAGCGGTGTTTATCTAGCCATCCAACAAAATACCAGTAAATCTTGAAAACACAAGAAATTCTTATTTTTTGTCATGTTTCTGTTCACTTGCATATACTCCAAAATCTTTCCTGAGCAAAAAAGTAGTAGTAATAGCCAAATGAAGCTTTGTGAACCATTTGCAGTATTTTTTGACTCCACTACTTTGTTCTTTTGGTTTGTTTTTTTGGTATGCTTTGGGCTCTTTTTTGAATAGAGAGCGCCATCTAGTGGTGTCTGAAAATGCAGCAAATGGTTCATGAAACTTCATTTGGCAATCACTACCCAGATAAACGGCTTTAAACATTTTTTGACAGCCTATGGCTTGTGCACAGTACTGTAGGAAAAAGAATGTAAACTATGTCATATAGATCATTTCCAGATAAGAGGTAAAGATCCTGTGACTCTGACCCGTGAGGTGTTGGTCCATCGGTTCTTCTGAAAAGGATGTGGAGCATATGAATTTCTGTTCTGTTTCATTGTCCTTTGTATTTGTTCCTAATAGATTCTTCACAATGTGGCTCTCACCCGAGCCCAGCTAGATCAATGGGAGAAGGCTCAAGAGAGCCTACTTACTGCATTAAGCCTGAAGACGGAGTCCAAGCACGAGCATGTGGACCGAGCTCTGCAGTCTATTTTGGTGAGTATGTCAAGTTCATAATCATGCAAATGTTCTTCTTGAGGCTCAGTGTTTGTTTTTCCATTGGGATTATGTAAGAATCACATTTGACACCTTCTCTTCAAAGTGCTTAAAATCTATAAATAAGTAAAATTGATGGAAGCTTATTTTATCTGGTAAATGTGACAATCTATCTAATTATTTATTCAAAAGTACGGTCAGACAGTTTCAGACAGTTCCCGGAGCAACTGAGGGTCAATGGCCTTGTGCAAGGGCCCAACAATGAAATTACTCGTCTTTATTAATTATTATTTTCCAGTCCCCAGTCAAAGGTTGAGTTTCCCTTCAAAACTGATTGAATTGAAATAAAACATACTGTAATTTCCAAATGTTTACTGGACATTTGCACTAGCTATTCCATGTCAGGGAAAATACGTAAGATTTGAAATTCTGAAATGAGTTCCAATGTGAGAAGACAGGATTAGGTAATGTTTACGTCTGCTTAGAAGACACTTTAACTTGGTCAGAAGCATCTCACAAATGGGGATAAGAAACCAGGATCAGCGAGTCCCTGGAGCAGTGTGGGTTAATTGGGGCCCAAGAGCCCAACAGTGACATCACTCTGCTGGCCAGGGGATTTGAACAGGCAACCTTCTCCTCACATGCACAGAGTTCTCACTCCATCCATGTTTTCTCCCTGACAGAAGCACAAGCTTTTTGCTTTGGTGGAGATGCAGCCAGGGATCCTATTCAGACCCCGGAAGCACTACGTGGATGAGCTGGAGAACAAGGATTACATGGGCAAGGCCAAGGTATGCTGACCCTACAGCCACGTTTAGAAGAAACCATAGCCATCATCTGGGAATCGGACTGCTAAAGTGTAGATCAGTATGCCTGTTCTGCAAAGCCTGGCTTAAGTGTACAGAAAACTAGAAACTGTTCATAATCTTTACATTGCTGATTCTCAACGAATGGGTTGCGACCTTTCTCATTGGGTCACAGAATGTATGGATTTTTTTTTTCTATCGTCTTTTTTTGTTTTTGAACAGTGCATGTTACTCCCTATGTTCTATTTACTATTACTGCACTATTTTTTGTGAAATTAATTTGGTTCAAAATGTAAAAAAAATTGTGTCGTAACTTAATGAGCAAGGAAAAATGTAGGTTCTGAGGCCAAAACAGTTGAGCACCACTGATCTACATGTTTCCTGTGCAACTATAAAACTTCTCATGTATTAACAAGTGCTAGTAAGTTAGAGAGTAAGAAAATTTTAATTACGATGACCAATTATATATGCATTTTGTACATTTACAGTTAAATGTATTAATTTGTAGTGTTCCTCACATGAATACCATGAATTCCATTCCCCCTGCAGGTCATCGCCTCTATAATCCCTCAGGACGAGTTTTCTGGGTTTGCGCCTTTGCAGCCTCGGGTAAGCTCGTCCTCTGGATTACTAGTGACCCCAATCGGTTGTTCTTTAGAAGAATATCGGTGGTTCTTACCCGCATACTATACAATTATTTTATATGGATGCCATGGGCACGTGGAGTGGGGTGGAATGATATGCTTGTGATCAGAAAGTCGCCAGTTCAAATCCCTGCGTTGACAAAATAATATCATCATTGGGCCCTTGAGCAAGGCCCTTAACCCCAGTTGTTCTGGGGCTTGACTGACCCCACTTTGAACATCACTTTGAGTAGAAGCATATTGTAAATAAATATGCAATTGGATATTATTATGCTGGTTTTGCAGGCAGTATCCCTGTTAGCACATGCTGTGTTGTTTCCCGATTGGTTATATTTACCCATTCTCCATTGCGCTGTCTTGCCCTGTTTGTGCCTGTAAGTTACCTATGATGTGATGTGATCTTTTAAAATGCTGCTTATCCATTTATTGTAACCTCTTAACCAATGTATGGTCACTAATCCCAGGAACAGCAGTTATGCTTTTTATAGGATGTCGATCCAACACTGGGCACAGAAACACAAACACATCAAATCAAATACACAACACTACAGTATTCAGCAGTACATGCAGGCAGTGAAATGAGTCAAACAAGCACACGCTAAAGGTATATTAGTGGTAGATTGAAAAACACTACATATAATGAAAGAAATTTTGCCTTTCGTGGGACCCACAATTCAATTATTTCTTTTTACCATTTTCAGGCAGAAGATGTTCCTGTTCAGCCCAAAATGCCAGAAGTAATAAAGTAAGAAGAACACACTGTTTTTCTAAATAAAAGTATGTGTAAACGATACCACAAGACGGGACAGAGTATCAAGGAACACATTCAAAGTCAGAAATGGAAACAACACGGGGGTAGCTTTCTGGAAAATGCTACAGGGGCTGGTGCACAGATATTGTGGTCTGGTCACAGACAACTACACCATCATAGATAATAGTAAGGGGACCCTGACCATTTTAACGTACCACTTTTAAAGTTAATACTTCATAGCTGTTGTAATGCATAGTTGCACAATAATTGAACCCGTTGACTCTGTATGCATTCAGTCAGTTCAGCCATGCTGCATTCATACAGATGGTTGAGTTGTGCTGTATGCATTCAGCTGGTTCAGTCATCCTGTATGCATTCAGTTGGTTCAGTCATCCTGTATGCATTCAGCTGGTTCAGTCATCCTGTATGCATTCAGCTGGTTCAGTCATCCTGTATGCATTCAAGTGGTTCAGTCATCCTGTATGCATTCAGCTGGTTCAGTCATCCTGTATGCATTCAGTCAGTTCAGCCATGCTGCATTCATACAGACGGATGACTTGTGCTGTATGCATTCAGCTGGTTCAGTCATCCTGTATGCATTCAGTCAGTTCAGCCATGCTGCATTCATACAGATGGTTGACTTGTGCTGTATGCATTCAGCTGGTTCAGTCATGCTGTAGATATTCAGTTGGTTCAGTCATGCTGTATGCATTCAGTCGGTTCAGTTGTAATGTATGCATTCCGTTGGTGCAGTCGTGCTGTATATATTCAGTCAGTTCAGTCATGCTGTATGCTTTCAGTCAGTTGTGCTGTGTGCATTCAGTCATTTGAGTCGTGGTGTATATATGCAGTTGGTTCGGTCGTGCTGTATACATTCAGTGGGTTCGGTCGTGCTGTATGCTTTCAGTTGGTTCAGTCGTGCTGTTTGTATTTAGTGGTTTCAGGAGCTGGTGTACCAGATAGAGTGGCCCCCGAATATACTTTTACATGCCTTTTGGACATACTGTGAAAGTGTGACTGGTACTTTTTAACAGTATCTTTCCCTTCCACAGAGCGCTGGAAGGGGAGCCTCACAGTGTGCTATACGAGTTCATCCCGGAGACTGAGAATGAGCTGGCTGTGTTACCAGGCAACATTGTATTTGTGCTCCAGAAAGATGCTGATAATTGGGCATCAGTCATCTTCAATGGAAAGGCAAGCTGCCTCATTCCCTCCATTTCTTTCAGTCATTCAGTGTCTTCATCTGTCTTCTACGGTAACCATGCTTGTTTCTTTCTTGCCTGTGTCAAAATTTCTCTCTCTCACTGTCCCTGTTGCAGGTGTTGAGAGCCTTAATTCAATCATAGTGAAATTGACCTGCATCGTTTATTAGGCTGATAAAACCAAACTGTCTATTCAGTGCGTTTGAGTGCTTGTACAGTGATGTCTCTCTGTATGTGTGTTATTAAGTACTGGCTTGCTTGTTAGTTTGGATCAGTGTGTCAGAGAAAATGGTTCGTTGTTAGAGGCATAATCCCTGTCAGTTTGTTCTAAATGTGTTCTGTGTCTTAAAAGAAAGACTGATCCGGGCAGCTGAACTATGCTCAGATGGAACCATTAGGAATGATGTCGATTTGAGTAATTAGCATTGCACTGTAGATTATTCAGGACCATTTTAATGTGTATATTTGTTAAAAGTAATTTGCTCGTGGAGTTGCACTGGGAGTCAAATGCATATGTTTTTTTTTTTTTTTTAATATAGAGTGGTCTTTTACTTTTTCCAGAGCTGTATATGTGGCATTTTTTGGATGGGGAGGGTTATTTCATTTAAGACTTACATTAGCTGTCCAGTGCAGTTCAGGCGTTTAGTCCATGGAGTAACATGCTTTTGATGCTGAGTCATAGTGATGGCTAAAACGATGCCTCATAAACCACTTGCTGTATTTTTTGTCGCCACTAGATGGGGCTCATGGTTTGTTTGGGGCATGCTTTGAGCCCTCTTTTGAACAGAGAGTACTATCTAGTGGGGTCAGAAAATACAGCAAATGTTTTATAAAGCATCAGCCAGCACTACTGAATAACAAAGGGTCCCTGGGTGTTTCAGTTTGGATCTTTTGTTGGTTAAAATATTTGTAAAGACTGTGCTCTGATGTAATGCTTTCTGGTATCTTTTCACAAACTGTTTCAGAGAGGACTTGTTCCATATAATTTTCTGGAACCTGTGGAAATAACCCTGTCTTCCAAGCAAGGACAGGTAACTGCTTTTTAAATAAAATGCTATACATATTTCAACCGACTATGTATTAAAATCACGTCACCTTGCTGTAGGGGGGCGCTGTGAGTGATGTCATCCCAGCCCCACCCACAGGAGTACCTCCAGTCAGGCCACCGAGGAGAGAAGGAAGCACAGGTACCGAATCCCAAATGAAAATTATACGAATTAACCATTTGTTGTTTTTTGTTTTTTTTTGCACCACTAGATGGTGCTCTCTGTTCAAAGAAGGGGACAAAGCATGCCTCAAAGCAGAGCGAGAGCACCATCTAACAGGGTCAAAAAATACAGGAAATGGTGCATGAAGTGTTCTTTTGTCCATCACTAATACTCACTGAAGAAAAACAATATTTATAATTATATATAATGTAGTTGTACACACTACGACATTGCACACAACTGCTTTAGGGGGGCAGCATGTGGCTCAATGGGCTAAGCCTGTGTGCTTATAATCAGAAGGTCACCAGTTCAAACCCAGCCTCAGCACATCCACAGCTCCTTGAGCAAGGCCCTTAACCCCCAGCTTCCTGGGTGCCCCAACAGGTAGCTCTCTCTCACAGACAGCTTATTCCCCAAAGAGCAAGTTGAGGGAGGTGTAAAAAAAGAGAATTTCCCTATGGGGAATTAATAATTATTTTTATTAATACTTTAATTAACCAATAATTAAGTGTTCATCATTAATCAGTCATGATGGTTCATGTATTTCATGCAGGAGCTAATTTAGCTAATAATGAACTAATTAGTTAACGACCAATATAGTTCCTGCATGGAATACATGAACCATCACGAGTGATTAATAACGAACAAACATGGGATAGGTACATAACACCTAGTTACTGGTTAATTCATGCATTAAGTAAGCGTGTACTACTACATTATTTGTACCTGAAGTACACTGTGACCTATTTGAATTATAATCAATACTTGTATGTACACACTGGACCCCTCCATGAATCACCACCTTATTGTGGTGGAGGGGTTTGTGTGCCTCTGTGATCCAAGGAGCTATGTTGTTGGGGTTAATTGCCCCTGATGGGTCTCTCAAAGAAAATTAGTTATAGGTGAGTGGCTAGACTAAGTGCAATTCAGAACACCCCCATGACAATTACTACAAAGGAAAATGTGACTCCGGCCGGACTGAGGAGACCGGGGCTCCGCCCTGAAGCCAGGCACAGTGGGGGAGCTCATGCGTAAGAGCCTGGGGGCCAAGCCTCTGATCATAGGGCCCGGCTGGGTGGCACCCTTCAGTGGGCCTTCCATCAGCAGGAGAGGCTGTGGGGGTCGGGTGCAGTGTAGATCAAATGGCAGTTGAAGGCAGGGGCCCCGACAGACCAATCGTCAGCAACCAAATCTGGTTATAGGTACGTGAAACGTAACCTCTCTGGTGGGAAAGGAGCCTGAGCTGGTGTGGGAGGTAGAGAGAAACCAACTAGATGTAGTAGGGCTCAGCTCGACATGTGGCCCTGACTCCTCAACCAAAATCCCGGAGAAGGGCTAGACTCCAATACACTCTAGAGCAGGGTTCTTCAACTCTGGACCTCGATTCCAAATCCAGGCCGTGTTTTCAGTTCTCCCAGGTACTTGTTTAATAATTACTGATTCTGATTGGTCAGAGGCTTCACACCTGACTGACAGGTAAAGGAAGGCTGGAAAACCAGCAGTGCTCGGACCTCGAGGACCATGAGTCGAATAACCCTGCTCTAGAGTGGCCCATGGCGAGAGGCCAGCAGTTGTGGGTCTACTTATAACCCCCCAGTTTGGATCCAGTACCTTGGAGTTTACCCCAGTGAATGAGAGAATTGTCCTTCAACTTTGTGTTAGGGGATGCACCAAACAGCAGTTCAGAGTGTCCGGCCTTATTGGAGAGCTTGGATGGAGTGCTGCAAGGCGGCCCCTCTGGGGACTTCATCGTCCATTGCTTCTGAGCTGAGCTTAGCCTTAGAGATAGGTTGCAGAGCTCAGTGATTCGGACAGAGCCAAGAAGAACCGCTGCTCCTCCGCATCGAAAGTAGCCAGTTTAGGTGGTTTGGGAATTTATCTAAGATACCTCCTGGATGCCTCCTTGGGGAGGTGCTTCAGGCATGTCCAACCAGGAGGAGACCCCAGGACAGACCCAGGACGTGCTGGAGAGATTGTATCTCTAGATTGCTCCTCCCCCGGTGGAGCTGGAGGAGGTGGCTGGTGAGAGGGAGGTCTGGGCATCCCTGCTTAGACTGCAGCCCCCATGACCCGACCCAGGATAAGCGGCAGATAATGGATGGATGGACTTGTATTTATTCAATATAATTCAATACTTTGTGTTTCATATCATTATAAAGCTAGGTTGAGAATTTTGACCATAAATTAATGTTTGTTCATTTAATTAATGTTAATACTAAAAGTCACTTTTCCTTTTATCCTTGTGAAAATTACAACGTTTTTGCTTTTGACAGACTTTTCAAAAGACACAAATGCTGCGATGGAAGGTGCAAAGGTATGAAATGAAATTAGTCCACAAAATGTTTGTATGAAATATAATATATATGTAAACATAACCTTGACTTGATGGAGTGGTTTGTGTGCCATAACATTCCATGAAGATAAGGGCTGCCTCTTACAACTCTTTCTATAGATTAATCTATCAACTAGGATCCAACAAAAAACCCAGTGAAAGGCACTAAGGAGACCTAAGGATGTGCAGGGAATCATGTTGGGGGGGGGGGGGTGTTTGAGGGAGGGTTCCTGGTGGCATCCAGGTAACCAGGCAGGACTCAATCTGAAATGGCTACAGGGAGCCATCTTCTGGGTTTGCAATCCGTAATCTGAAAGTTCAGGGACAGTGTAAGTGTTGGCGCCTGACCAAGTCCGATGGCCTGGCCCAAGATAATAATGGTGGGGGGGGTCATGGGGGTAATACTTGTCAGCTAGGTGTTACGAGTGATGACGGTGAAAGTTGTTGACCTGGGGGGGCTGTTACTGGTTTGTGGGGGCCCACTTCTGTGTACTGACTCTGGGCAGTGGCGCTTGACTGGCAGGAATGAGGGTGCAGAACCCGGACATCTGAGCCCTTGGTAATGGACACTGACTTCGGGAATGTGGGATATTATCTATTTGGCTCGGAAGGAGCCGGAACTAGTGGTGAAATTTAACAAGTACATAGAATGGCTGAGGTGCCCCTGAGGAGAGGTTTGGGAACTGAAGCGGTGATCATCTAGCAATCCAATAAGATATCAGTGACTTTTTGGAGAACAAATGAAGTAATAGTTTCTTTTAATTGTATTTTATTTTATTGCATTACAGTTTATTTGTTCATATCCATATAAATAACTTTAAACAGTAGTGTATATATTGCACAAATGTGTATTTCCCTATACTAATTAAACAAAACTTATCATTTAAAAAAAAAAATTAATGGAAAATGCAATTCTGATTTTTTCCTACAGGATGAAGAAATCCAATTCTGTGTTGTGAAAGTTCACTTTAGATACACGTTAGCGATCTGCGTAATCCCTGGAGCAGAATACAGCGTCGTCCTGCAGAAAATTGGAAAGAAGCTAAACCTGCCTATTCAACATGTAACACTAAGGTTGGGCGCAAAACCGATCACTAATGAAAAATTCCACATTTAGCCTTGTGCATATAGTGTTTTGGAAAAAGAACCAAATACTCTCATGCCATCCTATTTTCAATTGCACAATCATTTCAAACATTTTTTCAAGCTTATTTTTATACTGAACCATAATTCTGGGTTAGCTGACCTTTACTGTAGCTTGAAAGTAATGCACCCAAACTCATCTCTTTGCACACTGGATTACTGAATTTTTCATCCCAGTGTCCATTTCAGACTTTTATTTTACACAACGTGCCAACCCTGCTTGGGCCTTTCTGTCCACCATTTTTGTGCTTCCGTTTTACACCATGTAGGACTCACTTGTTTTCAGATGAAACGGCCAATGACCTAAAGTCAGGTTTCCTCATTGCACGTTAAAGTTTTGGGAACCAAAACTCATTCAGTTCGGACATCTCTCCTGGAAGTTCCTGAAATCCACTACAAATTAACAGCAGCACCTTGCCCCCCATGAACGTCCCAGCTATGTCTTCTGTTGTTTTTATATTGTCATACTGTCTGAACCACTATATATGATATTTTGATGATTTGATGATATAAAATTTGCCAAGGGGGGTTGGGGGTAATTTCAAATGAAAATACTGCTGGATATGGTATTACCAAACAGTAATATGTAATACATATATACGGTAATACATAGTAATACAGTACATAATACCTCTCACCCTGCCCAGCAATCCCCAGATC
>JAODJU010000093.1:1092909-1102973 GCA_026776725.1 Gnathonemus echidnorhynchus
TCTGAAGAGGTGCGGGTGTAACGGCTGCCAGGGCTGGTTCTCCTGGGCCAGATGCTGTGGATCAACTGCTGGGAGCCTTGGGGGAGCTGATTGGCGGCTCGCTGGGGAGAGCCAGCAGGAGGACAGGCGGCTAACTGCTCTTGCTGTGCTAGGAGCCTGGAGCAGGAACAGGGCAGTGTTTTCTGAGTCACACGCTGGGGCTGTAGCCATGATATGGACAGGCTCAGAGTCAAGTTCGGCTGTGGGTCCAGGCCATGCCTTCATCTGCATTTCTGGTGGCGGAAGCTGACGGAGAGCTTTGGGGAAGTAAACAAAAAGAGGCTGCACTTTGCTTCAACATGGTTCTATTGGAAGTCTGTACACAACACAGACGCATTTCGGCGTGCTGCATTCCTCAGTGTGATACAGACCATGTACAGTCCCCATTTAAATAGACACTTCCCTGTGAAACAACCAATCATAACACAACAGGTGTAATGAACATCACCATGGCATCACCAGGTGACGCCCCAAAAACATGATGTAACAGCAGATGATGTTAAAGGCATAACAAAGCAATGGTAATAGATAAAACAAATGAAATAGCATAAAAACAGGTTAAAGACAAGCCGTCATTTATGCCGTTTGGTGCTAATCTGTTTAAAGCACATATATACCAGGGTTCTCTTCTAAGAAGGTGCTTTTCTCAATCGCCCCTCTAGGAGCCTGGTTGTCTCCAGACCCATAAACTGTAGGGAGTTACAGTCATGACCTGCTGTATTAAAATGTCGGGCCACTGGAGACGATTCATTCCTATTGCCAAAGGCACATTTGTGCTGACATATCCTGCTTTTTATGTGACATTTAGTCTTTCCAACATAAAATAATCCACACGGGCAAGACGATAAATATACAACCAATGTGGATAAACATGTGATTCTCCCGCTTACCTTAAACAGTTTGTTCGTATACAGGTGTATAATTCTGGAATAAAGTGTTCAAGTCAATGTCGTCAATGAGCTTATCAGGTCCTGATCTTATCTCCTCACTAAATTTAAAAGTGTGATCCAAAGGTAGGTGCTTATATGCAGAAGTGTCCATGAACTGCCTTTGTTTCATCAAGGTAAGATGACTTATCCTGAATAACTATAGAGCCCCCCCAACACACACACAGGCTTAGTGACAATGTCGTCAGCAGACATTAACTCACGCAATGCTTTATTTTCTGAAGACAAATTATTTTACTGTATAATGTGTACTATTAAAACTACAGAAGAGGATTAGGGCCTCCATGAAAATATTATTTGAATTCTGACTTTAATCTCAATCTTCTGTATAAAACAGACAGTAGTGTCTTGTTCAACCAGCTGATAAAATCTTTCCCACAGTGATTTGGATCAGGAGAGAGAAACATACTTTTAGGTCTAAAAGGAACTTTTTGAGCAATAGAAGAGCTTGAGATACCAGCAGAGTCCATAGTCGCCTTTGAATGAAAAAGCTTTAAGTCTAATAGACTTAAAAAATTAAAACAACTCAACCTTTATGTTGAATGGATCATTACATTTAGCTGTAATGAAGGACAGTCGGAAACGCATCTGTTGTGTGCAGACTTCCAATAAAACCATGTTGAAGCAAAGTCTGGCCTCTACTGTGGTCTAGCACTCTGACAACTATAGAACTAGGAGTGAAGCCCGTTGTTCTGTGTTGGAGAGCTTTGGGGAGCCAGTGGTCACATCCGCAGTGAGCAGTGGGACCTCAGCAAGTCCGGAGAAGCATCCTGGTGTCAGACTTCAAGTGACAATGACCCCTGTTTTACACTGGATGCGTGTTCACTGCATTCCCATTCCGTCCGCCAATTCGCACTGGACGCGTTTGTGGTCCGTATCTGATCCGGCTCGCCGCTGGTTTGCGGGATCACATGATCACGGGAGAATTAATTCACATAACATTTATCTATGTTTCTATGGATAAAATAATGTGTCACTCCCATGTAGGTTACTGAACACTTTATTAGGAGTTTACAAGTACTTCACAGTACAGGTTACTTTAATTAAAAATCAAGTATTTACATAGTTAATTGGAAGATTCAACTTACCGACAAATCCCAACTTCTGCAGTTTCACTCCACGCCTTCTCCTTTCAACTATTATCCTTGTAAAAAGGATGTCTGTGGTCGTACACAATTTCGTGTTTCTCCACCTCCAAAATTAACTTTTCGTTGTCCATGATGTGAAGGGGAGTTGGCGCATGCGCTCTGTGTTACGTTCTTGATCTGTATCCGTCAAAGACTTGATGCGAATCTCGGACTGCCGGACATGTGACGGAACAGAGACGTTTCGGAGACGCAACGCAGCAGATCTGGTGTAAACTGATGCATTGACTTTATTGGCGTCGATTACCTGCAGCTGCCGTGTCAGATACGCACTGCAGCGGACACACATCCAGTGTAAAACAGGGGTGAGGAGGCAGGTCGCCCCACGGCGAGCGACGTGGAGTCAGCGGGCTCCTTTTCTCCAGAGCACTCCTCCTCTGCGGGGTTCAGCCACTCACTGCATGCCAGAGGCCCTGAGGATCTCTGCTATAGCTGTCACATCCTCCACTCGGGAGTCCGGGGAGAGGGGGCTATGGCCTCTGTCAGAGATGGGCCATTCTGTCTGGGGAGAGATGTACTGCGGCCTGAAGGAGCAGCATTAGGTATGCTTGAAACAAGCAGCAGTGATGGGCTGTAGGGACCTGGGGAATCCACTGGGGCTTGTTGAGTTGTCATTCTGTCATGTGTGCCAAGACGAATGACTCTGGGAGCAGGTGCTCTCAGACAATAAACTGGGATTTACTGGGATCAGGATGGCAGGCTAGGGAACGAGCAACATGGAGGGCACCACATCAATGATGAAACTGGGGAACACAGGACCGGGAAGCACTTTGTTACGAGCTCCAGTCTAGAGTAGGAGCACGACAAAAAAGGAAAGGGGGGACGAAACAAACAGGTAATGGGAAAAGGGAACACAAGTAAACAAAGGGATATTTTTTTGTATTTTTATATTTTATTCACACCACATGGACACTTCACGAAACACCTGGTGCAACAAGATTTCGGGAGTGACTTAGGCCAAAACAAACAAAAAACAGCAACTGAACACATTCCCCAAGCTAACATACTCCTATGTGCAACAAAACAAAGTGGAAACAAAACAATCCTAAAGCTGACTCTCTAATCAAAGAACAATAAACCAACACGCTTCACAAGAACAAAAATGGTAGCCACTCTGTACGAACAGATTTTTTGCGAGCAAAAGAGTAGCCAGTAGTCAGGTGGGAGATCAAAAACCAGGAATGCAATTAAATTAAGCAAAAGTACAAAAGGGGCAAAAGCGAAAATCAGAAAACCAATAACCAAAACGTATTGAATCCAAAAGCAATAAAGCAAACCAACAATAACAAAGCAATGAGCAGAGCTCTCGAGGTTTCAAACACTGTCGGCTTTTCAGGCTGAGGAGCCAGATGTGACGGACGTCATACGGCAAGTCGCGGGCACGGTCCAGACGGGGAGGCAGAGTAAAGGTCGGATGGTGTGGAACTGGCCGTGGGTGGAGCTGGACATGCAGCAGCGCGTAACAACTTAAATACAGGAATAATGAGGGAAGAGACAGCAGGCAGCTGGGAGTGTTTAATATGAGGGCTGGAGCAAGAGGTGAGACCAACGAGCAGCAGGCATGGCTTGTTAGAGCCTCGTCAGGGAGGTGGCAGGACGTGACGTTTGGAGCTAGGGATAGGGTTAGGGTAAAGTATGGATGGTCCTGGGACTTTTCTCCAGAACCCCAGGGCTTGATGGAAGTACCAGGAGATTCTTAAACCCTAACTTGGGGAAAGAGGCTCCCAACCTTTGGTGACTTTTACCCGAGCCCTGGTGCTCCATGGGTCTTGGTGCTGGATCTTCATTAAATCCTTACATGGGGAATGAGACACCTTATCCTTGGACTCCAAGCCTGGAAGTACCCTGAGCCCTTGGAGTCTTAGCCTCAACCCTGGCCCTAGACCCAAACTTAACCCTAACCCATGAGCTCAGGTTTGCAGCATGAGCGGTTTTCACCTGATAACATGTACGGTTTTCTGGTCTTAATCTGAAAATCAGTTCATCGTTTACCCAGAAGGTGGCAGCACATGAACACTGCAAAACTGCAAACTTGGCACATTGCTTCAGCTACAACGATGTGCTATTCATAAATTTAGAAAAACTACATTATTACATAAATCAATGAAAAAGTTACCTCCTAAAAAAATAGAATGTTGTCTACACAATATACCCAAATCTAAAAATTCCCCGTAGTTTGGTTCTGTTTAAGATCCATAAATTCTGAGAATTACCCTGGACTGCTTTCAGTACTGAAGCCCAAAGAATCAAACATGGAGCTCACATAACTTGGCATGAGGCCTCTGAATTACCTAAAGTGGAAGAGTTTTTACTCCGGCCAGGGGGATTCAGAGCAGATACAAATGATCGTGAAGCCATGTGTGATTTACAGTGAAAGGTGACTGAACACAATGCACAGCCTCTGTAATGACTCCACTGTCCAGCAGGGGGTGCTACATGAAAGCTGCCCAGCAGGAGTAAACAGGCTTCTGGAGATGATGCACCGCAGTCCCACAGTCCTGTTGTCCCGGAGACCTACAGGCTTGTAGACTTTGTAATCCCATTTTCCTCTAATCCCAAATCCATTAAGCATAATACACATATGCGGGAAGCTGCCTTACAATGCCGGTAAGTTCCTTTTAATAAAGATCACCCTGCAATTACAGAATTACGAACATCAAGCAGCTCATTTCCTTGTATTTGGAGAGCTGGTGAAGGCAGCTCCAGTGTTTGTAGAGTCATCCATGCCTGCAGTAGGTAAATTGGATATTAGTGGGATTTATTCACCATTTAGTGTGACCGTTAATACTATAATTTATTATAGTTTTACCAGTGGAAGTGAACATTGTTGCTGTTTTGTCTGTTTACACACTATCGGCACAACGATGTATTACCTGGATCGTCTGGGTTCCCTGGGATGTTTGACTCGATCAGCGTCGGTACGAGGGGGGTAGCCCAGTGCAGATCAGTGGCACCCAGATATTTATTATGTTGTACCTGGTCTGGTACTGACCTATGTGGCTACCTAAAGTTTTTCTTTATTTTGGTTTTATTTGGGCTGATTTATTGTTACTGGATGGAGTGATTTTCAGTTGTTAATTTTCATTTCGTTGATGTTGCATTTACTCTGATTTATTGTTTTGCTTATTTGGTTATTTTGTATCTTCTTGCAGTGTGTTTGTTTTTCTTTTTTGATTGTGTACGGATCAGCAATGGAGACTAAGGCGCAGGGAAGCGTTCTGCTGTTTTAACCCCGTGTCTCGTCTCCCTGCTTGTGTTTCAGGGCTAGTAGCCTAGAGCCGCAACAGCAGAGTCCTCCCTGCTGGTTATGGTGAATCTCACTTGTGTGCATGTGTAGTGCAGATCACCGGCATTAGCACACTGAGCTCGTGTGTGCTTGTCTGTGTGTGATCATCAGTGTGCATAGCGGTCCTGTGGTGAGTCCTGTAATGATGTGTCAAGAGCGACATCTCGTGGATAAAGTGTATGAGTGAAAGGAGAAATAAAAATATGGCGGAATGCAACACGGCAATGCTTGAAGCGCTGTGTGTCTGATAATATTACATGATGTCAGAAGTACAACGGCAGCCTCTAGGGTGATCATAAATGGATTCTCTACACTCTCCGCCGCTCCTGAACCTAGAGGGGAATCTTTCGGAGAATTGGCAGCGATGGATTCAACAATTTCGTCTGTACCTGGCCGCCACGGAGAAGGACGGTAAGCCGGAAAAGCTTCAGTGCTCGCCGCTGCTTCACTGTGCCGGGGTGCAAGCGCAGGAGCTGTACAGCACGTTTACTTTGGCCGAAGATGACGAGGGTAGAATAGAGCCGCTCATACGGAAATTTGAGGAATGCTGCACACCGAGAAAGAACACGGCATTTGAAAGACATATTTTCAATAACCGAATACAGAAACAGGATGAGACTTTTGACCAATTTCTCACTGAGCTGCGGATCCTTTCATGAAAATATGAGTATGAGCAGTTGGTGGATGGGATTATACGAGATCATGTTATTGAAGGTATAAAGACAACAAAACTCCTCGGCGGCTCTTAAGAGAAGACAGATTAACTTTGGAGAGATGCATTGACGTGTAGGGCGGCAGAGAGTACTCAAAAACAAATGATCAGTTTTACTAATGCAGATAGCAAAACTGAGGATATTACAATGGCGACGGTGAACTCAGTATTTAGCACACGCCATGATGGCGAGGCAAAACAGGGGGAGACACACCATGGCTGGGAGAGAGGAGGATGATGGAGCAAGAAGAAGGCAAACAAGCCAAAGTAAACATGAAGGGGACAATGTCATTAACTGCCACTTCTGTGGACAAACACACATAAACAGAAGGTGTCCTGCATGTGGAAAGGTATGCAGCAATTGCAAAAACGTAAACCACTTTGCGAGGGTGTGCAAGAGCAAGAAGATAAATGAAATTCAGGAGGAGAGTGAATCAGACAGGGGCATGTTGATTTAACCATCTTCGCTGTATCGGATCCAACAAAAGAAGAGGCTTGGCATGTTAGACTAGATATAAAAGGACACAAAGTGCAATTTAAGATAGATACTGCAGCACAAGCTAACACAATACCTAAGAAACTGGCACAACACATAAAGAAAAGATATCCTTTCAGAATCAAATCTCCCAAAAGGCCACTGTCGGGGTATGGTGGAAACAGGATACCCCTAACAGGAAAGTGTGAACTTCCATGCACTATAAAAGGGCAAACATTCTTATGTGACTGTACCATTGTCAATTTAGATACTGTTTAACCAATACTAGGACTTAAAGACTGCATATGAATGAATTTGTTCAGGCTTATCAGGAGCGTAGAGATGCCAGACAGGAGCTCTGTCATAATGGAGGAATACGCCGATGTGTTTCAGGGGTTGGGGTGCTTGGCAGTACCATACCATATACAAATAAAACCTGATGCAATGCCAGTTGTACATGCCCCAAGAAAGGTGCCAGTTATGCTTGTTGACAGACTCAAAAAAGAACTGCAAAGAATGGAAAACCTGAATGTGATTGCAAAGGTAGACAAACCAACAGAATGACAATGACAATGGTGGAAAAACCCAATGGCAAGCTGCGAACATGCTTATACCCGAAAAACTTAAAAAAGGCAATATACAGACAACATTTTCAGATACCAACAGTTGAAGAGATCATGAGTAAGCTGGCTGGCACCTCATACTTCAGCACACTGGATGTAAGCTCGGGGTACTGGCAGATACATCTCACTGAGGAATCCTCATATCTGACCACTTTCAACACACCATTTGGACAGTACCGATATCTACGTCTTTCTTTTGGAATAAACAGTGCACAAGAAGTATTCCATAAAAGCGTATCACAGTTGTTTGAAGGAATCGAAGGTGTGGTCTCGTACATAGATGATCTGCTGATATATGCCAAAGATAGGCACGAACACGACGACAGGCTGAAACAAGTACTGGAAGAGCCAGGCAGGTTAACTTAAGATTTAACAAAGAGAAAAGCAGAATTGGCATTAGAGAGGTTAAATACTTAGGCCACATTCTATGTCAGGATGGCATTAGACCGGATCCCAGCAAGGTACAAGCCATTGCAGAGATGGAGACGTATCTTTCCAAATCTATGCCCTTTCTCTCCAGCCTCACTGAACCACTTAGAAAATTGCTGCAAAAGGATGTTGCATGGCACTGGACTGAAAGACATGACAAAGCAACACAGTTGATCAAAAACACTCTCATGAGGCAAATACCTCACTCAGGTACTATGACAGAGAAAACGCAACCAGGCTATCTGTGGATGCATCAAAGTCAGGATTAGGGGCAGTTCTGATGCAAGATGGGATAGCAGTTGCATATGCATCTAAGGCCTTAACCAACACACAAACTAACTACTCCCAAATTGAGAAAGAAATGCTTGCCATTGTATTTGGCTGTCAAAGATTCCATCAGTTCATTTATGGCAAACAAACAGATGTCGAGACTGATCACAAACCACTGGTTACAATCTTTAAAAAAACCTGATGGTAGTGCTACGCCTCAGATACAGCGACTTCTGCTGAAACTACAACCCTACCAGCTGAATGTGATTCACAGAACTGGCAAAGAAATGTTTGTGGTTGACACACTATCGAGAGCATACCTCAATATAAATGATGATGATTCTGAACCTGGAGACAAGTTGGAAGAGGAATTAGAAGCACATATTAACCTCGTTACAAAATACACCCCTGTGAGTGAAGACACTAGGGAACGGATTTGCAGAGAGACAGCAAAAGACAACACACTGATTGCACTTAATAGAATGGTGCGACAGAGATGGTCGAGTGATAAGAAAGATGTCCCTACTGTAGCAAGGGAATACTGGAACTACAGAGAAGAGATAAGTGAAATAAACAAAATGATGATGAAAGGTGACAAAATAATTGTACCACAAACCATGAGGGAAGAAATGCTGAAAGTTATACTTGCAGGACACTTTGGGATCGAGAAGTGCAAGGCGAGAGCCCGAGATCTCCTGTTCTGGCCTAAAATGTCAAGGGACATCGAAGCAGTGGTGTCAAGGTGCAACGTGTGTCAAACATTCTGTAACTCACAGCAAAAGGAAATGCTCATTCCGCATTAGGTTCCTCAATGGCCATGGCAGATACTGGGAACGGATCTATTCATGTGGAAAGGGAAAGATTTTCTAATAATAACTGACTATTACTCACGATATTGGGAGGTGGCACAGATAATGGACACTAAAGCAGCAACTGTTATTAAAGTCACTAAGTCCATACTAGCCAGACATGGAGTACCAGATGAGATAAAGTCAGACAATGGACCTCAATTTGCAACAGAGTACAAGAGGTTTAGTAAAGACTGGAACTTTAAACACACAACTGTATCCCCAAGACATGCACAGTCAAATGGACTCATAGAAAAGAGTGTTCAAATTGTGAAGCGAATAATGAACAAAGCAGACATGGATGGTTCTAACCCCTACATTGGATTCTTGGAGTATCGGAATACTCCAGTAGGGCAAAGTGGGTCACCCGCACAACTACTGATGGGCAGGAGGCTGAAGGCATTCATACTGTACCATGCTCTGATGACCATCTCAAACCACGGATTGTGAACAGCACAGAAGAGATACGGGCAGACTTAGGTGTGAGCAAAATGAAACAAAAAAGATTCTACCACAGGAGCGCAAAAGATAAACGAGTATTCACAGAGAGGACAAGGTGAGAGTTCAAGACTAGCTCCAGTGGTAGATGGCATCCGGCTGTGGTCAAGACGGCAGCTGACACACCATGTTCATACATACTGATAAATCAGGAGGGTCAGCAATTGAGGAGGATTCACAGGCACATATTATTGAATGGCAGAGATGGGGAGGAGGAGGAAAGGGACATAACTTAATCACTCACCCATCACGAAGATAGTGTTGGAGACTCTGGGAACTAGGGCTGGGCAATATGGCAAAAAAATTATATTGCGATATTTTTAAGCTATATCACAATACATGATATATCTCTCGATATCTTGAAATTTCCTTGAAATCACTATATAAATGATAAATTCGGCCCTATATTGCATAAAATGACACCAATATAATGCTTATATAATATAAATGCTTTTATTTTAAATCAAAGGATAGTATAGCAAACTTTATTTTAAACTAAAGTTTAACATAAAGTCTATACAGTGGTACCTCAGTTCTCAAACTCATTAGAACTCGAATTTCTTAAAAGTCGAACCAACCAGTTCAGAAAAAAATTACCTAGTACTCGATCTGAATCTCAGAAGTCACACCGACCTAAGATAACTTGTACATGTGGGGAAATGAGTCCCGCAGTATGTCTCTCAGTGGAAACAAAGGGTAAAGCTTCAGTCTCAACTAGGGCTGGGTATCGAGTTCGATACTTTTTAAGCACCGACCGAATCGTCTCGATACTATCGAGTATCGAAAAAATCA
>JAODJU010000093.1:1108538-1119684 GCA_026776725.1 Gnathonemus echidnorhynchus
CCAGGCAACTTAGCTCCTGGGATCATTGGAACACGCAAACCCCTCCACCACGATAAGGTGTCGGCTCCAGGAGAGGTGTTGTTAGTGTAATTTGGTGAATTTGTTGTCTTTGATACTCTCCTCCTGTCTTCTGCAATTCCCCCCCCCCCCTTGTGAAATTGAACAAGTAAGAAGTGTGCCCACATACATTAACACGTAGGTCCTTTCTATGTATAAATACACTGGGTTAGAGGGCGAGTCTCTGTATAAACACACTGGGTTAGAGGGCGAGTGCCACCTTCTGTATTTATGTTCGGGTGGGTAAACCTAGTGTAATTTGGGTTTTTATTTTCTGTTTTTGATCACTGCAAGAAAAACAACCTTTTATATTTAAGATAAATTGTTCTGTTTTGAGACAAAATGGCCTAAAACTAACAAAATTATAAAAGATATAAATATAAGAAAGTTATACTTCCTTGGTATCTTATTTTTTTGCAGTGACTTTAGTTAGAATCTTAACTAAACAGGGTATGGAAGAGGTGTTACGTTTTGTTAATTTCTTTCCTGACAATTATTAGTCCATGTTCTGTTCCCTGGGTCTGGCCCCTCCTCCTGTGTTCCCAGCACCCAAATCCCTATATTGGTTACCACTGTTGTATTTTATTATATTTGTTCTATTTAAACTTTGTCTCAACCCATATCCCAGGATTCAGTGTCCCTCCTTGGTTTCATCCAGCCAGCAGATCTACGGCCACCCATGCTATCCATCCTGATCCTATGTTTGAGTCCCATCAAACTGCCTAAATAAGAGCCAGGGACATAACATGTAGTCCCTTATATCCACTACATAATTGCACTGAACAAATAAATTAGTGGATATGCCAGAATTTTGCCAGAATTTTCTACAACGGAACACAGAAAAAGCTGAAATTAGTGTTTTGACCCTGAGAAAGAAAGACTGAAAGTCATTGCTCACCTTGAATCAAGGACACAAAAATCTACAAATCAAGCCAGAAATCTTGATGTAGTTCTGGACTGAGACCTAAATTATAACAGCTACATTATAACAGACTCACATTGTAAGAGTTCTGCTCTGGTCCTGGGCACTAATACCAGTAGGATGGTGCCTTTGGTAACTAGGAGGAGACAGAGAGAAACAGGGATGTGAGTAAAAGGAATTTACTTGTGGGAGACAAACTTCACTCACTTCATACAGATTTTTGGACAATATAATGTAGAAGAAACATGTTTCATGTGATCTGAGTTTTTCAGGCTGTAGAATACCGCTTTCATCAGTTTTCACAAAGACTTCGCAAAGACTTAGTCTTATTGGAAACAGAAACTGACTTGGTCACACAACGTGAGGCTGACTGTACTGCATACTCTCTCTACATGACCTAAATTAACATGAACAGCCTAGAAAATGTATTTATTCATTAACCTGTGTGATGGATCTCTGCCGTTATATTTTCGCAAACATTCTCCAGTTGATCCTTCAGTTCAGAAACCACCTTCCTTACATTCTCAAAATCAGAACGTGGACAGAAAGAGATTCTGGGTGCAAATCCAGCTTCAGGGGTGACAGGAAGACCCTGGAACCTCTACAGATGCAAAGTTTGATTAAACATCAAAACAAATGTGTGTTGTAATCAAATCAACAGGACCATTAACATCTGACAAATTACAGACTAGTTGAAATGCAAATGAGAACATGCATACATCTGAATACTCTGATTTTCTTATTGCCAAAGTAGTTGTTCAGTTACCTGGAGGAAATGGATGTGATCCTCTATGTGTGAAAGCTGCTCCAGCTCAGAGTGTCTCCTCTTCAGTTCATCAATCTCCTGCTTCAGTCTTTCCATGTGTCCTTCAGCTTGACTCACTGCAGCCTTCTCCTGATCTCTGATCAGCTGTATCACCTCAGAGCGTCTTCTCTCAATGGAGTCGACCATGTCAGTGAAGATCCTTTCGCTGTCCTCCACTGCTGACTGTGCTGAGCTCTGTTGGTGACACAGGGAGCAGAGGATGGTAAATTACAATTGACCCCATGTGAGACTCCAGAGAGCCTCATTGTACAATAGTGATGTGAGCTGACAGGAGGTATAAAAACAGCACAGGGCTGGGGTTTGGAGCGTCACGATGCTGGATGCCTCAGGTACTGAAACCCAGCCAGCACTGGTTGGAAATGATCACACATTAAGCTTATACACTGTCAGCTGCAGGGATTTGGCAGAGACTGGTGGCTGTATGGGGTAGGTTGGTTGTCACCATTGGGTCTGAGTTTCATTGATGACTTTTTGGTGTTTGCATTACTGTTGTAGGAATAAATGCCTTTTTCTCAAATGGACCTTAAATAGTATTTCTACAAATAAATAGGCTTTTTTTAATATAGGCTCTAACCCCAAATTAGTTAAACGCTGTTATCTGGCACCAAACCTCTGACCCAGAATAACCCACCGCGACAGTAATTTGATTAATCCCCACAAGTATATAAATCTACAATCTGTTGAATCTGAGAAAACACTCAAGATGATCACAAGCCAACTGTTATCTTTTCCTCAGGTTCATACTCACTGTAAATGAGCCCACAGCCTCTCTCAGGTCCTGCAGCTCCTTCTCTCTCATCTGAATTCTCTGCTGAAATTCCCTCTGTGTTTCCTCCATTTGTTCCTACATGTAGAAAAGAAAAAAAAAACAAAGCAAGTTTTTTTAATTAAACTGGAGACAGACCCTTTGACTCACTACTGTTTTATTGAGCTGTTATTTTTGCACTTGTGACCAACCTGCAATTCCTTCATCCTGGGTATGACGTTAATCTACATCCAGCCCTATAAGGAGGCCCTCCATCTTATAGGGAGAAACTTGGGGGTTGGTGGCAGGATTAGCACTCCAGCCACTGGAAAAATAAACTCACACTGGTCTATTTGGACTAGTGTGGTGCTGAGGTATCACCAGCCACATGGCTGCACTCAGGTTCTCACCCCTGAGTTTTGTCATGTGGTGGGTGCGGCAACACACTGTAATCAGTGCATGCTCCTTACACACTGTAATCAGTGCGCGCTCCTTACACACTGTAATCAGTGCATGCTCCTTACACACTGTAATCAGTGCATGCTCCTTACACACTGTAATCAGTGCATGCTCCTTACCTCTCTCTCTATACTCTGTAGTGGGTTGCCAGCAAAACGTTCAGTTGGCTTCCGTCAGAGGAGGCGGAGAGCTAAAAAGCCAACGGACCCTTATGCGGCAGCACCAGGTCCAGAAGACCTTGCTGCATCTCTGCAAGTACCCGGTCCTGATGAGGCCTCCGACTCTGCTGCGTCCTCCCTGAGATAAGATGCCACTCTGCAAGCACCCGACTTGGAAGAGCGTGCCACCACTCCGCCAATGCATGTCCCAACACTCGGCTCAGAAAAGGCCGTTGGTTCTCCATGAATGCTCAGCCCGGAAAAGGCTGCTGCTCTGCTGGCATCCGGCCCAGAAAAGGCTGCTGATCTGGGAGCTTCCAGCCCAAAACCCAGATGGTCTCTTTGCTGCAACACTAGATGAGGTCTTTGCACCTGATGCTTGTTAGTCTTCCCTCTTGTTCCCGGCCTCTTGTTAACCAGCCACTGCTGCCTTGTGTTTACTCCTTTGTTAATCATGTTAGCGAGTACAGCGTATAGAGTTTAGTGAAAATAATGCAATAACCATAAGTCTATATAGTACATGTCTGTCTGCAGCAGAGCAGCTACTGTACCACACCGTGATGTGGGAAGTGAGGATGTTCTCCACCACACACATGAAGAAGGATGTGAGGACTGAGGTACCAAGGCCAGCGGGCTTCAGCCACCTTAAGAAGTAAAGATGTTGGGTGGTATTTTTTACAAGGCTGGTTGTGTTGATGCCCCAGGTGAGGGGTTTGTCATGCTGGGAACAGACCTTGTCCTGCAGATGTCCAGTGGCATCAGTCAGCTTGTGCTTCTTAAAAGCTGCAGACTCATAGTGAAGCTGGAGGTGAGTTTCACAGTAAGAGGCCAGGCAGCTTTTAAGGACTTGACAGCTTTGCATTTTCTCCCAATACAAACGTCACACTCCACATCTCCAGGTCCAGCATGTAAACTCCAGCATGATCCTCCTGATCCCAGCAGCTCTTAATGCAGCTCATACAGTAACTGTGTCCACAGGGAATAGTCACTGGATCCTTCAGTAGATCTAGACAGATTGGACAGCTAAAATGGTTCAGATCTAACACTGAACTGGCTTCTGCCATTTTACCACCAACATTGGTAGGATTCAGTTTTGTATTCTCTCACAATCGTCATTGTGTGAAAGTAGGTGAAACTTCCTGCTTCTCAGTCTACAGTAGATGTGGTTTTGGACTGAGGCCAGACTGAGGAGAGCAGTTTGGGCAAATTGCATACTTGGTTCAGAGTGATTATTAATTTGCCGCCATAATTTTTTTCAGGATTGTGGTACTGTATATTGAGCTCTTAGGCTCACCGTACTTCTAAGTTGAAAGGTGACCTTTGTCACACTTGTTCCTGGCTAAGGTACATGCTAGATCGCAAGCCTGCTGTCTGAAGTATAAGATGACTTGTTGGTTCCAATAAATCTGCAAAATGTCTGCAGCCATCTCATTATTAAACTACACCACATAATCGGCGATGAAGATAAGTGGCTGTATTGAACAGTGACAAATGATGATGGTAAACTTCGCCAAGCCAGACGAATTCCAGCCCGAAAATGAACAGTGGATGGCATATGTGGAATGTATGGAGCTCTTTTTCAAGGCATATGACATCGAAGATGATAAAATGGTAACCATCCTGTTGAGTGCTGTCGGTGCTTCAACATATAGTCTTTTACGGAACCTGGTCCAACCCCAGAAGCCCAAAGAAAAGACTTTTCAACAGATTGTGGACATCCTACAGGGGTACTATGAGCCCAAACCACTACTCGTAGCTAAACAGTTCAGGTTCCGACGGTGCGTTCAGAAGAATAATGCAACAGTTGCCCAGTCTGCAGCTGAACTGGAACAGCTGGTGGCATGGTGCAATTTCGGTGAGAGGCTAAATGAGGCTCTGCGTGACGGGTTCGTCAGTGGGATTCATGATGAATCGTGCCAGTGCAAGTTGCTCTCGATGGATGGACTGACGTTTGCGAGGGCTCTGGAGGTGGTGCTCGTCAAGGAGGCAGCCCACCGAGACACACAGCAGTTGAGGCAAGGTGAGGCTCCCCCAACCTCTGTTCATAAGGTGAATGAGGAACGACAATCCTCTAAGCCAGCCCGGGATGTGTGTTATAGATGCAAAGGGAAGAACCACAGTGCAAGTCACTGCTACTTTAAAAACACTAAATGACATAAGTGCGATAAGGTTGGCCATATACAGAAGGTGTGTAGGGCTAGTGAGAAGAGCGGGAGGCAGAAGAAACACCAACAAAAAGTTATGGGCTATGTGCAAGCGGATGAAGCAGAGGTGTTCAGCGTAAACGAAACAGACAGACAGGCATTCAAAGTGAATTTTGCAGTTAATCAGAAAAATGTCCCGATGGAAATAGACACGGGGGCCGCAGTTAGGTTAATATTGGAGACAATATACAAGAAGTAATTTGCGCATGTATCACTGGAGGGCAGCAATGTCACACTGAAGACTTATGTGGGCCAGGCTATCCCGGTAAGAGGGCAGTTCTTAGCCAAAGTAGCTTACAGAACTCAGACCGCTGCTTTGCCGTTAATAGTAGTAAAAGGCAATGGACGAGTAGGAAACATTAAAGGACATAAAAGCAACAATTTCTGCTAAACCCAATGCTACACCAAAATTTCATAAAAGCTGCCCCTTGCCGTTCACAATGGAAGCACGAGTGGAAAAAGGACTAGAGAGATTACAAAAAGAGAACATAATATGTCCAGTGAACCACAGTGAGTGGGCAGCTCCAGTAGTCCAGGTGGTCACCATCCATTTGTACTGCAACTACAAGGTAACGGTGAACCAGGCTACTAATACTGACATATACCCGCTGCCAAGTTTTGTAGACGTGCTATTTTCAAAAATAGACCTGGCTTCTGCTTATCATCAAGTGCTCCTTGACTCTAAAAAGTACACAACAATTAACATGCACAAAGGCTTACTTGTGTACAGTCGTCTTTGTTTCGGCATAAACTCTGCTGTTAGTATTTTCCAGAGAATACAGTGGTACCTCAGAACTTGAACTTAATCCATTCAGAACTCGGGTTCATATCCTAAAAAGTTCGAGTTCTGATCGAATTTTCCCCATAAGAAATAATGGAAAACCAATTAATTGCTTCCCGGCCCCAAAAAATATGTTTTTATTTTCTTTTTTAGCATTTAAATGCAAAATGAACAGGATAAAACAAAAAGTGCATATACTAAACACATCTAAGCACATTTATCAAAACAGTAATTTTGTCACACCGTGCGCAGGATGAGCGAGCAGGGAGCGCGGAATCAGGGTAAACAGACGGAAATCCAAGAACACGGGGTTTATTGCTGGCGAACAAGGCACAACACGGAGTAGACTTCAGTGACAGGACTGGGGAAACATACTTGAACGCGGACTTAAATACACATGACAAATTGGAAATAACGAGAAACAGCCGACGACATCGGGATATCACACAAGGTTAACGAGGGGGGCATGGCACATACAGTACAGTAGGAGGACCGTACAAGCCGGGTGTGACAAATTTGTAAAGTAAGAAAATAAATTTATCCAAACAATGTGCAATGGCTACCAAAATTAAAGTACAGTGTATTACCTGATATTTTCAATAAAAAAGCACTATCACCAAGAAACGATGCTTTCACAGCGAATGCGAGGCTGAGACTGAAGCGTTACCCTTTGTTTCCGCTAAGAGACGTGCCGCGTGACTCATTTCCCCGCGCGTACAAGTTATCTTAGGTTGGCATTCACGACTTCTGAGATTCTGATCGAGTTCTAGGTAATTTTTTCAAACTGGTTGGTTCGACTTTTAAGAAATTCGAGTTCTAATGAGTTCCAGTACTGAGGTACCACTTTAATGGAGAATCTGATGAGGGACCTTAAAGTGGTTGTTTACTCGGATGACCTTCTTATTACGGGCAGAGATGAATCTGAGCATCTGAAGAACCTGGACAGAGTCCTACAGTGCCTGGAAGATAACGTACTGAGTGTAAAAAAGTCGAAGAGTGAGTTTGGAAACACCCAAATTGAGTATCTGAGCCACATGCTGGATGGAACAAGGGTGTACCCATCTGAAGACAAGGTGAGAGCTATACATGATGCACGAACATTCATAAATGTCAAAGAGCTACAGGCTTTTCTAGGCTTAGTGAATTACTATGGCCGCTTTGTGCCATAGGCAAGCACTGTGTTGGCACCACTTTACAGACTGCTGAAGGACCAAGTCACATGGAGATGGAACAAAGTCAAGCAGGATTTATTTAACAAATGCAAAGTACTCCTGAAGCATTAATTCACTATGTTCAGAACCTGCTACTGACACTTGCATGTGACACTTCTGCTTATGGGATTGGAGCTGTAATCCAACACTCAACTCCAAACGGAGAAGAACATCCAATAGCTTACGCTTCTCGAAACTCTCCCCAGCAGAGAAGTATTCACAAATAGAGAAGGAGGCATTGAGCCTTGTGTATGGTGTGAAAAAGTTTCATCAATACATCAGTTCAACTTAGTCACAGACCACAGACCTCTGTTGATACTGTTTGGAGAACATAAAGGGCTTCCTACAATGGCAGCAGCTAGCATCCAGAGGTGGGCCATCATACTGTCGGCATACGATTACCACATTATTCAAGTATATAAAATGACGCTGCAACCATTCCAGCGTTCTTAGACTAAAGAGGCTGTTTGCATCATATGGAGTTCCATAACAAATCATTACAGGTAATGCCACAACTTTTATGTCTGACGAGTTCCAGCCATTTGTGAGAAGAAATGGAATCCTTCACACAACCAGAGCTCCAAGGCACCCAGCCACAAACAGGCTAGCCGAAAGATACATGTCAACATTCAAAACTGCATGAAAAAGCTAGCAAGAGAGAATATGAGCATTGAAGATTAAGTTTACCACTTCTTGCTGTGGTACCGTACCACTCCCAACAGCACAACTGGCGAGTCGCCTGCTGGTCTGTTTTTGAAAACGCATGTCAGAACTAGATCAGACTTCTTTAAACCAAGCATCAAGGAAACGGTGAGGAAGAAGTATCTTCATTAGGAAGGACATGACAATGTAGGACATGATATGGATGAATGGGTCTATCTGCAAAATATAGCTGGAGAAAACCCAAAGTGGATTCCAGGAGTTAGGAGTTAGTTACCCAGCAATCAGGACCTGTGTCGTACAAAGTGCATGAAGAAGTGACAGATCAAGAATACCGACGTCATGGGGACCAGCCGGGGCCATGTCATTGTGCAGTGTTTCCAGATCAAGTAGCTGAGATGATCGAACCAGTGGAGAATAGTTCCTCAGCATCGGAACTGCTAAAGTCAGCAGACCTGTAGCAGTGACCCTAAGGCACTCTCGGAGTACCCCAAAAGTGCCACAACGCTACCAGGACTGAATATGGTGATAAAAAGCTTAGAGAGATTGCTGATTTTAGTTAATTACAGGTTGTGATTTAAGTGTAGACGTGTACAATGTTGATAGTCATAATGTGGTGTGGCGATACAAGGTATTTCAGCTGGAATGTTGTATTGAGTTACCTTGGGCTAAAAGGGGAGGTGATGTGGTACATTGAGCTCTTAGTCTCACTGTACTTCTAAGTTGAACGGTGACAAAGGTCACACTTGTTTCCGGCTAAGGTACACGATAGATCGCAAGCCTGCTGTCTGAAGTGTAAGATGAGCTGTAAAACGTGTGTAGCCGTCTCGTTATTAAAGTACACCACAAGGATATAACTATGTAAATTTATTCTCGATATTTATTAAGTACTACTAAAAAATTAAAAGTAAAGTTGAAAAATCAAATACACATCTAAACCAATAGAACCAGCTTCAGCAAAGTCCAGGAAAAGAAAGATAAAATACTAGATAAAATATCCAACAAATTCCAATAATCGCTTATCTAGTACAGGATTACGGAAGCACAGGGCACAAGGCAGGGACACCCTGGATGGGATGCCAGTCCATCACAGGGCAAACACTCACTCACATGCTGAGGACAATTTAGAGACACTAATTCACCAAGCTGCATGATCTTGGACAGCGGGAGGAAACCTGAGGAAACCCACAGGAACACGGAGAGAACATGCAAGCTGTACATGCAGAGCCAGGAGTGGGAACCAGACCCACAAGCCTGGAGATGTAACTATGGTTGACACCTAAAGCATTTGACAGGAATGCTTTATATAACATGTTAGCAAGTACATCAGAACATCTCAATCTCCAAATTAGGAGGAGAAAACCCAAGTTGGTAGAACATGCAAACTTTAAGTTAACATACAGGATTTACCTGTTTCTCCAGCTTTTACCTAAGCAGGTGTGATCTCTCCATTCAAAGAAGACATTCTTTGCACACAGACACGTCAAATATTTCACAGCAAAAAAATCATACTTTTATGTTTACTTAAAATACGATTCATAAATAATTTGTAAATGTTTCCAGCCTTACCTGTTTCTTTGCCCTTTGTGCAACAGATGAGACTGTATCATGGCCTCTATGTTCATCCATTGTACAGAGATAACAGATACACTGCTGGTCGGTACGGCAGTAGACCTCCAGTGGACTGTCATGGAGGGAACAGACCTTGTCCTGCCAACTTTCAGTGGCATCAGTCAGCTTGTGCTTCTTAAAAGCTGGAGAATCATAGTGAGGCTGGAGGTGAGTTTCACAGTAAGAGGCCAGACACACCAGGCAGAACTTGACAGCTTTCTGTTTTCTCCCAGTACAGAAATCACACTCCACATCTCCAGGTCCAGCATAATGGTCAACAGGAGTAGCTGCTTGTAGTCCAGTCTTCTCCAGGTTCTCCACCACTTCAGCCAGGATGGTGTTTCTGTACAGAACAGGTCTGGGTGTGAAAGTCTCTCTGCACTGGGGGCAGCTGTAAACTGCAAGATGATCCTCCTGATCCCAGCAGTTCTCAATGCAGCTCATACAGTAACTGTGTCCACAGGGTGTAGTCACTGGATCCTTCAGTAGATCCAAACAGATTAGACAGCTGAACTGGTTCAGATCCAACACTGAATTGACTTCTGCCATTTTACCATGAACACTGATAGGATTCAGTTTAGTTTTCTCTCACAGTCGTCTGTATGAGAGAGTGGGAGGAGCTTCCTGCTTCTCAGGCTGCAGTAGGTGTGGTTTTGGCCTGAGGACAGACTGAGAAGAGCAGACTGGGCAAACACTAGGTTTGGGGTTTATGAAAAAATACTACATTAAACAAACTATAGACATTTATTTAGCGTTTATGAGTATAACTGATACTGATAATGTTGTTTTTCCGAAAACCAGTTATAATTCTACTATTTGTTTTTGTAGATAGAAATTAAGTAGAAAGGTAGAAGACAGCAACTCTATTGAGAATGAATTTCTGTGTCTTTAGAAGTTTGTGTTTCTTTGTTTTTTTCTCCAGATGAAGGAGATTTACCACAAAAAAAGCTGATGGGATTTGAAACTGTCATGCGGTATCAGGTGTGACTTGCAGGTTTGTGCAACAGTTTCAATTTTGGGAAGAATTATTAATTTAGTTTTAGTTTTAGTCACTTACTGAAAATTGTAGTCAGATTAAAGTCACATTTTAGTCTTTTGTTTTTGTTTTGATTTAGTTAAGATTTAGTCAGTGGTTTAATTTTAGTCTAATTTTAGTAAAATTATTTTGTCATAATTTTACTTTTAATTTTTTAGTTGTAATTTTTCATTTTGCTGAAGGATATTTTTCCTGGCCGTACAAATTTACTTGAGTAGCATGCATGCCATATACATAAGCATACCTTATGCATAAACAGACTTTATACGTAAGCTTACCTTATACATAAGCATACCTTATACATGAGCATACCTTATACATAAACCCACCTTATACGTAAGCATACCCTATGATGCTTAGTTATCTAGGCGGAGAATGTTACTGACTTACTGTACCATCACATCCCCTAAATCTAGCAACTATTTAGAAACAGAGTTGAGTGACCAAAGAAAGAATATTGCAAGTATTATTAGACC
>JAODJU010000094.1:0-17866 GCA_026776725.1 Gnathonemus echidnorhynchus
CACCCCCCACACCCTGCCCTACTATATTCCCCTACGTACAGGGAGCTGAATAGGCCCCCAGTTGGAGAGGAAGTTAAAAAACTAAAATCATGTCCCAGCCATCCGCCCACCCAAGAGCAATTTCCCTTCTTGAAATGGCAACTCTTCCCTTCGTTTCTGTCTTGAAGAGGAAATTAAGGGTTATGTGCAGATCAAGCTGGGCCGGCATTAGGCATTAATCACCTGCATTCACTGAGTGGAGGAAGGAGGAGGGGGCTGGCAGGGGGAGGACATGAGCTCTATGAGCCCCACACGTCACTGGGGACGGCCGGCTTAAACCGCCACTTATGGTGGAATGTGTATTAATATCCTGAAGTAAAACCCCCTGATGGTTTAAGTTCCTCGCAGGCGTCGACCTGCTGAGTGGCGGCTGACGTTCTCCTGAGATACATAAGATCGCGGGAGCTTGCAGGGTGCGATTTCCCATGGTTCTCTGCTTGGAATTTGTATCTCTCTCTAGTGATGTGAGTCTCCACCAGATGTGCAGGTTTCTTCCCAGAAACGTGTGACTGGGTAAGAAGGACCATCACAACGGGCCAGAGTGACGGGTTGGCATCTGCTCATGGGAGTTGTACTTACACAAAAATGTTCCGAGGGCAGAATGAAAAGTGATTGGTTCAGAGAGATAACCAATCTGATTGTAGAGGAGCAACTAGAGGAGGCGGACCAACCAATAAGATTTCTTGGTCCTGCTTTCTGTAGTTGTTGACCCACATCCTCTACAAGCTGATTGGTTATCTCTCTCTGAAGCAATCATTTTTCATTCTGCCCTCAGAGCATTTTTGTGTAAGTAAAACTCCCATGAGCCTGGCCTCCCATCCTTCCAGGGGGTCCAGTGTCCTGTCTTGCCTGGGGAAGATTCTAGGTATATTGTGACCTTCCCCTGAAAAAAAAGTGGTATGGAATCCGGATTTGTGAATTGAGAATAATCAAGAACATGTTCACCACGATAAGGTTCAGCTACTGCATGGTTACCAGACATTTCTATGGAGCCTGTTTAATACAGGAACCAAGCTGCTTTTGGAACTGGAATAGTCATCATTGGTTTTCCAGATTTTCAGCGCAGTATGTGTCATTAGGTAACCGTCTATGTGGGCGGCAAAACCAGAAGGTACTCTAATTAGTGCATCTAAACAAATGATGTCACTCGTCATTCTACCGTGTTCCGCTAGGCTCCGGCCGCTGAGGGAAGCCAGATTTACGGTCAGCCGTTTAAATGAATTCGAATCGGGGGATCAGGTCTAGCGTTTAAGCATAACATATCGTGATCATACGGCAAATATAGTTTCGTTCAGGCTTCATCGCGGGCAGCTTCGCAGTGCGTGGAGGGTCCTCACGTGTGGTTAATAGCAATAACAATCACCATTAAAAATCGTAAAACCTTATTGATGTATTGTCTTCTTTTCCAGGAACTGTGTTGGATTTCTCACAACCAGGTTTCCATTTTTCCAGTTTAGATTCATCATAAACATAATTCCACCTGTTTTAGCTTGGCACTGTAATGTTCTGTTCTTTAAAAAGAAAAATGCAGGACAATAAGTACAGTCAAGGGCCTCTGGGCTTATGGACTTTGGATGCTCAATTAATATCATTAAGAACAGTTAATCTGTGACTTTATCACCTGGCTGGTTTTAGTAAAATATTCCAGGCACCCCATCCCCCCCCCCCCATCCCACCTCCCACCCCAATCTGTGGAAAAGGTTTCACAGAACCCCATTAATTATCTGCTGTGAGTAAGGAGTCCATGGCTTTTACAATCGTCTGCCAATCACCCGTGTTGTTAAGCTTATAAATCATTAGAAAGCGGTTAGCATTCCGACACGCTAGCGCTCCGGCATCAACGGCGAGATGGAGGCCCGACCTCTGAGCCTGTCAGGACCTATCATGCGAGGCGGGACAGCCTGTGTGCCCCTCACAGGGAAGGCGAACAAGGCAGTGAAGGCGGGGCCAGGCTAAGCTAAACATCACGCGCCCTGGTTGCTAATGCAGCTGCTGGGCTAGGGATGTATACAGGGACGGGACCACAAGGGCACTGAAAGCTGATTGGTCCCTGGTCAGACCGATTCCAAACATCTGGTTGGCTAATGATGAGGTTGGCCGCTCTGTATGGATTATGGCCCCTGTGATGCCCCCCCACTTCAAAAAATAACCTAGAACCGGCACTGTGCTGCTCCATACATGAGCCGCGGCTAAAGATCAACACAACCTCGTCCTGTCAGGGAAAAACATTTTCGAAGGCCCAGTGTCGCCCCTCTGAGGAATGGCGGGGATTTGTGTTTGTTTGAAAAATGGTCTTTATTGAGTGTCCTTGTGGAGAAGTCCTGAAGAAAGGACAGCGTGAGTGGGGGGCGCCATTGAAAAATAGCCTCTCCACATGACACTGTGAACGTCATCGTTATAGAGTAATCCCACAAGCGATTTGTGCACACTGCCATCTTGAGGCACCGCCCTTACCGCGGGGTTTTTTTTTTGCCGTTACCGCGGTGACGGCGGCTGACAACGACGGCAGCATGAATAGATGGAGTGTTGACATTACACAGTGGCTCCCAGTTACTGACCAAGCTGCCTCAAGAGAAATAAACCACTTCAGCATCCACCACATACTGCACTAGTGTCACTGTACTAGCAAGTTGCATTTAACCATCACAGACCAATTACATTAGTAAAAAAAAAATTTAAAATATGAATGTATGTTTTTATAGGTATTCAAGATTATTTCATAAATCGTTTGAAGAATTTTCGCTATTAGTCACCTAGGTTAGATCAGTAAAAAATAATGTTGACATGCAATCTGTATACTAGCCAGTGGGCTACTGTTCAGTTTTGTGTTAATCTAAATTACTTTACACAGGCACTTGTCAGCCCTGAACTGGGGTCTTGACACGTAGTATTAACCAATTGGAGCTGCTCTACTTCTGAACCAGCCAATCAGTGATTTCAGCATTTGGCTGGTGTTCTGTGGCCTACATGTAAAAAAAATGATGTATGAAGAATTCATGCATTTAATGCTGTTTTCACTTTGTGGTTTAACCTGAGCACTTCTTGTTAATGTGTTAAGCTCCCCAACCTATAAGTGACTACTGGCTCCTGTTGCGGCAGTGTTCAGAACACATATCACACATTAACCGACTTGTGTACGTTAAGTCACCTTCCCCGAGATGGAACCTGAAATGTCACCTGCTGTGAGCCATGACCAAAATGCGGCGCCCCGTACCCGCTCGCTCCCCTGCTTTTCATTGGAATTTTCCAGGAGTTCCTTCAGTGACGCCTGTACTGTCCATTCTAATTCACAGAAAATGTTGTTCCTCACACCTGACTATACAGCATAGAGTCAGGGTTGCAGAATGCAAATCAATGATAGTATTTCATAACTGTAAGATTCTTCTGTACTATATCTACCCAGCTGGTAAATATCTATAAAAATGTATTTGGCAAGCAAATGTTTGTTTATACTATGTTACAGTTTTCTAGTTAAAATAATGGAATACTTCAAAAATATCCTTTTTACAGAACTAATTAATAGAATTTTCTTTACTTGCCTATGAACACGTGTTCCTTTCCCTTCTGTTTGGTGGAAAAACTGATTTATTCTTCACATAAGAGTGAGTTTTTCAATTAGACTGCGACAGGAACACAGTTGGTTGTCCATGATGCCATTTATTGGAATGATCCAGAAAAATAACTGAAACGTGAGTCCAAACTGAGACGTCCTGGGTTCTCCTGTTGTATTCTTGGCAGTGAGGCCTGTTGTTATGAGCAATATGTTCACATAGGTTTACCGGAATTTTCCAGAATACGTGAGGGACATCTTTGAAATTGGGGGGGGGGGGGGGGGTGGGGGGGTGATGATGGTGATGATTAATGATTTTCAGACACCGTCTTGCACCTTTATTCTAACAGAGGCTGTTTATTGAATTACACGAGAAAATGATTTCCATGCAAGTTCAGTCTTGACGGTTTTAATTGTGGGTTCAGCAAATAAATATGTCTAAAAGCATATTTTAAAGTTATTGTGCAGTTATGTTCCATAATTTAACATTATACGCACCCCAGAGAAACATAATAAGTACTTTTCGGAAACCCCAGAACACAATAAACTTTCAAATATTAAACTCTATAAAGTAATTGCAATGGCAAACTCAATGGACTGTGTTTATCTGGGTCCTACACGCAGGGATTTGTGGGAAAATTCACCTTGCACTTAATCTCATGTGCACTGGTGCATGGAGGAGGGGGGAAAATATTAAAAGGAAATGTTTGAATACATTTTTAATCAAGAAGCCGGTAGACAGGAGGTGGTACCACCCCGGAATATTCCGTAAAACACAATGCTTGCATTCCGAGAGACAATTCAGGCCAGAGAGTGGATTTGTTACAGGATGTCCACTCAAGACTGGCTGGATTAAACAGGCCCTTCAAACATTCCCTTTCTTGTTGAGTTGGTGCATACGAATGTCATTTAACCGTAGGCTGCGTTAGATGACCTCACATTTGTTCATGGTTAAACGGGGGTAATTTCCTCTTACCCAAGATGACTTTCCCTCCCCAAGTGCCTGCTGGTGCCCCATAATTCTCAGCACAATGAGGGTAATGGGGCAACACAAGCAAGCCTTTGATATTGACTTTATAGCCCCTGCCCGTTTTGTCTTTCTGTGGTGAGCGCCTAATGGTTCTTGAACATTCCGGAGTTTTGGTCAGCGTATTAAGCAGACATTACCTCTTGGATGAGTGGAAGAGAGGCTGGCTTGCGATTAAGGCCAAAAAAAAAAAATGTGAGCGACAGGATTAGCGATTAGGCTTCATGGGTAATTATACTGGATGAATGTAACGAAATGGTGCCGTCATCTTTCCACAGTTTGCGATTTACAGCACCCGTTAGCGTTTTTTTTTTTTTGCTATCTGAAGGTAAGGCTTAGGCTAGACATGGACAGCGGTGTTTTCAGTGATGTTGCCCCACGTCTGTAGCGTTTCTCGCTGTCCCTGTGTTGCTAAGGTCCTTTCCTCTGGACATGGAGTGCACACAAAGGATAAGGGACTTTGGCTATCAGTCATTTGCCTCATCTGTCGTCGAGGGACCTTCCTCTGAAGCACTTCAGCGTTCGGAGCGAAACAGCTCAACGGTTTTATCGTGGCCGGGTGAAAAGAGCGGGGATATGAGATTTTCCGTGGGACAACAGCAGGATTACTCCAGTCAGGATGCGCCAGGGCCCCCGCAGGGACAGATTTGATGAGGGACCTAGCTTGTTTACCAACGGCTCTGCCGGGTGCGGCCGTTATCAGCCCTCCCCTGGCCTGGGGAGACTTTGACATTGGCTGCCTTCCCTGGCATTTAGCAGCCTGATATCCTAGTGGCCCCGCCTCCAGACAAGTGCCAATCAAAACTTACCTTCAGGAGGCGGGGCGTCCAGCCGACAGGAGACGTCCTGTTAAAAAATGAGGTCCCCCTCAGGCCAAAGAATGAGGAAAGATTTTATCCAATTTTAACCACCGGCAGTTCAAAACCATGGATCCTCACCAACAAAAGATACCAAGCTCAGTGGATGTGGAAGTACTTGGGTAACTTGAGGGTGAATTGAGAAGTGGACAAATGAATCTGGGAGGGTCCCCAAAGTGTCACAACAAAGGCAAACTAGCACGGCGTTAAAATTCGCTGATGAAATGTCGCCAGTGTTGACTCTCGGATTTCCTTTTATTGATAACGATAAAACACTCCAGTGCTTCCCAGGAAACTTTTTTTTTTTTTTAAATAAAGTTTAACGGATTTTTATTTTGTGAATTTCATTCAATTCGTGTTGGTTTTTCCAATAGCAGGAGAGGAAGGGAGTGTTTGGACAGTTCTGATGGTTTGATTGGATGGTCGAGTTCTGGGGGGTTATCGCTGTAGTGTGTCACGGTATGTGTGTGTGTGTGCGTGTGTGTGTGTGTGTGTGTCCCACGATATTCCCACGGCACAAATAAGCAATCAGCACTGGCTTTCCCTTCGCAGGTGTCAAACCCCGGCTGATTGCATATCAGAGCCCGATTTCCCCTCAAAATCAGCATGGGCGTGTCGCCAAGGACAAGGTAGGCAATGAATAAATCCGGCATATCAACAGATTTCTTGCAAATCATGACCTTTTCAGTCCCCAGTTGCCTCCCAGCACAAACAGGAAATGGGGCACATCAAAAGCGGGCAGGACATACGTGCGAACGTGCCACCTTCCTGGGCATGTGGTGAGCGATGCCTGTTTCCTGGCACCAGCCTGACGCCATGAGAGCATCGAAATCATCAGCGTTTATTTCCGGCTCCGGTCGGAGAGAGACGGGCAGCTCATAGGAAGGTCACATGACCCCAGTGATGAGCCATTCTTCAGCCACCTGACAGCTGCCTCTAAGACGGGGAGCGATTAGCTCAGCTCGTCAGAACCGGCACTCGGCGCCGCTCTCACTCGCCACTTCCTGTTGTTCAGCAGTCCATCTGGCTTTCATTTCTCCTCCTCTTCATCTATATATCCACTCATTTTTCTGTCCCATCTTCCTTCATTTGTCCGCATCTCATCTTTCTTGAATTTCCATTCCTTCCTGTGTCTCTCTTTCGCCTCGTTCTTGGGCTCTGCCTTCCCTCTGTCCCCCCCCCCCCCCCCGTTTTTATCCCTCTGCTTTGTTTTTCCATCCCTTCCGTCGTCTCTCTCCACGTCCAACTCTCGCTCTGTTCTTCCCTTCATCCGTCTGCCAGCTCAGCCTCCCTCGCTCACGTGTGCCGGTACGCCTTTTGTTTGCTTGGCTGGCTTGTTTCATTTGAGATGCGTTGGAAAGTGAACGAACAAGCGTGGCTACATAAGAGCCTCCTTCCGGCACAATTTAGGCCCACCAAGTGCTAATGTGCAAGGCCAGTCCACAGCATGATCTGCGGCAGTGTAACTTGGCACGTGCAGTGAAATGCAGGGTAGCACAGGGGCCGAGGACACGCATTCGTTTGAGCCGTGACTCCCGGTGGTCCTTTCCTGAGGAGCCGTGTGTTGCATCCCCACTATTTAGCATAATAAAACGTAGGAACCAATCACTGGGAGTTAAAGCAGAATGCGCCCTGACACCAGTGTGTCTCCTGCATTGGTGGGTGACACATGTTTGCCTGGCCCTGTAACACAGTCCACATCCGCGAGAAGAAGTGTGCAGCCCACAGGTACAGAAGACTGGGCGCACACACACCTGTACACACATGCACACGGCCATTCACAGGGACTGCTGTCTTTGTGGGGCTTCTCCCATTTTAACATGCACAATGATTCCAGAAATAGTCAAAGACAAATGAAAAACTGAAAACAAATGGAAAGTTTTCGTTCCTTTTTTTGTGCTTCTGTTGCCACGGCGCCAGCACCTTGGGCTTAGCCACAGAGTAGCCTGTAAGTACTGCTGTCTGCAGACTCGGGTTCGACGCCACAGGAGATGGGAGGGAGATACACTCCCACTAGATTTAACCTATTCCTGCTGTCCGCACCCCCCAACCGGCAATCTCCCTGCTGACTGGGGGGAGGCAATATGCCATTAATACCCGCCTGCCTTTCCTAGTCCAGGGGCTACCAGGTAATCACCCTTCTGGTGATGGGCACGCAGTGTGCGAGCCCCCCCACCACGGCCGCCGCTTACCAGGGGAGGGCTCTCTGACATTTACATAACGGAGGCAGGAAAAAAGGGGAAAAAACACAGTTGGCTGAATGTCAATCTACAGCATTAAGTTGCGCATTTCCATCAAGAACAAAAAAAACTAAAGCCCACCCGCCCCATCCCAGATCCGCAGGCAATTTAAACCTAACAAACATCTTGTAAAACTCCCGCTAATGTTTCTCACCTTTCCTCCTCCCACCCCCACACGCAGACACGCACGCTACTGCGCTTTGATCAATTTCCAGCTTCACTGAAGATGAAGAGAGATAAAGGGAGAAAATTGGAAGTTTGGTTTAAGATGCGGACAAGGGCGGCTTTGCGTTCGGCGGCCTGTGACGTCTCCGCACCGGGGGCCCCGGCCAGCCTCTCCTAATAGAATTCTCCCACCAAGGAGGTTAATTACATTCCAGCACCATGGAAAATGCAGCGCCTGTCGCTTCCCAGCGACAGAGATGCAACCCCATCACTATCTTAACCCGGAGTTTTTAATTCCAGGTTAATTTGTGACATCGCCACGCATTACCAGCCCGCTGCCATGAAACGCTCACCGCAGCTGCGCCGGTGCGGGCTGGACGACACCGTGTCAAAACAGGGGCGGGTCTTAAGGCTTCGATGCAAGGGGATCCGGGGATGTGAAGTAGCCACGGAGCGGGACAGAACGCCGATCCTCACTTTTGCCAACGGCCATTTTTCTTAGCGACGGTTAAGTGGCTTTTTCTCCCCCCTGCCCCCCCGTCGGCACCTACCGATGAATAATGCGGACAGGTAATTTCCAGCGGGGCTGCAGACGAGACCCTGTGATGCATATTGGCTTGTCCCATGCACAGACGGCTGCTTTATCGAGTCATTTTAATTTAGGTCCCAGTCACTTTTCTGTGTGCTGTGCAATAAAAGGCTTTTGCCCCAAGTTTGCTTGTAATTCTGAAAAGCCATTTTGCTCATTTATAGTGTTCCACGCAACCCCCCTTCTTTGAATTTTTCCATCTCTTCTGGTCTGCCGTTCATGTATGAAGTCTTCCTCCATCTAATAAAGATGTAGGTTCGACTGTATGTTTGACATTTCATTTGGAGTCCCCTCCTCAAAAAGATGCACCTAATCACACGATTGTACTATTCATCTTGATGTTTTCAGCATATGGTCTGCCACCAAAACATTACATGGCATTGTAAATAAGATGGAAAAAAATTAGGTGTAAATTTATTAATTCGGTGTAGATTTATTAATTAGGTGTAGGACATACTGATGCTGGGAATTCATTTGTTTGTGATACGTGCATCACAAATTTTGCAGGAAATGAATCAACTTTGTTTAAATGTTCTTCCAGTATCATGATGACAACCGGAATGCATGTGAAAAGGTTGAGAAACATCTGAATTATATTCCTTAGTGATATATGATTTATTCTTGAAGAAACAGCCTGCAAAGTTTCAGTCTATCCTAACATTTTAACGGTGGGAACACATTGTCTAGAACAATTACGAAATCTTTTTTCCTCAACGGCGAAAAATACCCCTAAAGTGTTTTTTTGTACCCCTTGCAACACAACTGTATGGTTTGCGTAGAGCAGAAGTCAACGCGTGTCATTCTTTACAGAAAGAGCCTCTCTCATTTTTCCCCTCCATCTGAATGGAAATTTGCTTAAAATAAGAACCGTTTGGCATTCAGCATTAGCTCAGAATGATATTACTGGCGGAGAAACCTTAAATGTAGCGAGGAGGTGGAAATGGAAGAGGTCACACTTATCCATGCAGAGCACGTGGCGGCACGGCGTTTTACTAAACTGTTTTATTCATGCGCTCTTGTAGATTAAGTCCTACAAGCCTCCACACAGAATACAAGGCTGTAATGGGCCGGCTGCCTTTCATCCCTGATGGCTGTGTCAGCGCCGAACACGGCAGGCCAGACAGGAACCCGAGGTGCTGGCCGTATGCAGATCACCGCTGCCACGTTCCGGAGAGCGGGGGGGCCACCAAAACAATTTGGGGAGGTGGCGTACTTTTCTTCACCATGACAGAGTGGATTCCCAGAGGTGTGGAATGATCCAGGCCTCCATAGTAATGTGTGTGGGTCATGTGACTTTTCCCCTTTTTTAAATCTGTATTGGTTTTTTGCATTTGCAAGAGCGTAACTTTGGGTTGAACACTAAGGGGTTGAGGTCTCCACCCATTTTGTGATCATGTGGGGGGGGGGGGGGGGGGTATTGGTCAGTTTTGATTATCTGGGGGTGTTACAACACCCCCCCCATCCCCCCCATAATTTACGCCTATGTCCTCCACAGCGTGAACCCGTATAGGACGCTGCCCCTTTTCAATCTGGGTCTGTCTGAGCAGCATGTCCCTCTGCACCATTCAGATCCAAAACCGCACAAGCTAGCAGTGAAGGGTGATGGATATTATTGTGCCACATGCATGAGGAACAGCTGGACGCCAGCTCTGCACACACAGACCCCAAACGATGATGTGATTTCACTGCAAAGCTGTTCTTTCACCACATTTTCCAAGTACCAGAGCAACAGAGCGGGGCAACCTTTACCCAAAGACCTCACCGTACCCCGGAGGGGAAACACTGATCCTAAAATAAACTAAAGTCAGCAGCGTTTGGTCTCACAAGCACTGGGAGGTTTTTGTATGTAAGACACTGAGCTTGGCTTCTCTCCATAGTGCTGAACTCTGACATGTGGCCGGCCTGCTTTGCCCTTCCCCCCCCCCCCCCCCCCCCCCCCCCCCTGCCAGTAGCCAGTCTCCCTCAGGCAGCCTATAGCAGCAGTGAAAGCACTTCTAAGGTGACTTCATTAACACCTGCTGTTTATTACCTGATCAATATGGCATTAAGTACTGTGGACTAAACTGCCTCCTGCCCACAAACTGATGGCTAGACTGGACCGACCCGGAATCTGTCCCGTCCAGACACCCCGGCCCATTACTGATCAAACAATCCTTTCTTTGTGATATTCCCCATTGTCCGTTATAAAAGAACATTATGACAGTGGAACAAAATGTCATAATCTTAATTTATGTTTAATGTATATTCAACATTAAATGTTAAACACATGTTAAATGTATGTTTGGTGCATTTGGATTAATTTTTGCTGTAATAGAAGTTTTTGCACCTCTGGTATGATGCATAATAATTTCACATTGAGGCTCATAAGGAAGCACCATGAATTCTGTCCATTCCCAGATATCAGGTTGGGTTCCCCCAGGAATTGGGGCTGCGCTCTGTGGTACGAGATGGAACATCGGCAAGATCGGATTGGAAGCTTTAGCGAGTACTGCGGTGCATCAATGCCCGGTCCTCAGCACGTCGCTGGCGGACAGCGTCCCCTGAAAGTCCTTTAATGAGCAGAACATCTGCACGTTGGCCATTGCGGGTCGCTCTGAATAACCGTGTTAGCTAACTAAATAGAATGAAGGACAACAGCGGTTCGGGTTTGACCCATAATGGGTGATTTTTAAACTCCCACGCAGTAATTATGTATTTTGACCATCAAATGTCAGTAGACATTGCTACATTGCCTTTTTGCTGCTGCCAGTGATGAAATTTCCTACTGGAGCAGATGGCCAAGAAGGTCTTTGTTACCTTTTTAATCTTCCATTCTAATTTATTCAGGTTTGCACACGATTTATGAATTTTGGATGGAATTCAGATTCTTCTTCAAAAGCCATCCACTACAGGGCTGCAATGAACCTGGAGCATATTCTAGGAATGACAGAGATCAGGGTAAAGCACACACACTCAGGACATGCCATATCCATAGGACAACATTCATAAATGACAAAAGTACTGCTGGCAGAATCCTAGACAGGGGTGTCCCAGACTTCAACATGGTCTGCGATAAGTTTGCCAGACCAACAGCTGTTTTAATCCATCCATCCATCCATTTCCTGAAACTGCGTAATCCCAACTAGGGTCGCGGGGGGTACCAGAGCCCATCCCGGGAACAATGGGTGCAGACGGGAGCTGTTTTAATGTGATGTGATTTAAAATATAGAACTTTACATGTGTTGGGTGAATTACTGTAGTTATAACAGACAAAAAAATGTATCACTGAGCAAATTGATTGATGCATAGATCCAGGAAAGAGCAACAGTAGTAATTTAGAGATTTTTTAAAATGCCTACAAATCCCATTAATTCTAAGCATGTGGCTGCAGTTCATTATCGAATTGTTAAATGAAACAGAAAAAACTTGTTGTTGTTTTGTCTTTTTTTGACTGGAGCTTATCTTAAATGCAAATTGATCTGTTGATTTCAAATTGATTGTATTGATTGGCTGACAGTTTTGTCTCCCAGGGCAACCGACTCCCCCCACCCCTGTCCTTCACACTAACGCCATGGACAGATGGAATGGAAGGCAATCTTAAAACGACAGAAAATGGCAGAATGCTTATTTTGCTTGGTGTGACTTCTTTGATTTTGAGCGTAAGCATTTGATTGAATGGGGTACTAGGCTGTGAGCTGGCAATATGAAAAAACTGCCTATTTTTATTGGACTGCTACAAAAAATACATAAGACTCATATAGCTCTTAAACAGGCTATATACAGTAAGCAGTATATATAGAAGTTATTTTACAATATATGTAAAAATAGGGAGAAAATAGGGTGAGAGACCAAATATAAATAAAATAAATGATAGTTATTATTGTCCTTTAGCATATGAATAGAAATACATTGAGGGGCTCAAATGAAATTGCTCCAGGGAGAAAAAAATGCTTGTTTAAATAACTGAGGCAATAGAATCCCATGTTAAATAAGCATATTGTTTAAGGGTCTTAAGTATGGTGAAAGGTACAGAGAACATCTGTCACAGATTTGTAAGACCCTACTGGGCCTTAATACTAGATCTCTACGGGATAAACCTAGGCTGGATGGTGGGGGACACATCCCTACCAATACTGTGGGCATGGCCTGTGTGTTTGGGGGGACCGGGGGATTCAGGGGGGATTTGGTCGTTATGTATGTTGAAACCAAACCTATGAGCTTGGGATAAACACAATCTCTGTCAACATCGTTGGGTTCAGAGTTAGAACTATCAACAAGATGCACGGAGGTTGACTGGATGGAGTTTTTTTTTTAAGCTAATGATCATACCCGTTCTCAGCATCCTCCCTCTATGACTCCGGCACCATGGTGGCCAATCAGAGAGCCCCCCTGCAACTTCACTCCTATCTGCAGCACGGCACAGCGCAGGAAACCAAACGGAGCCACCAGGAAGGGGAAGTGGAGGATGAACACAGTCCAACCACCTCAATGAGGATGTGTCTAAAAAGGAAATATCTCTAGGCAGCCTGGCCTGGGCCCTCGCACGTTGTGGCCAGATCAAAGGATTAACCCACAAGTGTCAGCGTCACATGTAACGCAATCAGATTTACATCCCGAACGTCCTCTTACTCAACAAATCAACTTTCGGTAATCCCAGGTCTAATCGCCTCTTTCCTAGGCCTCGATTCATGTGCATCAGAAAAAGAATTTCATTTAAAAATCGATAATACCACATAAAAATCAGTTCGAGGGGATTTCGCAATCTCTTGCTTTTCTCAACGCCTTCTGTTATTGCCGTTTCTTTCAAATGAGGCTTTGAATAAGAGCAGTAAGCAATATCTAATTTTTATTTTCCTTCCTTCAGTTAATTATGTTTATGCTGCAGTGGGGTCTTCAAGTGCAGCTATCTGTAATATGTAACATTTTACAGTTATGAAGCAACTGCAAAATACAGATAAGGTATTCAATTAACTGAGCTATAAAAATCCGAGCTATTAAATATTAATCGTCCTACATATTGCTTTGATTTTTAACTGCTTAATTACAAACACACTAGTTCTGTATTGTGAGTCTGTTATCCATTATCCTTTCCATCGTCTGAGGTATTTACCCGCGTTTTTGTCGACCATTAAGACATTAAGACAACAGCATCCTCTTTTCTGTGAAGCGAGATAAATATTGCGTAACACGGCATGCATAAATTTGGTTTGGCGCGAGAGGAGGTCTGGCAAACCAGGAATGTGTGAAGAAAACATACTGGGTAGGAACAGGAGTCAGTCGGCTATGGTCGAGGTGTGACTGGGCAGGAACAGGAGTCAGTCGGCTATGGTCGAGGTGTGACTGGGCAGGAACAGGAGTCAGTCGGCTATGGTCGAGGAGTGAACGCTGAACTGTGAGTCTGCGTGTGAACGGTTTTGAAGGACCTGCTAGTGCTTTGGGTTTAGGGGAGCAGAACCACATAATTTGGGCCGTTCAACACAGAGCTGGTGTTGCCGTTCCAGCAACTGAGTTCCCCCCAACACGAGGGAAGTATCTGTCCGCGGAACATTCTGGATAAAGGCAGCGACAGTGCAAAGAAGGGGGGGGGGGCTCTGGAGCATGGGGGGGACTAAGCATGGCACATACACGGGATGCTCACTGCTTGCCAGTTCACGGGGAGCGAACACACAAACATGTGGCACCCTCAGCGGGTCCGGCTAAATCCCCCCCGGGGGAGGGGGTTCAGTGGCGAGTGACAGCTCTGCATTTCGCTTCACTGTCGACGTCTCGCACAGCGGGTTAATTGGTAGCCCAATTAATCGAAAGCAGTTCATTTGCAGTCACCGAGGAGGCGTTGAGCTCCCCCTCCCATCACCGATTGAGGCGAGCGGGACGCTAGCCTGGTGTTGACGCCCGCGGATGGAGTCTGTAATGGAAGTTGGGTCTGGCGGGCTGCCGCACCGCTGGCCGGACCTGCCTCAGATTAGCCGTAAACACTGATTCAGACCTCCGCTTATCTGCTGCCACACTATTACCGGTCCAGCCTCGCTGTGCATAAGCAATATTTCCCATCCTCATCCCCGGAGATTTATCTGGCTGTTGAAGTAGAAAATGAATATTTTACAGTTCACTTGTCTGATCAATTACCTACAAGCTGTTGCCGTATTCCGTAGCTGGTGGGAGAGATTCGTAGGTGGCGGAGGAGTCGGGAGGGGAATTCCGCCACGCTACCACGACAACGGGGGCCAGGATCCGCCAACGGGCCCCCATGTCCAATTAGGCCCCTTTGTTTCGGGGCGCTCGCCCCAGTGCTGGAGTTGTTGAAAAACAAATTAAAGCTTTTAAACTATAATTGCCGGCAGCTAATTTGTGGGGGCTACAGACTCGTTGTGTTGATTAGACCCTACGAAGTGTTTCCTTAATTTAGGACCAATTTGAATTTTGTATTCTGCTGGTTTCGTCGCGGACATTCTTCAGGGTCAAAGGTGTCAGCACTCAGGGCTTGAAACAGCTTAAAGTGCTACTTTAACTAGGCAGACCAAAAACCTGAAAGCACTATTAAATAATTATAATATTGATGACTAATTATGCTAATTAATTAATTTTAAACTGGTTTCCAATATATATTTTTATGTATTATCATTTTTTAAATATTAAGTGCTGCCAGCAGTGACATATTTTGTGACAAATAACTTTTTTTTTTTTTTTTTTTAAATAACTATATTCTATCCATCCATCCATCCATCCATCCATCTTCCAACCTTGTATCCTGGAGAGTATTGCAAGGGGACTATAATCCAAAAATTTCCCGTTCTATGGATGGGGGCCCATTCCTAGATATTCATCAATACATAGATCTGCTGATAGCTGCTGAATTTGCGTATTAAGATAAGCCACAGGTCCCTGACGTAAAGCCCGGGGCAAAGCAGTGACTATAAACACAGCATATTGAAATCTGGGATTTCACATTTCTATTTGGCACTTGACAGAGTCATTGGTGTTTAATTTTTTTTTTGTTTTTTGGGGGGGGGGGGTCAAAATCAGAAGTCAGGAGGTTTCTTACAATTTCTTATTTCTGTTTGTTTTAAAAAGATGAGCTTTCTTTCTCTCACTCCGGAAAATGTGAGCTGACCACGCACCCAGTCGCATCTGTCTTCCTCTGCACTAGTGATCATACCAGCCCTCAGAATGCCGTACACCCCCCTGCACGGCTCGCCGTATCCTTCAGTATGGTGTAAAGTGCCTGTCAGCACTGTCTGATCTGACTATTTTGACTGCATGCACCTTTGAACTGGCTTTTTAATTATTTAGCCTGTCATAGCAGTGCAATAATTTGAATCTGTCTGTCTCACTGCCATTACTGAACTTGGGCAGCGTGACTGACAGTCTGCAGTTGGTGAGCAGCTGTGTCACATGTATGTCAGACAGTCACATGTCTGTAGTGTGACTGGAAGCCTTGTAACTTCCGATGAAAAATATCCAAAAATCTCAACCGAATTATCATACTAACAGAACAGAGAGCTTTGCTCACCTCAAGTTATACCAAAGTATAACTTTTCACAATCTACTATTTTAATTATAAGCTGTTTTAATATTCCTTTATCTCACAATAAATATAGCCCTAGTTGCAGGCCAAGCGATAAAGCTAAAAATTAACTAACTAACTAACTATTAACTGCAGTGGGAAATTTGTTTGTAGTGAGTTAGTGGGAAACGATAAGACACTGAATAATTCCTACAGCCTCTGTTCCCAACCCCCTGTGTCATTATTAACACTTATTAACAACCATTAATAAATTTACAATTATGCCATAGAAATAATGCAGAAGTCAGTCTACTTTTAAATCCCGTAACTGACATATTCAGATAAAACTTGAGCTCCAACGTAGACTTTCCAGTGAAACAGTGGCTTCAATTCTTCCTGCCAAAAGATGCTGCCATTTTACCTAGTTCATGACAAGCCAGTGGAGTCTGAGCTGGCCATGGAGGATAAGCCAAAATATATCTGGAGCAGATGCCTGTGATGCTCGGTCTGTGCATCAAAGCCTTGAAGGGAGGTTTCTCCAGCTAACGCAATCCCAGAAAAGAGGCGGAAAAGAGGCAAGAGAAAAAACCCTGGAACCTTAAATACGAACAGTAGAGAGTTGCCAGAGTGTGTTATGGCACTATAAACTGTGTGATGGTGCTGTGCTCCTCCCAAACACTGAAACGGGAGGACAGTATCACAGAATGCAAACGAAAATGCAAACGAAAGCCAGGGAAAGAGCCGCTGCACAAAACCAGTTCTGGCAGAGGAAGGGAGAAGCGGCAGCCTCCAGATACCGCCAGAGAGATTCTGTAGTGGAAATCGGGGAGCAGATGGCTCACAAAAGGGCCGGTGTGTGTATTCTCCAACATCCTGGACTTGGTTCGAGAAACTACACAAACAAAACGCCAGCAGAGGCTCCTTTCACAGCTGCCGAACGTGCGATGTTGTCTGAAGCGCTGCCCTCTGGGAAAATGCGTTAAGATCCAGAAGTGGGAGAATAAAATGCGGGGTTTCCAATTCCGATAAAATGTCGGACACCTGCACAACAGGTGTGTGTAAGAAAGAGCAGCCCCCCCCCTCCAAACAGAGAGCAGCTTTACCTGTGCCGCAGACGCACACAGGGAATATCCCATTAGCCTTCAGCACAAAACAAATTTACACGCAAACGCTATTTTCCTGTTTTGTTTTTTGTTGCATCATTCAACAGCAGTGAACCAATTAGCCCTCAGCCAAATACTGCATCATGAAGCAATCTCACCTAATGTCTTAAAGCACTTATCACTGTAAGTCAAAGTCAAAGTCAGCTTTATTGTCAATTCTGCCACATGTACAGAACACACAGAGAATTGAAATTACGTTACTCTCAAACCCTTGGTAGATAACAGAAAACATTAATACAAAAAAGTAAAATATTAAAGATAAAAATAAGAAAACATGAATAAGTGCAATGTACAAGTAAAGGCACATGGCAGAGAGCGCAAATCAGACATATACTGCAAATAGAGCTTGTAAGTATAAGTGATAAGTGATAAAGAGCAGCCTTGAACAGACAGAGTCATTATGAGGTAGACTATGAGTAGGATGAGGTATTAGCAGACCAATGCTACACAAAGTGACTGGTGCAGGTCAGTGAATGTGTGTGTATATCAGAGTTTCAGAAAGTCCGTGGGACAGAAGAGGGGACTGAGGGGAGTGGGGGCAGAGCCGGGAGAGAGTTGAGCTTCCTAACAGCCTGATGGATGAAGCTGTCTTTCAGTCTGCTGGTCCTGGCCTGGAGACTCCATAGTCTCCTCCCTGATGGCAGTTGGGATCGGCTGCTATGCAGAGAGCTTTCTTGGTACTGTAGATGGTCTGGAGGGAGGGGAGAGGGACACCAATGATCCTCTCAGCTGCTCTCACTATGCGTTGGAGGG
>JAODJU010000094.1:17966-41082 GCA_026776725.1 Gnathonemus echidnorhynchus
GGTGCTCTTGCTCTTCTTAGTTTGCGAAGGAAGTAGAGACGCTGCTGTGATTTCTTGGCCAGTGCAGTGGTGTTGTTCGTCCAGGAGAGATCCTCAGTGATGTGCAAGATGGCGTGTTTATCATTAAGTGCAAAGCATGAATTAAGTTAACATTTGAGGATGAGTTAACGATTCATTTGGAAGTTTGTGTGAAGACAAAATGGGAGCCATATTGATCTTAAAGGAAGGAATGGTCTGGTCTTGTACTTAAAACTTACTTTTCTGATCTCCTTCCAACTTACAGGGATAATTTGGGGTTGGGGGCAGGATTGGCACTCCAGCCACTGGAAAAAAACTCACACTGGTCCATTCAGGTTAGTGTGGTACTGAGGTATCGCCCGCTGCATGACTGCCCTCAGGTTCTCGTCCCTGAGAAGCTTCGTCGTGTGGTGGGTACAGCAATACGCTGTAACCAGGCCATGCCCCTTACCCCTCTTCCCCAGCCAGCCGTTCGACATACATGACCTTCATTAAGCTACTAGTGCTGATTTTAGGCAAATGCACCCTTGTGAACGTCAGTGCTGCACCCTGAACTAAATAAGTACAGAATCGGCCAGTTTGATTTGTTTTGATTAAAAACGCCCCCCATCCAACCCCCCCCCAAACGCAAACAGCCCACCTCTCTGGTGGAAGCCACACACTACAGCATACATATCTGCTGTCACCTAATAGTGTATGAAATTACATATTAATTTATTCCACTTAGGGAAATACTGCAGTTTCCTAAGAATACAAATTCACATTTCTGAACACAATGTTGGCCGAAGAGGTATCAAAGTGACTAACATGTTCACAGGTCAATCGTATATATTGTGCTAATGAATAAAAGTTCGTCCAGAAAGTTTGGCCCATTATTTCATTTAGACCAGAATTGCTATGGCAACGACATGATACATTAGTGTGGGGTAAAAACACGTTTTTTTCTCTTTGAGATTTTGTTGTGTATGATTAAAATACAGAGATTTTTGAATATGAGAGAAGCCTCTTAATCAAATGTTTAATCTCGCACATCAATTTCCTCCTAATCAACACTGATTTGGGAACGAGGACGGTTTGTGTTTTGAGATTTCTTGTGACAGATTCATGTGAGGAGAACAGCTCGAGCGATGCTAATCCATTGTGATTAACCTGTATGCAGTCCATCCAGCATTAATGTCTCACCACAACAGCTTAATAAAGCAGGAACATTCGTGAGAAACGTCAGTTTTATATTTTTGATCATTTCTGACCCAAATAGTGATGCAATTCATAGCAGTTTCGTATTTTATTAAAATGATAATAAAAATGAAAATACACTATTGAAAAATCTGGATTACAGGATTTAAAAGAAATTGTTGAGTTTCCCTGGATTAAAAACATCGAAACAGCAGTAAACAGCTTTCCAGAGCTGAGGGATTGTACACATCAGAGCGGTCTGTGCGTGCGTGTGTGGATGTGTGTGTGTGTGCGTGTACGTGTGTGTGTGTGTGTAAGTGTGTTTTTTTGCTGTCCGTCCTTAGCAGGAGGAGGCCAATGACATTTGTGAATCTCACAGAAGGACAGAGCTCACCGCGTCCTTATTGGCCAGAGCACAGGGCCATACGAGAAGCTGCCCAGGGCCCTGCCTGAAAGTGCCGGCCCTCGGTTGAAGATTTTCCTTTGTTCATGGACAAAAGTGCTTCCTATTTATAATTATTTTTTTGCCTGAAAGCAGCTGGAAAGCAAAACCAACATTATTTGTCATTTTGCTTCTTTAAGAAACATTATCTGTGGCATGGCATCTACAGCTGATGGCTCCTTTTGGGCAATGATTGTTCGCTCCGCAGTGATTGTTCGCTCCGCAGTGATTGTTCGCTCCGCCAGCCCTCTGCCGTGCTGCTCTTGTACAGGAGGCCATTTTTAGGTTCTTACTGTATTTTCCAAATGATACCACTCTGTTTGCCATACTGTACATTTCACAAATGGTGCTTAGATTGTCAATCGACTTGACAAAATGAAGATTAAAGTCACCATTTCATAATTTATGTCTGAAGGACATAAATGAGCGTCTGTTGCATGGTAAATAGTATATTGTCTGGTGTTTTGAATTTAGTATTCTGCCGTAAGGACACAGAGATGGGTGCTTAAGATTTATGACTGGCTGTGAAGGTCACATGGTGCTCAGTTAAACTAAGGAACGTGGGTTATCCAACGGAGAGTCCATTTTAAAGGATGATAGGCTCACAATGAACCAATGAGCTTGAGGCCACTGGGTACCAGGCTGGATTCCCAGTTCATGGCCAGGCACACACTGACATGCACGGTCATAGTCACACCAGTTCATGGCCAGGCACACACTGACATGCACGGTCATAGTCACACCAGTTCATGGCCAGGCACACACTGACATGCACGGTCATAGTCACACCAGTTCATGGCCAGGCACACACTGACATACACGGTCATAGTCACACCAGTTCATGGCCAGATACACACTGACATGCAGTCATAGTCACACCAGTTCATGGCCAGACACACACTGACATGCAGTCATAGTCACACCAGTTCATGGCCAGGCACACACTGACATGCACGGTCATAGTCACACCAGTTCACCGAGCTGCATGTTTTTGGACTTCAAGACCAGAGTGCCTGGAAGAAAACCCCTAGCAAAAGGGAGAGGAGCCGAATTCAAACCCCTAAGCCAGAAGGTGTGAGGCCACAGTGTTACCTATTGCGTCTTCATGCAACTGTCAATACAAATTTAGTACAAATTATTCTCAACTCACATTAATAGTGCTGTAAAAGGAGAGGGGGGTGTAGGTACGTAACCCAGAAGTGAAATACCGAGGCTAGCTATGATCGGGCGTGGAAAAGGTCTGGAGAAATGGACTCCTCTGTCCTGGATGCTTTAAGGGCGAGCTTACTCTCCAGCCACAATAATGAACAGTAGCAGTTCTGCCACACTGGTGCAGTCCGACCAGCTGGATTCTTCAAGAAACAGCTTAAGGAGGATCTCAGATCGATGACGGTCCGAAGTGCAGCTGAACAAGATAAGACAAATGATTGCTGGTCTAACAGGGATTTTTTTCCCTTTTCTCTTATTCTCTTGCCTAAAAGCCTGGAAAAAAAAGTTCTTCCTTGTCTACTTTGGGCTATCGTCATCAACAAGACGCAAGACAACATGCAAACAGTCTCCTAGATTTGCAGAAATGTCATGCTTATTCCCCAGAATAATCATTCGTCACTCGCATCATGGGACACAACTAAAAATGAAGATAGTTCTACAAAGAACCTTTGCAGAACTTTCTCCAGCTGACGTATGATCTATCCACCTAGAAAAGTCCCTGTCTTGCAGGGAATAGGAGTTTCTTTGGATTGACTTCGTAGGATGGAGCTTGCTTTGTACGTTTTGGCACAATGTCGTGAATCGAGAGGTTGGTGCTCTACTTTGTCTAAGCCCAAAGAATTTGGAGCTTAAGTGTCCACTAAGTAAATGAGATGCGTTTACCTGGCTGAGACCTAAAGGATGGGATAGGTACTGTTCCTGGCAACATCTCTGCCTTTACGCGACTTCCAAACTTCAGGTAACTCATGCTTATGAACGTAGGTTAATCTGGAAAAAGTCATTTCTTGGGACTGTGGCTGGATCCAGCTACAAATACAGGAACAGACGGATGAAATGGGAACTGTGTTTGTTTCCTTAAGATGCAAGCAGGTATGTAAGCTGAGCATATATACAAAATAGCGGTTTTGGTCTCTAACCAAAAGGAAGACACTGGAAAGTCATACTGCTGGGCCCATATATCTCAGTGTCTCGCAAAGCGAATATTTAAAATAGAATTAAAAAAAAAACTGAAACCTTAAAACTGATTACATGCATTTCAGGGGCTTTTCCCCTGACCCCTCCCTGGAAACCTGGACACCCTCCTTGCATCTCATGGTTTATGATGTGATCCTACTCTTAGCATAAACTGATGTTATCTCACAAAAGTCCTTACTGTTGGCCAATCCAGCTTTATTCCGCCCTTCAGACACGTGTTTGGAACCAGGCATCACCAAACCCTCATTTGCAATGTTGACAATCAATAGAAAAATGTATATTTTTAAATGTTTTCACTTCATAATTTTGTAATTCATATTGGTTTGCAGCTTCCCCAGTTTATATCGTTGATTATAAATTGATGCATATGCATGCATTATCTATTATCATTTATGAATATTAATCATCGTCGAAGATCATATTCCTGAATAGGAAAATCATCTTGTGTTTGGGAAAAATGGGATTCATATCAGATTTTTTTTCCCCCATTTGGGCCTAATCTCACGGGTTCCTGTTCTAAGATAATAGTCTTTGAATCCATCTATTTTTTATGCAGTTCTAAAAACCATCTCATAGTTCCTCTGGCACAAGAAAAGCACAGCAGTTAAACTTCCGAACAACTCTGTGAACCTTTTACCTACTTTTACATAGCAACCAATCAATTTTCACTGTAATTTTTGCAACTGTTCGGAGCTTGAAGTAGCCACTTATGTCTTATACAGCTGTGACTACCCTTTGATTCCAGACAGTAAAAACCTTAAAGAAAAAAAACACAGCATGTTATTGGGAATAATTGATGCTATATAATGTGTTGCATTCAAATGGATTGCACCCGCTGTTCTGTAAGAATCTGTGCACACAGAATCTCCACAGTGTGTCTTTCTCCAGGCTATTGAAACAAATCCTTCCATCCTCTTTGTCTTCTTGGCTACATTCTTGCAAATCTAGAGCAACCATTTGAAGAAGAACAGCACACAAACAGTCGGGATTTATCCCAGATTAATTGTTAAAAGCTTTGATCAGGAAATAAAATACTAATGATGAAAAGCAAGACATGTTCTTGACATTCAGTCGGCGGAGAGCAGGTCAGGCATGAGGAAATGAAATGACCGCGCTCTATCTGAAGGTGCGATCACTAATTCAAGATAAAACAGAAGCCTTAAGTAAAAAAAAATGTAATTTGTCACGGGCAATTAACTTAAGTGGCCAAGAGCAGAGAATTAAGAGAGGGATAAAAAAAACTTCTACCATTCCACTTTAGCCTAAGAACTCGGGCAGGGATAAGAGGGGCATCGCAGGAAAGACTGCGACGAATCGCGGTTCCCCGTGGATGCGCTGTGGTGGAGGCCATTTCAATTAGACACCGGCTATTTCTGACTTAACAGGAAAGTCGAACTTTGGGATATATGACAGAACCGAATCCTTAAGCCTTATTCAGATCACATCATCCTCATTTGTAACCAAAGGGACTTTTCAGGCCGTTGTACTCTGTGTGGGCTTTTATTTTGTTGATTAATGCTTGGACATTTGTGTCACGAGTTGGAAATCAGAGAGGATGTTACTCTGAGGGACAAGCGTTCAATAGGGTCACTCGAAATCTCAAATTCCTCACCCGATAGATCCATACGTTTGAGAGACCTAAAAGGGTATATGGCAAATGGGTCAGTGCATGGCCAATTCCTCAGGGATAAAAGATGGGATAGTAGCTAATGCATATAGCTAATGTAGCAAAGACCCCCAAAAACATCCATTCATCCTTCTTTCAGAGCGCTTACCCTGGGTGTTTCCCAATACCAAGAACACAAAGATTGTACTTGTGGTTTTGGCAAGACCGGTCTTGCAAATTTTCCTTCTAAGAATGAATTTAGGAGCATAATGAATCATGGGATTGGTCTTATTTAATGAGGATGCAACTGATGTATCCTTCATATTTGGTGCGGGGCAAGAATGACATCCGGGGAATTTTACTGTCCTCTGAACTTCTGTTCTTAGTGTTGGAACTTGTCTTTGGCAATGGAAGATGACATAAAATGGGTATGAGAGAACACAAGTATAGTCAAGTACACATATCGAGGAACACCCCCCATATAGGGCTGTGGTGGATCCGGAGGCTCAAGTCCGAGTCAAAGAAAATACTGCCTTGTGCACGTTCTTCACATGTTCTCCAGTAAGATGAAATGTTCCATCAGAATCAATAATACGTACCCATCCTGTGCCCAAAAAGCATTTGATTTCACACATTTAGTTACAGGGTACTGCAGTAAAGCCATCCATCAAAGGGCCATTCTTCAAAGGTTAAACAGCAGTTTAACAGTTTCTGCCCTGGAATCTGTCAGCCATTGGGGGCATCACTTTTCTTTTGTCTGCCAAATTGTTCCCACTGATCATTTTGAAGGAGAACAGTTAATGTAGTCAATGGGGTGTCCCCACAAGGGGGTCTGAAAAAACCCCAGTGATCTTATATCTTCCTCTGAGCAGTATGAAGGCCTTTGCCCCAATAAAACCATCTCTACCCTTACGATTTCTGCCCTAGTGGTACCTAGCTAACAATTTTTGGTTCTCAGAATATTCTGGAAACATTATTTTTTGGTCACAGGAACATTCCCTGAATGTCTCTATGTTTGTCCTATGGTTTGCATTTATGGAACATTCTCCTAACATTTGTAATGCGAGAACCGTTGGTCAAGCTTTGGAAAACATTCCTGTTTAGTTGTATTGACGTTCCCCTAACCACGTCTATAATTTGGAAAACTTTACAATAATGTTCCCAGTTAGGTTCTCTAAACATTATATGAACGTTAATGTTAGTTTTCAGTTCCCAAAATGAATCGGGATTGTTCTGAAGGCTAATAACCTGGAGGAAATGTTCTCTAAATGTTATGAGAAGGTTTTTGTAAAACTAACCATTGAAGAACCATAAATGTTAGTTGAATGTTCCATGTTTGCTAGGTAACCAAGTAACTGAGTAAACCTGCATACGTCTGCCAGCCATCTGTGAAAGCTGGGTTTAAATTTAAAATTGGAGTTTCATCATTTTACACTCTGTAGTGTAAAAGTCAAGTGTTATATGTACTGAGTACACATTTATACATATTTACTGTATTCATACCAGCTGGTCCCACAGCAACCTTTTAGCAATAAGGCCTTAACCAGCTAGTCGTTAGATAAGTGGGCTTTTGGGGGAGATTTAATATTCTGAACTTCAATGTTCATCTTCCTCCCCTGCATTTCAGCACAACTCCTCGTAACTTCCTGTCAGCATTACTGTCACCGGCCAGTCATGACCACGGAAAACCCTGAGATTTACCAGCGGTTGACCCATTTTTTTTCTGCTGCATACCTGGCATATTTTTAGACAGCCTTTTCTTAATGTTGAGCTCACTCACAAGGACATCACTGATGCTCGTAATTGTACAAATCCTAGGGCTCCTCTTCCTACCCAGGTTCTAAAGCGCGTGATCAAATTTCATCAAATGTACCTCCAGGACACTATCAGAGCACAACTATAGAATGGATCCAGTGTGTCTGAAAAACTTCCAGCGTAACTCAAAGCCACTGAAATTGTATGCTAACAGATGCATTAGACACAAATAGCAATTTCTGGAAGAAAAACATTCAGCTTTTTTTTTATATTTCTGTTCTGGGGTCAACAGTGGAGCTTCGCAGCTCTACCGGTTCAGCACCTGAATGAGCAGGGAAATGTTGTGCAACCTGGGGTTGTACCCAGAAACCTGCCAATGATTATTTTAGTACATCTCCCACTTCCAAACACTGCTGGTCAGGTCTGCATAGGCATGAATCAAATGCAAAGAGATTTTAAACAGTACAGTACTGTCCATCATACCCGTGAGTAATATTTTCCAAGAAATACCACAAATAGCCAAAACCATGGAAAAGAGTAAACCATCCACAGACCCCACGTATAAAGTGTAAAAGTACATACATATGGCAAAGGTTAATTGATAGATTTTACACAGTGAGACACAACCAACATTACATACAGTAAGAATAAAGTACATTCTACATTATTATACAGTACTGTACTCTGTCTCTCGAATGAAAGGGATTTTGACGTTTTAGCCAAATTCTCAAGAGCTGAGAGAGCAATGAAAATCATGCTTTTTATACATTTTTATAACACATGCACTGCGATAATGCAGCAACGAATGCAATCAGCAAGAACGCTAGAGGCGCGCTGGATGAGAGTTCGGCGGAGAAGCGTAGGTATGGAGACAAAGGGAGATGAGTCATGTAATCAGTACCAGTCCTAGCCGGTGTGGCGCCCTAGGCAAGCACCACCGCCAGCGCCCCCCGCTTGAGGCAAAGTGAAATTTGCTGGCAGTTCGGCGCCTCTTCAGAAGTTGGCGCCCTTAGCATTTGCCTATATTGCCTATGCCACGGGCCGGCCCTGCATGTAATCATGCATGCAGGATGCGACTGGGCTGACGGATTTCACCATGTTCCAGCCTGGACTCGCTTGGTGCGAGGTTTGAAACTTATGAACCGTTTATTTCTGAATTGTTTTCGGACCATGACAAACCACAGATTTCTGAAATCCCGGATACAGGGTCCCACTGGACTTTAAATCGTCTTGCCATATTCTGAATAGCTTGAAATACGTTTGGACTTATCGATATGGATTTTATTTATATAGCACCTATAACAACACAGTTTTCCCAAGGTACTTTAAAAGAGCATGTGGTGACCACGTTCCACACCACACGTTTTATGGAGAATAAGTACGCATGATATGGGTAGAGAAGAAACAAAAACGGGAAAAAAGCCAGAAGATGCAAAAGGGTATTTGTAAGGCATTCACAAAATACGACAGGTGTAAATCTGCTCGAGCACCTTACTAACAATACAGAAGGACACAGTTTGGTAAAAATATTAGTTTTGGAGCCGGGGAGTTTCTAGCTATTGGAAAGATCCGGGGCTAAGTCAAGTTTACCTGGGCTTTGACTTATTGTTTTTGAAGGAAGATTGGCATCAGGGGCTAAAATACTTGGGGCCGTACTCCCGAGCGATCAGACCTAACGATGGCCTTGCTTTGCAGACTGTTTAACAGTTGTCATTACAACTAGGAACATACAGTAGCAATGTTTTCATAAATGTACTGAATGGCTGGAACAGAAACCTGAACACAAGAGTGGAAAGTATCTGGGTCCACGTTTTTGCTCCCTCCCTCCTTCCTGCCAGACAGTCCACGTTTTTGCTCCCTCCCTCCTCCCTGCCAGACAGTCCACGTTTTTGCTCCCTCCCTCCTCCCTGCCAGACAGTCCACGTTTTTGCTCCCTCCCAGCTCCCGGTCTGCAGGTCCCTGAGGACTGGATTGGGAAACACTGGGTTTGATGATGGATGGATTGTTGATATGCAAATTTAACAACTGTTAAATGAAACCAGTGAAAGGACTGGAATACTGCTTATGAAGAAACCAAATGCACATCAATCAATAGAACATTGTTGTACATTTCATACATCAATATATTTTCAATTTTCAAAGTTGTTAATCCTTTGCACCATACAAGTCATTTCTGATGATGCAACAGGTTGTCAAATCCATGAAAATCACCTTTTCATGCTTTGCTGTTCCTGGTGTTGCAGTCATGCCTCAGAGCTACAGGACTGGGGGTCTGATCCTGCCTTCATGCGCGTTGGGTTTGTATGCTCTTTCTGTGTTGTGTGGTTTTCCTCCTGCAGTCCCAAGCCATGCCATTCAGCTAAATAGCCTACTGTTTCTATAGGCTGTTGCCCGTAGTGTTTGTGTATGCCCTGTGACAGAATGGCATCCTATTCAGGGTGTACACCTGCTGGGTACCAGGGCTTATTTAACCAAATTAAAAAGTCAAGCATCCAGTGATTTTAAACGCACACCTTTTCGCAATTCACGTTTATCTCGCCTGCGTAGTAATCAATCAAAATGCAACAATGTACTGAGGCAAGCCAACCATAATCCAATTACACAGTATTTTCCATGCCATTTTCACATGTGTATGTACTCTTTAGTGGCTGCATATATGCTGGTCATGCTCAGTTTATTCAATTGCCAGCGATCAGAGCATCATGCTCTTAGTGTCGCCCGCAAACTGCGTGACGCGCGTGGTTTTCAGCTAAAGATTGAGCGCAGATGCCTGCCGCGAAGCTGCTGGTGTGCGAGCATCGGAGCCCATGGTCTCCAAATGCATTTCTGCCTTAAGCCGAGATTGCGAGTGCTCCGCTGTTAAGGCTTTAATGCACTATTAATTGCCAAATAACGTCTGCTAATTTTAGCCGGACTGAAAATGGTGGCTTTTAAAAGTGCTTCTCAGTAGAACCGGGGTTGCAGACAGAGTATTTCAGCGTGGCAGGTTACACTCTGCGGGCAAGCGTACGACTCAACGTTATAATTACGGCTCTTTCAGCTTCTCTTTTAGGTATTTTTCTCTGTCTAAATTGCACATTAAATGAACATTTCAGGTTTGTTTCTCGAAGGACGATAAAAGAGACTTTCTCTTGACATTTACTAGGTGAATTTAGATGCTGCCAGACGTGTTCATTTTTGCATCCTCCTTCAGTGGCACTATGGACTGTCTTGGAGTAATTATGCAAAGGAAAACTAAATTATTTAAAAATAAATATTTTTACATATTTATAGATTTTATAGGTTTAAGGTCCACTCAGCTAGTCCTTAGTTGCATGCTGTTTTTAATTTTGAGAGCTAATACCTATGTATTTTGTTGTAGCTTATGTTGACATCTTCATCTTCCCACTCAGCTAAAGCTAAATTATGAAATTAAATGTTTTAATCCGGCAAAGCCGTGAGTTACATAACAATGTCGGAATAACATTTTCCCCAGCAGAGTATCTGGCATTGTTTCAAAACATTTAAAGCCAATTAAAAAGACAAAATGAAACAGTGTTTTCACACGACTCGAGGTGCCAGCATACAGTGGAATCCTCAAAAGGCGAAGCAGCACTTTGATGTGAATCAGATGGACTGTGGAAGCGCAGCTTCAGTCTCGCTGGTTTTCAGCTGGGCTAAAAGATAATCGAATTGTTGTGCCCTAAAACTAAACAGAGTTCACGTGAGAGCGGGTTTCAGGTCTGGAAGTGAACGGCAGGGAGGTGGTGACGCTGGCGGCACCCCTTCCGAGACCTTTTGGAATAGAACCAGATAAGCGGAGGGGCCCAGGGCAGACTGGGAAGGGGGAGAGAGTAACCACAGTAATAGTGTAACACATCCTCGTGTCCTGAAGAGGAGCTTAGCGCATTTGCATGCGAGTCGCTCTTGCTTTGAAGATAGTTTCTTCCGAGCTGTAGCATTTTTAACCTTCCGTGTCACACACTCTTCAGCAGAGTTCCTTGTCTTGCCTTGTCCTGTCCAGCCGGCTTCTGCGAGTGTGTACGGTGAAAATGAGACGCGCACATGAAACATCAGCGCCACCTTCCCCGGTGTAAGCGTTTGTGCCAGGTACTGCTGGGAAAATGATCCACATCCATGAAACGCTCCTCTGCTATGGTTGTTGAATCTTCAGGATGGGAGGCGTGAAGTGAGGGTTGGGCTGTAAGTCAATAAATCAATTCCTGGCACATAAAAATCACATTATTTATGTATCTTTTTTTTTTTGGTCCAGCTGTAAGCAGCTATAATCGTGTGTTTTAGGGACCTCTTTGTTTCTTGGCACTTTCAAATCTTCAGACTTGGTCGAAAGCAAATAAAGAAGTACCTTTTTGAACAGGGTCAAAAAATCAAAGCGGGGAAATAAGGAATGGTTACCACCAAGCAGAAAATGTGCACATTTTATGTGTGCGAGTTAATTATGCCACTTCAGAGGAGCTACTGAAAGGATAAGGGGAACTGCATAAATTTAGCTGTAATCCAGGCAGGCAAAACTCATTTGCAGGGATGGTCTTATCTGGGTGCTGCAGCCTTCTCAGAAAATTAACCCTGGATATTTGGGCTCAATTCAGAAAGTGTTTGATTCTCTCTCTCTCCCTCTCCCCCCCCCCCTCTCTCTGCCAGTCTCTCTCCCTTCTAATGTCTTTTTCTTTCTTTCTCCTTTCACCTCTCAATACATTTCTCTCTCCTCTCCCTCTCTGTATCTTTCATTCTCTCTCTCCCTCTCATTCTTCATCTCCATGTCTCCTGTCCTCCCCGTCTGCCTCTCTCCTCTCCCTCTATCCCGGTATCTCTCATTCTCTCTGTCCCTCTCTATCTCCACGTCTCTCATTTTCCCTTCACTTCCTCTCTTGTATCCCCCTCTTGTACCTTTCATCATTTTCCCGCCGTTCTCGCCTGCTGCTTGCCGTGTGTCTCCTCTCATCTCCACGCCACATGTGACATGTTTCATATTTGCCTCGATGTCTTTTAAGGCTTCACGGCCATTTAAAAAGCTCTTCCCGTTGCTGCCCCATGTGGCTTTGCTGTTCCTTTGGGCACTGCGGAGTTATCACTGCCATGCCGGACATACGAGTAATTAAATAATCAAAATTCCAGTTCTGTGAATTTACAGCTTATTCGGGAGTTTATGCCTCAGGACTAAATGGAGATGCTCTCAGATTTGTTGCTCTCATTTCATTCCAGAAAATTGTAGCTCAAACATGCACGGCCCGCTGGGAATAAAATAATAACTGCCGTCCATCAGACAGGTGTAGCTGTTCAAGGCAAGTTGTAAAGTGGAAGTTCTACGAAGTTTTGACTGTTGGGCCCGATTGAACGAAATCTTGCCGTCCAGCCGTTGCTGGGAACATGTTACATCATTTGGCAGCATTTCGTAAATTAAGCGTTATGTCGTATATCTCCAGCAACATGCTGAAATCCAGCTCCCATCACCACGGTTACATAGCAAGTTCAGAAGCGGCACGACTGTTTTCATAATTGCTTATTTGGGGTTAATCCGTTCGTTGTCTGGCGTTGTAATAAACTTAAAGACAACGTTAATCTTGCGGATGGTGAACAATTAGAACTCTTGCCTTGATGCATAAACAAAGGCATTGCAGGCAAATTAACCCCGTTTTGTCAATGAGTTAATGACTGTCGGATTTACAAGTCACTGAGGATCAAACTTAATCCGCATGCTTGGATTTTGGACGTTTATTTGAATAGAAAATTTTAGGACACTAAATTACTGTTATTTTTGTTTCGTTGTTGTTGCTTATTAAATTATTGTAACTCGATTGCGCAGTGACTTATAAGTGCTATAGAAAATGGAAGGATGTAGTTGTAGCCAGTTGCAATTATATTTTATTATTATTTACATCCATTTTTTCTCTACTTATCCCACTCAGGGTCACCTGGAGCCTATTCTGGGTAATATAAGTCATGAAGACTGGGGGACAGACTGGACATCTATCCTGGGCAATATAAGACATGAAGACTGGGGGACAGACTGGACATCTATCCTGGGCAATATAAGACATGAAGACTGGGGGACAGACTGGACACAGGTCAATTTAGAGATGTCAGTTGGTCTATCTGTATGTCCTTGGACTATGATCGGAAAGGGGGGGACCCAGAGGAAAGCCGTGTAACCTCCAGACTCTGCACACACAACAGCCATGGGATTCAACCCCCAGCCCTACTGGTGCAAGACAACAGCTCTACCCACTGAGCAGGCATGCCCTCCTTTTTTATTTATCGATAAAAAATTTAATGTGTAACCAGTCTTGTGTCTTTTGGGAATTTAAACATGAGCTGTTAACACGTTTATTACTTTATTCATAGAATACACTGTAATAAAGTTGGAGATATTCATTGTGACTGAGTCTGGATGGTAAAAAATGACTCTCTCAGCTTACAGGAAAAAAACCTGTTGTACCTGAGCCATTACCCAGCCAGGTCCGTATCGATTGTTGGAGAGATGGGATTATTGAAACCGTGGTTGTTGTCAGCAGTGATAACAACAACAACAATAACCTTAACTTTTTTTTTTTTTTGAGGGTTTTTTTTGATGGCGTCTGATTTAGTGCAGTAAATTAAACTGCACATTCATTTAATACAATGACAGAATAGGCCATGCTTTTAACAACTGACCAATGATGGACCAAGGTCAGTTATGCAAGGCTGGACTATTTTTTAGCTGAAAGCTTTAAATATCTGTATGGATCCCTTTATACTCTATTAGCCCAGGTCAATTCAATACGTTTTTCACTCCCTTCCTGTTGCTAAAGTAAGGTTCTGTAAGTACAGGTTTGGGGAGAAAAGAGATATTCAGCCATCAGGGGGCGATGTGTGGCTCAGTGGATTAGTTGTGTGATCAAAAGGTCACCGGTTTGACCCCCATCTTCAGCAGAAGAGTCCCATTTCTCTCGGCCCCATGACCAAGGCCCTTAAACTTCCAGAAAATGCTCCAGGGTTACTAGATAAATGACAAAACTCTCACCTAGATGTAATATATGGATAAAAGTATTGGGACACCTGGCCATTACAGCTGCAGGAACTTTTATGACGTCCCATTATAAATCTATAGACATCAATATGGAGTTGCCCCCCCCTTTGCAGCTATAACAGTTGCCACTCTTCTCTGAAGGCTTTCCACAAGATTTTGGAGAGTGTGGCAATTTTTGCCCATTTATTCAGAAGAGCGTTTCTGAGGTCAGGCACTGATGTTGGACGTGAAGGCCTGGCTCACAATGTCATCCCGAAGGTGTTTGATGGGGTTGAGGCCAGGGCTCTGTGTGGGCCAGTGAAGTTCTTCCACACCAAACTCACTCAACCATGTTTTTATGGACCTTGCTTTATGCACTGGGGCACAGTCATGCTGGAACAGCAAAGGGCCTTCCCCAAACTGTTCCCACAAAGTTGTAAGCATAGAATTATCCAGAATATCTTAGTATGCTGAAGCATTAAGAGTTCCCTTTACTGAAAGTGAGGGGCCTAGCCCAGTCCCTGAAAACCAGTCCCATACCATTGTCCCTTCTCAGCCAAACTTTACAGTTGGCACAATGTAGTGAGGCAGGTAACGTTCTCCTGGCATCTTCCAAACCCAGACTCATCCATCAGACTGCCAGACAGAGAAGCATGATTTGTCACTCCACAGAATGTTTCCACTGCTCCAGAGTGCAGTGATGGTGCTTTGCACCACTCCATTCAATGCTTGGCATTGCACTTGGTCATGTGAGAGTTGAATGAGGAACTTTGTAACCCTGCAGTTACTGAGTCAACAGAGTGTTTGCGACATTTTTCGCACTACGGGTTTGACCTAGACCACAGTTTCCACCTTCCACCATGTCTGGGGGGTGGGGGGGTTGGGCAGCCAGGTGACCTTGGACCCACAGAAGCTTTTTCCTCCCTACTTAGAAGTTTTTGGGTCCTCTCCTCCGTTGTCATCTGGCTTTCTTTCTTTCTTTCATGTCTTTGTCTGTTCTTCATGTCTGTTTTTTGTATCTTAATGACATTGTAATGTATTACAACACATCCATGTAAAACGCCTTGGGGTTCTCTCTGTTGTGAAAGGCGCTATACAAAAAGAAATTGAATTGTATATGTGAAGTCCTCACACACAGTTGGGGGGGGGGTGATTGTAATGCAATCATGTTCAGTGAAAAATGTAACTTCAGAAACAAAATAATTGACCTTTTATGGTTTTGCCATATAAGGCTCTGTGCTAGATGTACATTATAGTAGCATTCGCAGCTAAATGTCGCCTTCATTGTCAAATGAGTGCATTTGCATACTTGGAAATGCAGATGCCATAGGTCAACATCAAGCCCATTTAATCTGCGAAAAGGCAATGCGGCCAATCAGGATCAGGCACTCGCTAACTGAGGAGTCTGCAGGCACGGGGTTGGCATTTGATTGCCATGGTAACTCGAGATCTTCAAAACCCCGCCCAGCGCCACTGGCCCACCGCCTGCCGTTGATGTAGAAAATAAACAGAGATTTTGTTTGTATTTCCATATATATACACGCTTTCGTGCAAGCCTTTCAGGTTTTCCTAAAAAAAAAAAAAAAATCAAACAAATTCCCTACGTTGTTTGAGGAGCTCTGAAGATCCTTGCTGCCGTGTCATTCGCTACACAAACACAAATGAAAGAGAAAGTCATTTAGCTTTTTTCAATTTTTTTTTTGTCATTGGACCGACATGAAGCGCAAGGAACAGCAAGACAATTAACTGTGTTTTTTATCTCCCGCATGCAGTCTGAAGAAGGGGTCGCTTTTTCAGGCGTGGGCGGGCCGGCGACACAGTTGTTCCTTGCCACTCGGCCGTCTTTGTTTATCGCGCTTTTCAATTAACCCTGACGGTTTAACTCCCGTCATGAGGCGCACACCGCATATATCCATATGGAAGAACAAACGAAAGAGCCCCCTTTGTGTGCAACGGGAAATTAAAGGGGCAAATGCTGTCACAAACAGAGGTGGCTTTGGAGGGGGAGAAATGCCTGTATTGACCCCCTCTATAACCCCCCCTGCCCCCTCGATCCATCATCTGGCTCATTCCGGGCACTGGTAGAGGGCAACGGATCCAGTTCCCTTTACCCTGTTGCTATATCGTGCCACAAATGAGGAACATGTTGTTTACCAGCTGCTCTGGTGTGTGGTATTGTGGGTTAGGGCTCTGTGCTTCTGATCACAAAGTCTCGGGTTTGAACCCCAGTATTTATGGTGTAATTTGGCTGCTGAGCGAGATTTGCAATCCCAGTTCCTCCAGGCAGTGTGACCCTGCTTTCTTAATTACACGCAGCTTCAGATTGATGTGCATGCTAAGTATGTTAATGAATATACATTCTACTGAATGACTCAGAAATCGTTTTGAGAAAGCGAGGAGACTGTATACAGTTTACTCATATAAGCTTTCCTTTGTGCTGACTGCTTACACCGGCAGGGTCATGGAAGCTCTGGATCTTAGGGCAAAGGGCGGGGGGACACCCCCTGATGGAAAACCAGTCTATTACAAGGCAAACTCTAGAGCTGAGGGCTCAAATAAAGCCTCTATACAGGTTGCAATTTCTATGCAGTTGTTTTTCTCTCTCCCTGTTAGTTTTTTTAGTCCCTATGGTCCAAAAACTTTATTTTCAAGGGAAATGGTGCTTATACTCCCCTCCTTACTGAGAGCCCACCATTGCTTTCTCCGACAGGAGCCGGGTCACTGTGACCCCGACCAGATAACTATAATTAATATGTGTATAGACATACAGTACACAGTGAGCAAGTTTGCTGCACCACTAAGAAATCATGGAGGGCGTGGCTCAGATACATAGACGATAAAGACTTTTTTTAATAGATCTCGCTGTTCCGCAGCAATGTCTTTTGAAAGATCGTGATGTCATTTCATTTTCAAAATTCTTTAATTGGAGAGTGATGATTGTTTTTTTGAACTGCAAATTTCAAAAAAGCCACCAGTGTTAAAGACACTGTGTTTCCACTTGGCACCGCGAGGCAGCTTCCAAAGCACACGGGGGCACTGATGTCGAATCGCTCCCTACTGCGAAGGGAATTCGCACGCTAATTTCTGATTGCCGCCAGGACTCGAATGTTGTAAGTAAACACTGTGCAGTTAATCAGTAATTGCACCAGCAGAATTAATCGTCATTAATTAAACATGAGTCCCCTGAAATACTGAGAGAAATTAATTGCAGGAAGCAGGAAAAAGAGAAACACTTGTGTTTTTTATTTTTTTTGTGACAGTGGTGAATTATTTCTGCCTGTAATCAAAGTCTAATTTAAAATCAAATATGCAGCTTTTTTTGAAAATTAAATTTTAAAATATTGAGGGAATCTATTATCCACAATGTCAAAAGAAACTTACAATGTTTGCCTAAAACAGTCATATAAACACTCAATGTACTCGACGATTATCAAGTCCTCTATCTTAACATGGATGGAGGTCAAGTAATCCTGAAGATACTCCACCATTCCTGATGCATGTATTACTCTTATCTCTGCTATACCTGAAGCATTTCCGTTGCTAAGCATCTGGAAAGCACATACTCAGCAACGGGGGTGCCAAGCATTATGGGAATGACATGGCCGGCACGCTCCCATTGGTCGAAGGAGAAAGTTCAGGTCCAGAAAGCACAAATCCAGACCAAGGTTTTGATTCAGCCAACCAGCTAAGTACTGAACTGGGGTGCGTTTCCCGAAACCATCGTTGCTAACTACATTAGCAACTTACATAGTTGACCCATGCAACTGAATGGTTCCAACTACATAAGTTGCTAACGGGAGCGTTTGGGAAACGCACCCCTGGTCGGTTGAATAAAAACCTTGGTCTGGATTTGTACTTTGAACCTGAACTTTCTCTCTCAGCTGACTGGCTAGTTTGGTTCCTGACAGTATAGACAACAACGTGCTGGGAAAAAAATTCTCAAGACAAGCTGATTTCTCAGGCACACTGCAGAGCTAAAGTCATTAAGCTAAGACTTATTATGAAGTTAATTTTTATGATTCTTTTTGATTGGTTTTCTCACCATCTTCATAAAATATTAGTCTAGATGAAAAATATTGTTCTGTGCAGTGAGAGTCGAATTCCTATAATTATTAATGTCAAATAATTAATCATCGATACATTTCTAATGTGAATAATGAGCACAGGGAACCGCTTACGTCCCCAAAGAGAGGGTGACGACAGACAATAAATTGTAATTTGCAGCAAATTTAGAAATTAACTCATGAGGCACGACTTTAAAATCCAATCTCCCTCCACACAAAGGACATGAAGCATTTGTCAAACCAGAACTCGCCAATTCCGGCACTGGGGATCGAAAACCAGGAGGGAGAGTCTGTTTTGAGGACTTCAGATTCAAAAAACAGGCAGTGGATGATAGCAGGGTTTCCTGAGTCTGTGGAAAGCGTTGCTTTCAGGGTTTCTTGTGTCAGATTAAATCTTTTCTTCAGGTACCAAAGCGACAAAAAGCCTAAAGTGACAAAGGCCCAGTTAATACCTTAATAATCAGCATGAACAGATGGGGTTCATGCCTCTACTGAGTATATTATTACTCACTGCAGTTTTGGAAGGAAGATGGATGGATGGATGGATATTTATATATTTTAAACCCAGCTTTTCGAAGTCAAAGATTCATGGACAACTATACGATTGTAGCAGAGGTGGAAAGGTCAGGTACAGAAAGTAAAAATCCAGACCAAGATTTTGTTCCAACCAACCAGTTGAGTATTCTACGAAGGTGACTCTTTATGCTCAATTGGTTGATTGAAACAAAATCTGGATTTTTACTTTCTGGACCTGAACTTTTCTCCCTGGAATGAATGTGGAATGAGAAGTTTGATTGAGATAAAGGAAGCTGCTGGCAATCATTTCCTGGGGTCGAATCGATTGTGGATGAAGGCCAAATAGAAAGGAAAGAACCTAAACATGAAGAAAAAGCACAAATGTGTTTAATTAAAATACGCAGAAGGGAACGCAGGTTAGGCTAATCTGCTGAGAGACACGGTAACTAGGCTACTTGCGAAAGCAGCAACATGAGGTCAGTCAGAATGGGTGTTTTATTATTATTTTATTTTATTTTTTGCTACAACGGCGTCATATTCACATGATACACGGATCACCTCCATTGTCGAAGATTACACTTTTAAACGAACGACACCGCAATCGCGATCGCTATCGCGCCTATCTAGCTGAGCTTACCCGCCGCCGGCTCCTGAGCCAAACAGATACCGAGGAAATGGCTTCTGAACCGGGACATTCACCCGTCAATCAACCGGCTCAGATAAGGGCTGGAGAGTCTGCCGGAGAGGGAGGGTCCCCGTTTCGACTTTCTGATGCGCACACACTCGTGCCGCAGCTCGGCCTTTCTGCAGCAGAGCCGTCCGCTCACGCCGGCGAACGGGCGGGCAGAGCGAGGCAGTGTTTACAGCCCGTGAATAATCCCCTTTCCTCTGATCTCAGGCTCATCGAACTTATTTATTAATTTTGCAGTTAGTAGCTGTTTAGAGAATCGGCTCAGACGAGATCTTTTCGCCCCCTGCAGGCATCTGGAAGCAGTGCACGATGTAAAGCAGCGGGATGTGCAGGAATCTTTTCTAATGCCTCATTTTCCTTTAGCGTCTTTGGGGACTGGCACCAACTGAGTCTGCAGCTCAAGGCTATCCCTCTCCGCCATCATGCCTGAATCCCTTTGGAGCAGAACTGTTCGGGCCTGAGGCTCCAGGATTTATTTTGTAGCCTAAAGTGCCTGCTCTGTGTGTGGTCAGAGCTGGGTTTATGCTGTATTCTTATAATGTCGGAGATAAAAAGAGCCAGTTGCGCATTCTCTGATAAGAAGCATCCAGGGTTAGATCAGTCTGAAAATGTTTTAAAATTCTGTCAGAAATCCCTTCTTCAGAAAAAAATAAAGATTCATTAATTTGCTCTTTTGTCCTTTTTATTACGATTCAAAACCACTGACCTTGACTAAGTTGTTTTGATCTTTCCCATTAGAATATAATGAGTAGCCATCGCCAGAAAATATATTAAACAAATTATGATGCTTTTTTATAATTTTAAATGATTGATTATATAATTCCTCTGCAAAAACATTTTAGTGAATTATTTCTCACCATCAAAACATTTTGGTCTTTGGTGGCTTTTATCTGCCTGTATTTAGATGATAAATTTAAGTATTAGGTATCTTTTAATGAAAAATGTATTTGATTGCTGTTATTTGCGCATGTGGGTGGCAAGGCAAGCAGCACATGAAAAAGGACATTAACTTCAAAGTAAATAACAATTACAAATGCAGCTAAAACAATAAGTCATATTAGGTTGCATTAAATTTAGGGGCAGGGAAGAGCTGTAAGTGATGTCTCACAAACAGCGTTCACACAAAAACTACACCATTGTTTTTGCCTAGGGGACCCGGAAATCATGCCAGTTTGTGCCTGTTTTGGACAGGAGGGTGATGTGGCTCAGCGTGTCCAGAAGGTCGCTGGTTCAAATCCCATTGTCAGTAGAGTGGTTTCACCATTTGACCCTTGTTGCTCTGGGGACCGTCCGACCCTGCTTTCCCAGTCGTATGTTGCTTTGGATAAGTAAATATAATCAAATCTAAGCTGACTGCCAGAGATGGGTATTTAACAGGATGGTCACTAAACACCAGGCAGTCTCCGAAATGACCACAGAACCTCTGTGATTGAGTCACAACATCAACTGTACTCTGTGAGCCTCATAAAATGGAATTTCTGGCAGGGGTGCCATTCAAAAACCATTTATATTAAAGGCCAAAGTACAAAGATATATAACCTATTATAAGGGGCACAAATCCTGAAGCCCTGAGCAATGGAAAAGGTGACATGGTCAGATGAGTCATATAGCCCGACACGCTCCCATTGGTTGAAGAGGAAAGTTCAGGTCCATCTGGATGGGGGTACATTTGGAGAGAGTCATGGGATGCCTGCAGTCTGCAGTGTGTGTTGGGATGGGTAGCAGTCACATGCGGGTCATTAGGGCATTACCCTGTATAACAATGTGAGGGCATGTTATAGGACCATGTACACCCTTCAGTGCAAATGCTGGTACCTCATGATGGTCCCCTATTGTAAGACAGTGCTTCCTGATCTGGTCCTCGGGGACCCGCATACAGTCCACATTTTTGCTCCCTCCCAGCCGATAATGCCTTCAAATGCCCTATTGATCAAATCCTACAGTAGGTTCAAGAACAGATGGCTGAACCTTTATGGGAGGTTCTGGGTGCAAAGTAGATATGCTGTCTTCCTTCATTCTATGCACAGTTCAGGACTGGGTTCCGCTGGTGACAGTATTCCTCACTAGGTCCTGAGGCACCATTAGCTAATGATATTAACATTGTTTTGTCTACTTCCTGTATTTGTATAGCACATACAGTAATAAACAAGAATGTAAACAGTCCTAGACTGAATTAGTATAAACTGCAGTAAATATAAGGGTAGTACTTTGTGTAAAGTTCCCATCTATAATGCACTATAGATAATGCATTATAATGGTAGGTATAAGAATTAATAAAGCATTACAGCATCTTCTATTAAGAGTTACAAGGCATTAAAGTGATGTTTATAGTACTTCAAAAGCTCCAATGAAGCTTTCATCTATAATACACTATAGATATCTTCATAATGCATTATAATGGTGGGTATAAGCTTTAAGGATATTTTGTAATGCATTATGAAGGAATCTATTGTGCAATAGATGAGAGCTTCATAAGGCATTCACAATGAATAATAAACATGGCTATAATATGTTATATATTATTTTATAAATAGTTAGCCGTGTCTATAATATATTATGAATGCATTATAGTACATTATGAAGGTATCTCTAATGCATTATACATGAGTGTTTTATGTAAAGTGTTACCGACGTAGCATTCTTTGAAAGTGGTACAAATATAATTTTGTTAATTAATATTTTATGTAAATGTCACATTTCCTTGTAGGTTCAGTGCTTTGAAATCAATGCATGGCGCTTTGGTCACTACTCAGATAGAACTCTTTCACAAAAAGATGCAGTTCTTTTTTTTTAAACCTGTGTTGTTATATTTGGCTTCGCTAGAAAATGCAGTGTCGTGCAGTGTCAATATCTGCTGCAGAAATCTCTCGGGCATTTAGAAACATGGGCTTTGCTTTGAATTTGCCAGCCCACTTTGAAGAACATCACAAAACCCTATTTCCCAATCGGTGACGCTGCAACCTTTGTCCCGATTCTTTTGAATTCCTCTGAGCCGAACTGACGGAGCCCAAGCGGAGTGAAAAGCACCTTAGCAGGGAGATTCCAGCTTGTAAACCAGTAGCAGGGACACCAAGGACCTTTATTAAAGACCATCCTTTGAAATCTCACTGTGCTGACCCGATAAATGCCTGGTTTTTATTGAGGCTTTCCTTCCCGTCACTGTGCACAAATGGGGTTAACTGTCACCCCATGTGATTGGCAGAAATGAGGGAGGTCCCGCCCCTTGCCCATTCCAACCCACCCGTTTGGCATTGTAGTCCTTGAAGGTAGCACTCAATTTTTTTCTCGACATCAGTCAGAAGAAATTGAAAGATCGTATACTGGTGTGGCCGCATCAGCCACGGCACCTCTGTGGGCTACGATATCGGGATAATTTGATGGGAAATCTCTGAGACGTGGCGTGCAGGAGTGCCGGTGAGGACGCCGTCGCCAGCGGGGGGGCGGTTTGGAGGACAGTCCAGGCTTCCCAGCTTTTCATCCCCTGGACAGCTTTGTACAGCTGCCAGTCAGAGTCCGTCAGGGCCCAGGAACAGCTGTCCTTTGTTGATGTGCGGCTTTGTCCACCGTGCCAGTTATCTGATTGTGGATCCGACTTTTCTGGACCCTCGCAACAATGCCTGGGTCCCCCAAGTGCCACCCCCCCCCCCCCCCCCCCCCCCCCCCCCCCCCCCCCCCCCCC
>JAODJU010000094.1:56034-80442 GCA_026776725.1 Gnathonemus echidnorhynchus
TTTTGGGATAACCTGTAGGTCAGCTGTTCAAACCCAGGTGTGAGGACTCTTCAGCCAATCAGTCCTCTAATCAGTGATCCAATTAGGGAGTTGCAGCGAAACCCCACACACACTGCAGCCCTTTCTGGATAAGATTGCCCGCCCCTGCTCTAAACTGTGTATTTGTTCGGTTTATTTTTAAGATCGACCTCATTCTTAAGGATATTTTTACTGCAGTCTGATAGGGAAAGTTTGATCTTCGGCTTTTGTTTGTTGAATCTGATTTTGTTGGAGTTAAAAAGTCTCCACGCCAGACTGTCCTTAGCCATAGCCCTTCATGCCACCCTAAGCACATAAGTTCATCGCTGTTATCAATTACACAACTTTGATTTTCTCACACAAGAACAGTGAGGGGATGAACAGAGTGCCAGCCAACTGGAGGACCAGAGTTGGGTAATTCAGGTCCAGAGAGTAAAAGTCCACACCAGGATTTTGTTTCAACCAACCAGTTGAGCATAAAGAGTTACAGCCACAGAGTAATCAACTGGTTGGTTGAAACTGGACTTTTACTCTCTGGACCTGAATTACCCAACTCTGTGGAGGACACACACTCACATGCCCATCCATCCATTTTCTGTAACCACGTGTCCTATTCAGGGTCACAGGGGGTCCAGAGCCTGTCCTAGAAGGCATGGATCAACCCAGAATGGGGCACCAGCCCATTGCACGGCACACTCACACGTGCCCACCCAGGGGTAATTTGGTAACTCTAATTAACTTCATCATGTTTTTGGACTCTGGGGGGAAACAGAAATACCCAGAGGAAACCCAACAAGGACATGGGGAGAACATGCAAATGCCACACATATAGAGCCATGGCGGTCCCAGAGGTCTGAGGCAACTGTGCTAACCACTGTGTCACACTCACATGCACAATCGCATGCACAATCAGATGCAATATGCACAGTTCGCCCAACTCACCCAACTGCACAGAGGAAACACGAAACCTGAATAGGACATGCAATCTCCACACACACAGGCAGGATTGAAACCACCAATCCCAGATACGCAAGACCACACTGGAAAAAAATCATCCTAATATTATTTTTTATTGAATAGTAAAGCCCAGGAGATGTTTCTGTACGCTGCACTTTTGTCTGGCAGCAAGAAAGGCACTTATCAAGATGAAGTGGAGAAGTGAACGAGATAAGACACTCAGTGCCCAGTCCTACTGGCTCTCAGCACCCACTGTCGCAGTAGGATGTTGTACAGCGGGAACAAAGGCAGCCAGTAACCATGGCACTGTCAGGACTCCCCAAGCCTGCACCTTGGAAATTAAAAGGAGGATCCGCAATTCCCTCAGCTGCCTGACCAAACCTTGCAGTCGAATTTGAAATGTCAGACCTTCGGTTGGATGCCAACACACCTGTCTTCAAAAAGTCACACCTACAAAAGTACCAAATGTGGCTTGTTTTTAGAAAAGCATTTCTCAGGGTTGTGTCTTATACTGACACTACACCACATTTTGCTTAATGAAGAGGGAAAAATTAACGATTTCCACAGTCTCTAAAATTATTTGCCTACTTAAGTATTTCAGAAAATAAACCAAATTTTTTATTTTTTGATTTGGAGTCAGTACCTTAATTTATGATACCATTTTTCATCATTCTTTATATTTTTTTAGAGGAAGTTGACTGTGCCATTCAGATTTTGGTGGTTCAGAACTTCCAGGACTCAGTTGGACTCTCACTTGATCTCACTTTGATTCTGGGCTGTTTGATGTTCAAACTGACTTGCAGAAATATGTCAGAAAAGGGATATCCTTATTCATTACAGGCAAAGATTAACAATCTTTGGCTTCTGTCTAGCAGGAATTTCAGGGCTGTATATATTTGCTGAGAGATGAATGAATCATAAAAAAGAAGCAAGCATGCATCAGCAACAATTAGATCGGCATTACCGTGCAATAGCCCTATTATTGTTATTGTAATTCATACCAACAATTTAATAATTACTTCATTGAAATACTAAAAGAACTGGCTCCTCTTGTAGCCAAACACCAAGGTTGTCATGTGAATCGTTACATTGCATGTGTTTATTCTCCCCTCATCTTGCAGGTTTCCTTTGGGTACTCCAATTTCCTCCCGCAACACCAAGGCATGTAGTATGATGGATGTGATGTGTACGTCTGTGAATCTGCTGAGGGACTGGCATCTCATGAATTATAATTAGGTGATCAGTGGTCATTGTCAACACACCACGGCACACAGTGCGCAACAACGAAATGAGTCCTCTGCATTTAACCCATATGTGATTTTTCGTGACATAGCAGGGGGCAGCTAATTCAGCACAGGAGTAGTGCTTGTGGGATGGATAATTTTTAGTACCTTGCTCAGGGTACCTCAGTGGTGTCTTGCTGGTCAGGGATTCGAACCTGCAGTCTTTTCAATTACAACTGCACTTCCTTAGCCATCAAGCCACCACTGCCCTCATCCACTGTGTACCCCTGCCCTGTATGCTATCCTTGATTCAAGATTCAAGATTCAAGATTCAAGGTCTTTATTTGTCACATGTGTAGTCATACAAGTACAACACACAGTGAAATGTATCCTGAGCCGCTCCTTGACTATGCAAACATAAATAAGTAAAAAATAAGTAAAGATGGGATCGGCTTCAGCCCCACAACCTTGTACCAGATAAGGTGTAGGAAGGTGATGAATCGTTGGACGCTACCAAAATATTAAAATATGCCTGTTTGTTGGGTTTGACGTTTGAAAATATATACAAGCAATTGTCACATGCGATTGGATTTGTTTTTTCGTTATTTAATTACCATCATTACGTAGTAGTATTTGTAACAAAACAAAAGCTATGTCAGTTTTATTTACGAGGGACAATTCGTTCCCCAGACAGGTCTGGCTCGCGAGGAAGGAAAGCGGTGTGTCGTTGTCATGGTTTTTAAAACTGACGCCTGCGCGAGCGTCACTGGCGCGTGCTATAGACGTAGTGCGGGTAGCCGATTGGAAGAGGCTTTCTTTGTGCAATTTGTTCCTTCGAGTAATAACGTGAGCTCTGATAAAGTGAGTCCTTGTTTTCATGATTTTCTCGCCGTTGTGTGAGATAAAAATTTGCTACATAGGAACCGAAGTCTAAATACCTGTCTCCGTGTCACGGGAATCGTTACGAGCGGCCAGAAGGCTGCCTGAGTCTATGAGTAGCAGTTAGCTAGCTAGCTAGGCCGCCTGCTGCGTTTTCCGTTAAAAAAATATACACCTACATTTAAAATTGAGCGGTTCCTGTTGTAATATGTGTTAACCTGCCTTCGCCTTCAGCGAACGGCATTATAATGTGGCTTATTTGAGCTTCGGTTTAGTTAAAGAACACTTTCATTGAAATGCTATCAAGCTAACTGATGTTTCAACGATATATTGGTCTGTCGCTGATATACATCGCATATGTCTTTAGCTACATTATAACGTTGTTGAGGTCTATGACTGGTTAAGTTATAGCATACACACATCGCGCTTTAGCTTGATTATATATTGGTAAGAGTGATGGCGTTAGAGTGATATGTTCATTCATTTGCGACGTACGGCGTTAAAACGTATATTGTAACATTTTCAGTGTCCGACAATCCTTCGAGATGCCATTTAATATAAAATCGTCTTATTTAAAATGTTATGGATGCTGCAACAGAGACCAATTACCATACATCTGGAGAAACGGAGGAAGAAGTCGTGAAGGATATAATTTGGAGTTGCTTAAATGTAGTTTTTTTTAAGGGGGGTTATAAGGCTTTGCATGCATTAGTCCACGAATTTTGATGAGGAGATGAACGCTGGGGGAAAGGGCTTGCAAGTTTTAGTTCGTACCTTTTCAAGTATTTCTGTAAGAAGTCAGTAAACCGAGTCCTTTTTGACATGCTTAATTTTACACGTCAAAAATTAGTAGGTTTTGATAATACATTTAGTGCTGATCATGAAGGACTGTGTTCCTGGTACCATGGAAGAAAAATTATCCATCCCACAAACTTTTTTTTATCATCATGGTAGAAATTCAGACATCCATCATAATCTCTCTAGGAATTCTTTTAGCTTTATGCACAGAAATGTAGACCAGCACATGGGTCATGATCTAAATTTGGGTCACAGCACAGTCTGAAAGGGTCGTGAGGCAGAGGTGGAAATGTAAGCATCTTAAATCCAGCAAGCTCCTATGCTGATCCACAATCAGATTTCCCAGCCCCAATCCTACTGTTAACCTATATAAACGGGTCTTGAGGCTGCAAATGCTTAGAACAAAATTAGTGAACACTCAACCAGTCCAAAAATCCAAACCACAAATGCTTAATTTAAAATTCACAGGTACATCCAGTCAGATTTGTGATATAGGCATTGATTGGCGTAAATTGCAAGTGCACTGCGTGTTTGATCATAGCGTTAAATTAAACCTATACTTGATATAGGGTTGCGACTGAGCTGGCATGGAAAAAATTGGGTCATGGTGCAAAAAAGCTTGAGAACCACTGATATAGACTACAGTTCTTACACTTTTTTATTTTACAATCCTATCTGATGGTAACGCCTGCTGAAAGTGATAAAGCAATATGGGCATAATCCTGGACAAGGATGTGCTGTTTCTCCCATTCAGTATTGCACACACCTGCCTTCCGTTGGCTGTAGAGCTTAGCTCCACTCTCAGTCTGCGTTGTCTGCTCATAGGGTCCCTATTGGTGAAGAGAATTGCCTCCCACAGCCATGTCTTCCTGTAATTGTTTTCTGCCTCTGGTCTTTTATTGATAGTACCCAAAATCATTATTGGAGAAGCTTTGGTGTTACGCATCTCATGATATGGTTGAGTCAGGGGTTTGATTCAACTGATCAATTCAAGACCTGCCTTAAAGAGTGAGATTTAGTTATAACAGCTGTTGAAGCGTTATGGTGATAGTAGTTTACTAAACCAGTGTTTCTCAAACCAGGCCTCTGGGACCCCTGGCAGTCCACTTTTTTGCCCTCTCCCAATTCCCTGGGAGTTGGGAGGGAGCAAAAAATGTGGACTATCTGGGGGGTCCCCAAGAACTGGTGTGAGAAACACTGTACAAAACCACATGTGCCCATTCATAAAAACCTATTTTGGAGTAGATTTTTAAAAAAGGAATAAAAGGTATGAACAGACCAGAAAATCTTTATATGCACAATAATGCTTTTATCTGGCCTTGTTTATTGGTAGAAAACTAATTATTTTGTTAAGTGCTTCTGGCCAAACCCCAGGTCCGGATTGTGAACAATGTGTTTTAAGCAATAAAACATAAATACTACAGAGAGTGCCCCTGTCAAATTCGAATGTATTGAAGGCTGGAAGACATGGAAAATTCTCCCGAATCTTTTGTTGTGGAAATCTTTGGCAAATGGTTAATGGGCCATTTTCTTGGGTTTTCAAATAATAGGACTTAAAGCCAACTGAAAGAGGCAATGGTAGGTGGCCATGTGTTGATTTGGCCAATTCTAGCCCACGGAACTATGCTTTCTTGTCCTTCCCCAGTGGACCGGGCATCGAAGCGGAGGCAGGTGAAGCCGCTGGCGGCCTCCCTGCTGGATGCCCTGGATTACGACAGCTCGGACGACAGCGACTTCGAAGTGGGAGACGCCTCAGGTGACCTGCTGCATTTGCTGGGCTGCTCCTTATTTACTCTTTAACATTTAGGTGGTTCTTACTCTCCAGCCAAGGCTATGCATTTTACTTCTGAAATTAATACATTTATTTCACAAAATGATTGACGTTCTTGAGGATGACACGGTGACTTGGTAGTTATCACTTTGGTTTTATGCATCCAGGCTCCTGTGCTTAATTCTCATTGCCTTGAGTTGGTATCTTCTCTTCAGGTTTCTGTGGTTTTCCTCCAGATCCTCTAGTTTTCTCCTGTAGTCCAAAAATGGTGTCTTTAAATTGTCTTGAGTGTGATTGTGCAAATGCTTGTGCACCTTGTGATTGACTGGCATTTATGTCCAAGGTGTGCCCCTTCCTTGTACTGCTCCTTGTGTCTTGTGCTTCCTGGAGTAGGCCCCAGATTCACTATGACCCTGTACTAGCCTAATGAAGATTGATGGCAGAATGCATGTTGTTCTTGGTTTAGAATGAAACTGCATGCCAGGATGCTTAAAGACCTGTAGTTCTGTGCTTAAGACCGCTTGTTTCACCTTGAATTGACATTACGAAGAGCGTTTTCACTGCGTTTACATTAATCGTGAGAATGGCCAAACTTAACCGTGGCTCTACCCAGTATACGTTGGCATGGCGACAGCCCATCGTGTCTCTCCCGCCTCGGCAGCGGCCAGATGGAGACGCGTGCTGGGCGTGAGATGAAGTCCTCATCGCCCGTCCTCTGCACCGCCAAGCCGGGCTCGAGTCGCCTCCTTGCGGGGCTGCAGCGGCCAGATGGTGGCACCCACCACCGCTCCCGTCTCCTGTCCGCCCGCAGAGGTGTCGACAGGCCGGTGGCGGCTAATGACTTTTATGGAGAGTCTCAGCACCCCCCGGGTGGGAGTGAGCGTGGCTCAACTGTCGCAGCCGGTCATGTGCTGTGCAGGAAAAAAAACGGTCATTGAGACCTTCCGTGCTGTGTCTGAATGGATTGTATTATAAGTTTTAAAATGAAACGTGTTTTTTTATTATTCCATCCATTATGAAAATGAAGAACTATAATTGCCCTGGAATTCTGGAGGAGCGAAAATGCACATCAGTGTTTCTGACAGATGGCTAAATTTGCTTAAAGCTTTGTATAATATTTCCATTAGGAATTATCATTGTCCCTGTTGAAGACCAAACACATTAGATACCATGTTGTTGGGAAAAGACCTTCTAAGTAAATGGACTGTTTTTTGAATTTGGAAGTTTAGGAATTTTGACCTTCATGTAACTTTGTGTAAATTTGTCATCTTTAGACTTATATTAAAAATATTTTCTATCTTTCCTGAAAATGGCAGTCGTCTCTCTCACACAGTTGTCCTCTCCCTGGCAGGCTCAGAGGGCAGCGGCAATGGCAGCGATGAGGACGGATCCAAAGAGAGTGCAGCTGGTTCTGACAGTGACTCAGACGCCATTGTCTCTGGTGAGGAGGAGGCCATCGAGGAGGATGAAGCGAAGGACTTGGCGGAGAATGGGAGCACAGTGGAGGAGCGGGAGCAGGACAAGGAGCAGCAGGAGCAGTTGGATGGCGGAACCAAAGAGGACGAGGTGTCCAAGGTCAAGAAGCGGAGTGACAAGGCCTCCGACGGGGAGGCCAGTGGAAGTGGGGAGGCACCCGGGGGCGGCATGGGAGCAGCAGAGGGAGGCGGGACCACGGAGGAGCACCCCACTGAACCCAAGAAATGGAACCTGCGGCGCAACCGGCCCATGCTGGACTTCACCACCATGGAGGAGCTGAACGAGATGGACGACTATGACAGCGAGGATGACAACGACTGGAGGCCCAAGGCGGGGAAGAAGCGCAGCAAGTCAGCAGCACAGAAGGCAGGCAGCGAGGAGGACGACGACGGCAGCGGGAGTGAGGACGACGACGACTTTGATGAGGAGATCGACGGCGAAGACCACGGCAGCAGCGGGAGCGACAAGGAGGAGAAGAGGTCCAAGCGTAAGGCGGCCAAGTCCACTGCCTCCTACGACGAGGAGCTGACCAATGACAGCCTGAGCCTGTCCCAGGGCAAGAATAACGAGGTGGGGTGACATGGCTTCTGTCCACTCTGAGCAAACCTCAGATCCCCAGCAGGTCTGGGTGGATGCAAAAAGTGATTAAATTAATGGTGTTAAAGGAATAAAGCATGCTGAGTGTCTCTATGTTTAAAGAAAGTTCTCAGCGACCTGGTTTCTGATATGGCAACTACCTACAATATTAGAAAATGCAACTAAAAAGGCTTTTATCAATCAAATTAGAAATGGATGGTGACTGTATTTAAATAATAGAGAATAGATTCATGCAACTTTTGGTAAGGATTTCTGTGGGATTTTGAGGAACCAGTGAAATATTCCCATTGTGTGTTTTATTTTTTTTATTTTTTTACCCTCAGGATTCCCTGCTAGACAGAACGCAAACCTGGAGCTCCCAAAGGATGGAGCACATCCTGATCTGCTGTGTCTGCTTGGGGGACAACAGCGAGGATGCTGACGAGATCATCCAATGTGACAACTGTGGGGTGACTGTGCACGAAGGTACGTAGGGAAGCATGTGTCTCCAGACAGGAAGCCCATCACAGGGCTCGAGTCACGAGAAACACCGCCGGTTAAATACGATTGAGGTGCGCAGCCTTGCACTACAGTGTCACGCATGCCATGTATGATGGGTGTCGTGGTTCACAGCTACAGGCCTGGCTGAGTCATGAGCATGGAAAAGTCCTATAGGAAGCCCAGAGCTGCTGTGTTCTCGTGGTTTGGTGCAGAACCAGGGGGTGTGAAATAGGGCAGGGCCTCAATGCTGGAGTCTCTCCACGCTGGTGATTTTAGGTGATTAACTTGATGGTTTTAGTCACATTCTTTGCTCTTTAGTTTGAATAGAGGACTGGGGCACTGTAAACTGTGTTTGATCTGGCCTCACGCTGCTTTTCTGTCCTGCCTGATTTTCAAGTCATTTATTTAAATGTACGATTCTTCCAGGCGAACGGGGCGTCCTGACACTGTGATGTCATGGGCTTCTTTCGAACACACTGAATGTGAACTGTTCAGGCCCGTTCAGCAGCCCTGCAGCGCTGACAAGCCACGTTTGGCCTGAGTTCCTGACACGGGGGTGTAACCTGTGAATCAGTTTTTAATTGTTATAAATGCCTCCTATGACTCACTTTTAGTATCAATCATTAGAGACTGAAGATGTTTAACACTAAGTTATTGCCTGGGACACTTTTGATACTCACACTGCTGGGTTTTTAACACTCCCCCCACCCCATAACGTGACCATTGCAGCCATTGGCCGACAACAGGACCGCAGCCGGGGGCCGCACGAGATTGCAGCCGTCACTCTGTTTATCTTCCATTATAATATTAATTCCTTTGAGCCACGATTAATCTCCATGAAAAGGGAGGCTGAGTGGTTTTTGTCGCGCGGCTCAGCGACGCGTCAGCAAACGGGGATCACATGAGGCCACTCCACTCTGACACCGGCCATGAAGTGTTTATATCCCCTCATGACACACTGTAGCCCTTTGCTGTCCATCGGCAAGGAAATGTACAAATACATACATTTTTTTACTGATCCTTGTGATTCCAGGTGCTTTAAATAGCAGCATATTTTCTCCTCTGTTGAATGTTTGTGCTTTTCTTTGCCACCCAAGCTGTCAGGAACAGTGCTGTGATTTGAGTTCATGGCCCACTTACAGATTCTTCATGAACAAGCATGTCATCCAGTGTCGTGGAGGCTGTCACTGGCCTTCTCACTAATAGCTAGGGTTGCAAAGGTCTGGGAATTTTCCCATTAATTCCAATATATTCCTGTTAGTTCCCCTGGAAAGTTCCCAACTTGGAATATTTCCAATTTTCCTCAGCTTAACTTCCCATGGAATGGTAAGTTTCCAGAAATTTTCCACCCCTTTGCAACCCTGCTAGTAGCGGGGTCTTTTTAATTCCGGGAATCTGCAGGGAAATGTGGATTGCTAAGCTAGGCTAGCATGGTGTAGAACCATGACTGCTTGATGTTCCTTTGTTTCATTTGTTGATTGGTATTTTTAATTTATTTTTCTTGTTTTCATTTGCCTTGGTGCAGTGGGTTCAGGAGACCAGCTTTCCACAGCCGTGAGGGGAATTGAAAAATAAGCTTCGAACCTGCAGCTGGCAGTGAGAGCGGCGGGGGGCGGGGGTGTTTGGTGCCAGGAAGGGCAGGCTTTCTCCTTCATCTGCGGGTACATGAGTCTCAGCACTGGGGGGGTGCATGCCAGTAGGGCCTCCGACTGAATGGACAGCTGCTCCTTGGGTGCACCTTTCAGACTCAGGAGGGCCAGCTGCGTGCCTCATTGCCAGGCCTGGTGGGGGTGGGGGGGGTTGCTTGTCAGCCATGCTCGCCTCTATGCGGTCACACAGACAACACGACACAGCCTGAGAAGGTGCTCTGTTTTTGGGCAGTGACATCATCAAGAGTGAACAATCTGGGGGGAGGGAATTGAGAACGAGTGCATTTGACACTGCCGCAGTTGGATTATTTCGGTTCAGGTGCCTAGCGTTTCGCGGGGGTGTGATTGGAGGTGGGGGCGTCAGTGTCCGGAGGGCAGTCGTTAACTGGCGCGTTTGGTGTCGCGCTCAAGTCGCCCGTGGACACACCGGGCTGCCGTGCCCACAGCTGCTCTCGATTCCGCCCGACGGCCTCACCCTATGAAGTGCCGTCACGCTCCGTCGTCAGCTGGCTGCCCGCTGTTATGGGGAGCGGCTGCTTCTCAGCAATTTTTTATTTTTTTCCCCCTCCCCATCCCTCTCACCGTGTGCTATGTTTCGCTTAAATCCGAGTGCACGCGCCAGAAAGAATCAGCCTCTGTGAGCCAAGTGCAGGTCGCCTGCCTGCAGGGTGGCCTCCTAGCCAGCGGGTGGCGGATTTGAAACAAACTTTGTTCTTTTCATTTGTTAGGTGTTGAATTTCTTGCGTCTGTTGCCTTTCTGTTTGGATTCAAGGTTGGGGGAGTGACTCTTTCTTCATCAGTTGCTTGCTCAGCAGACCTGTATGACGTGCATCAATATATATGCTAAAGTCATTTTTACAGTCCACTTTACGGTCTTGATTAAGCACAGAATTCAAGTTTATAGGTTTGAGATGGATGAAAGGAATGGTAACGGATGGATTGTGGCATGTAGCCTCATGGTCTGTTTGAGTTAAGATATGAGTGCAAAGTTTCTGGAAATTAAAGTGTGTGGACTAGCCATAAAGAAGCTGTTAAGGTTCTGCACCTCACCATTAATGAAGCTCACCATGCTCAGATCTAACCTTTTAACACAGGAGAATTTTTTCTGTTGCCACTATTCAAAATGTGTTGTTTTAGTATCTTTGGTCTGGGTTTGTCTGTGTGTTTTTTGGAAAGTCTCTTATTCGAGTAGAGTTAAATGAGCATCAGGTTTTCCTAAGTGTGTAAGGGTTGGTGCTCGTTCATCCCTGTGCTATGTGTTTGGTCCCCATTTCGCCAGCAGGTGTAGCTGGCCATCCTGTTCCCTCTGTCTTTGTACTAGACCCTAGTGTGTTTTCCTTGTTCCTCAGGCTGCCACATAGCTCAGTGGGTTGAGCGTGCAGCACCAAGGCTGTAACCCTGCAGTAATGGGTTTGAGGCCTGCCTCACTTGTTTATTGGTTTTCTGTTTATTTTCTAGCATTTTAGTTTTGTTTATCCTATTTGTGCCTGGTTTATTTTTGTTCTGCTTGTGTTTGTGTTCCTAGTGTTAGGCCTCAGTTGTGTGTCAAAATTTCTAGTGTTTATTTCCTGTTATGTCATTAATGTTTCCTAGTTTTGGTATTTGTTAAAATTCCATAATTTCTGTGCTTGTTAATTGTTAGTTTCTCCACCTGTTGCCTGTTTACATGTACTGTGCTGATTGGTTAATTGATTGTTCTCCAGTCTGTCATTGTGCTGTGATACTGTGTGTTGGAAGTTCTGTCCTTGGTCTGAATCTTTTTGTTTTTTTTTTTTGTTAGTGTGATTCTGTTTTGTTAATCAGCCCCTTTTGTCTGAGCTGCCAGTGGATTGTCACCCTTTTCACACCCACGCCATGCCACACCGTAACAAAGTGATACTGATATGAAGTGGTACTGGTCCAACCTCCTCCCCAGTTAGAATGAGGTACCCAGTAACTGGTTTTCTCGCAGTGGCATTTGCTTTGTCCGCCATCTCTCTCTTCACAGCCCTGAGGTGTATCTTCACAGCTATGTATAAGCATGCGGGATGCCTAATTAACCTCTGCCTGGCATACAAGGTGTGCGGGTGACTGGTCACATTTGCAGGTCTGTCACATCGCTGAAATGCTCGTTAGTGTTAGCGGGGAAGGTGGCGGTTTGGCTGGAGTTCAGCGTGCCCGTGTGTGGTGCCCGCCCACCTCCTGGTACAGTGTACGTTCTCGTCATTTGGTGCTGTTGCCGGCAGTTCTGGTGGAAGTGTTTTTTATATAGTGAGCTGTGCTGTATTGCTGGATTTGTTTCTTCTTTAGTAGGTAGTGTAGCACTGTACTGTGTGACACTTTGACTAAACATCCTGGAATTAGGGATTGAGTGACGGTCATTTTCTGTTCTGTCTCTGCGATGCCTGCTTTGTCCTGTCAGCATTGGTCGACCTGGTTTCTGCTGGCTTGTTCCTCCTACAGAGCCCAGACTACCCTGGGAGCTTTCTGAGGGGCAGAGGACCGCTATACTAACATCACACCCTTGGCGTGTCCCCCAGACCTGGACTCTCATACCATCCCTCTTTAGGGCTTTGGACAACTGTTGGTTGTTCTTCAGTTTGTCCTTCCTGGTTGTCATCCGAGGAAAAATTGACCATTTTTTGCTTTAAAAGTGAGCACTCTTATTTAAATGGCCCTCCTGGAGTATTGTGCCAAAGCCCCCCCTCACCATATTATTTTTAATGAGCTCACACTTGTCCTAATACCAATTAACATACTGCTGTTATTGATTTTTCACAGTCCATAATGCATTCTGGGCTGCAGTTCTAATTATACCTTCCCCCCTCCCCATTTCTGATCAATTGATTTTTGTTTGTACCTAATTTATTTGTCATAGCCTTTATTCTGCACTTACTCATTGAGTTAAATGGTGGAGGTTGTGCTACAGGGGCCTGCAGCTGCAGCATGATTTCTGGTATAATTTCCAGGCTGTTTCAGAAATTTCATCATTAAGGTTCATCTCTCATGGTTCTCTGTTGTAGTGCATGAATACAGTTGCGTCGTAAACATGATTATGTATTACAGTTGTGCCTAATTTCTGAAGTAAATGCTTTGAATGCAAAATATTTTGGGCCTTGGATCTTTTGGTGTGGGGATAATTTCCTCTGGAGATATCAGTCCTCTTGTTTGAGGCCTAGTTTCCTAACCATGTTTTATATCTCCGTAATTTTTTATGAATGATTCATGCATTAGTTTTACACACACACACACAATGGAAGCTCCTTTAGCATGTGTGGCCTCAGTCCATTTCCATGCCGCTCATCACTGATTTCCAGCAGGCTTAGCATTCACTATGTTAAATCCCCTCATCACCTGAGCCAAATCACCTCTGACTAATGAGGTGATGTAGTGCCAGTACCACAGTCATTTATTTTTATTTTTTATTTATTTCTTTTTTCGTCTTCCCCTGTCAGGCTCCTGAGGTCTGCATATTCGTGGCTAATTCATACTGGGGATTAAGTACACAGCTTCGAAAGTGCATCGCGAAAGATGTCCAACGGTTTATGGAGTACTTCCATCGGGGGGCCCAGATTCTGGAAGAGAGCAGCGAATTTAATTTCTCATTAAGTCGGGTTAAAGGAGCGAAATTAAAACGCAGAATGAGAAACGCAATCGGCTGGCGATAAAAGGTCGCCCGTTTTGCTGAGCCGCGGGAGAGTGTCTGCACGACGTTTCGGATGGAGAGCGGTTATCGAACCTCGAGGTATTGAACTTCCTCGCCGAAGGCAGCTGCAGCTCATCTTCCTCTCCCTGCCCGCATCTGGCTCTCCTTTCCTCCCCATCTGTCACGAAAACGGGGTAGAGCAATTTCCGCGCATCTAATTGCTCCCGCTCGCCGGAGTCTTATTCTATGGCGGACCCGCGCAATATCTGCACTGATGCATCGCCCCCTCCGTTATCTTGGCTTGGGAACTGTTAGCATCTGGTCGAGTTCAGCTAATTTCAAGGCATCCGTCTTGAATGGTTTAGCCCGGAACATGCTCAGATGAATAGGTACCATTCTTTACTCAATTGAATGTGATTATTGTGTCTCAAATGGCATTTTCTTCGTTGTTTTTATACCACTGACTCATCGTTTATTTTCAAAAATAAATATCAATTCAAATTGATTGGAAAATGGTCAAACTTCCCGGTTGTGTGTTGAGAGCAGTTACAGCTGTGACAGGCCATGAAAAGACATGAAGGCCTTTGTATGTCTTTGTTTTGTGTGCGTCTTCCTCGAAGGCTAAAGTTGGGAGAGGATGCTTTGCTTGCATGCTTCCATTAATTGAGGTCACATGGATGAATGCATCTTGAGATGTCGCGCTAATTTTGTGCCAGCCCTGACCCTCAGATTGTGACCTTCAGTTTCTTAGGTGCAGAGGTGCCGTAGTTATGGAACTAGAATGTTTTTTTTTTTTCTCCCTAAAAATTAACACGTGGTAATGAAGTTAAGTGGGGAAAATGAGGTTGATTAATTACCCTGTGAACTGCCCGGTGTCCTAGGGCATTAATCTCAGGGCGACAGGACAAAGTGTAATTGTAAGAACAAGAAGATGGTCATTAGTGTGAGAGGGAGACGGTTTCTGTACTGTCAGAATAATGTACAGCCTTCTTTTGAGGTCCATACCACCTCCTACCATCACGCGGCACAGCTGCAGTTGTCAGGCTTTTTTTCCAGTGACTGCCTGACACGTGTGCTGTTGGTTTCAACCCAGATGGCCCTGCAGCTCGACTGGATCTCAGGCTAAGCCTTTCTCTCTGTTTGCCGCTGGCCCCCCAACTTCCTTAAAACGTTGAACCGTCGGTCCCAACATGGATAATCTGCACTTGGTGGATTATGAAGTTATCCCGCAGTCATCGCTTTCCACCAGCCAGCGTCCTATTGGCCAGCGCCCCAGAGCTTGGCCATCCTGGCCCCATGCTTCGATTCAGGAAGAACAGCAGTGATTTGCGTAACGGTGCAGCCGTGAGCGGGCTAAACGAGAGCAGAGACCGCTCCGCAAATGGGCCGTGCTTTTCAAAGGCCGGTCGTTTGGTAGCACACGGTGGCTTAATTTTGTATTTAGATTTAATAACATTCGGTGGCTCAGTATGTTTCTCTGAAACATTTTTACCCCTCTTTTCACTGGTGGAATGGGGGATGGAGAGAAGGAATTATTAAATCTTGTTTGCACATCTGAGTAATCATTTTTAAAGGTTACGTTTCATATTGACTGTATTTATCAGAACTTAATTATGGAGTACATGGGTTTGCAGTTCTGTGTGCTTTGAGCTCACTCCGATTAAAGTTCAAAAAAGCACAGAAGGATTTATTTCTGATCCTGTGTTTTCATTTCGTTGCTGGCTGAGGGGCAGAATACGAAACTGACCTGTCTTATCCTCCTTCTAATTAAGATGTGCTGTTACATTACCCAAATTTCAAGATTCCTTGGAAGTTGACAGCATTGCCAGTGACACCATTGTTTTAGGTCGTCCCCTGTGACACTGGGATAGGAGTCCTCATGAATATGAGGCTCTACACAATGCTGGCAGTCAGCTAGATGGTCGATGAAGCTTCACATTTACAGAACTGATTCCCTTTGTATCGGTGCTCTAGAGGGGGTTAGATTGGTCTTCGTCATCCAAGGAATGGCGCGGGGTAACGTCGTGCCATCTTCTCAGGTTGCTACGGCGTGGACGGGGAGAGCGACTCCATCATGAGCTCCGCCTCCGAGAACTCCACGGAACCGTGGTTCTGCGACGCCTGCAAGAACGGGGTCACGCCCAGCTGTGAGCTCTGCCCCAATCAGGATGGGATCTTCAAGGAGACGGATGCAGGCAGGTGGGTTCGCTGCTCGAAAGGGTGCAGAGTGTGGCTTCCCAAGTACTGGTCGCCCCTCAGTCCCTGGCTGAGATTACTGTGTTGTGAAAGAAGTCCATATAAAGTCCTAGACAACCTTTGGATGGAACCTCAGGGATGAACCCAGCGGGGCGCCAGTGAAACAGATGTTAAATGTTTTCTCACTGGCTTAGTCTCCACTATGTCTGACCACCCTTTCGTGGTGCTGCAGATCCGTGTCTGTGTTTTTTTAAGGCATTGCAAACCCTTACCAGCTGTATTTTGTTTTGCGATTGTGTACGACTGAGGGGTTCTTACTGCCTGCCACCTCCTGGTTCTCCATCCATCCGTCTGACCCGCGAGCTCCCTGAACCGGAGACTCAGCGGCAGCAGTGGAGCCCGGACACTTCAGCATGGTTATCTGAGATAGCTCTCCCTGACTGGCCTGCACCCGAATTTGATACTTCACTAGAGCATGAAAAACACGGCAAATTAAACAGCAGAGCAGAGGCTATCGGCAGATGAATATCTTCTTATTGGACTCAGCCTTTTCTTCACCAACATCTTTTTTTCGTTCTTTTTTCTTTTTTTTATACTGCCTATGACAGCTAATGGGGTGTTCTGAAGGGGCTCACTGCTTGAAGCTCATAAATGACTGTGTGCCGGTGCCTTGTTTGAACCTCGCCGCCACCCAAACTGGACCTTTGTCACGTGACCCTTTTGTTGTGGTGTCTGCCCTCCTAGGTGGGTCCATGTGGTCTGCGCTCTGTATGTCCCCGGTGTGGCATTTGGTGACATCGACAAGCTGCGGCCAGTGACCCTCACCGAGATGAACTACTCGAAGTACGGAGCCAAGGTGAGTGTCCCTTTCATTAATGTCGTCGCGGCCCCAACCCCCCCCCCCACCCGTGATTTCGATTATTTCGCTAATCATCCATCAGACGCCACATGAGTTTAGCGATGTAGTTCCACTTAATATGTCCATGGGGCAAATGTATGTTTAATTAGTTGAATATTGTAATTAGACAGAGCAGAGTCTGTCCTGAACGGCACGTGAACGTGAGCAACTTAGTTTACGGTCAGGTTGCCTACAGCTCGTCTGTAATCAAACACGTCAGTAGGATCTCATTTCCAGACTGCACGGCCATCTTTGATTCGGTTGATGTAATGCCTGTAGACCTTCCTGACAGCTGCCCTCCAGCCCGCATGGGTTATTCCAGAATGATCACAACAAACCCTCTCAAAAACTGTACTTCTTGTCACTTTCGGATGTCAAGGTTTTTGGCAAAAGGACTGTTTTAAAAAATGTTTCGGTTCAGCTCGTTCTAGAGCCACTAAATCAGTGCAAAGACACTTATGCACAGAGGTGTTTAAAGCCATTTAATTAAAATGAGAAATGGTAATGATTGTTTCAAATGATTTTTACGGTCATTAGTCATTCAGACTATGCATTTATAGACTTTGCTCTTTAAAATGACTCAAAAAAATATATGCTGAATTACATTCAGCACGAGTAGTTACATTTTCAGACCTCATGTTTCAGAAAATGAGCCCTTTATGATAAATTTCAAGTCTCATCCCCCCCATATGCTGTGGTTTTCTGCTGTATTTTCTGCCCCAAAATATAATCCAGATCCGGTAGTGTGGAAATGGCATGCAAAAGCAGGAATGACCTCAGTGATGCTTCCCAGAGTTCCTGTGGATTCTTACTCTGACGGTCCTTCTTGTTACAGGAGTGCAGCTTCTGCGAGGATGCCCGCTTTGCCCGTACGGGCGTCTGCATCAGCTGCGACGCTGGCATGTGCCGTTCCTACTTTCACGTGACTTGTGCGCAGCGCGAGGGCCTGCTGTCCGAGGCCGCCGCGGAGGAGGTGCGTGCTTTTGGGGTGGGGCCGCAGGGAGTGTGTGTCACAGCAGGTCAAGACGCTGTGCCTGTGATTGAAAGGTCGCTGGTTCGATTCCCCTGGTACCGCGCAATTGCTCCAGGGACTGCCTGATCCTTCTTCCTTAATTGTATGGCTCTTTGGTTCTTTAGAGAAACTCAGCAAGCATAGCAGTGGGCTAACTATGCACAGGTCAGGGGTTCAAACCCCAGGGAGCACATGTAAATTGTAACCCTTCATTCTAATGTAAGTCACTTTCGATAAAAGCGTCAGATAAATGACTAATTGTAAAAGCAACACTAAAATCTGGACCTGTGACCTTTTGGATGCAAGGTTAGTCCTCTATCCAAATGAAGGGTTAGTCTTAAGTTTCAAACAGCAGGCCTACATTAAAATGAACGGTATTCTTTTTTATAATCTAACAGATGTAACAAGAAGCAAATGATCATTTTTTTTGCCATTTTTGATTTTGAAGAAAACCATTTTCTAGCATAAATAATATGATTTAAGGACTGACACAGCAGTGTCTTGCCGTACAGATCACTGCGTCGATGGGGTGCAGTGACGTGCAGGAGTCGGCTCACATCTGCACTGGGCTTTGGGGGAAGATGTGCTTCAGACACGAGGCGCTGATGAGATCCGGAGGGAAATCATACTGACTAATTATAGGCGTGAAGCCCAGCATTACAGATAGTTAGAGGTTTTTTTTCCCCTGAAAGAATTGCTGACAGCTGTACCTTTCCTGACTCCAGGAAAAGCAAAGTGGAGAAGAGGCTGTCATTATCAGTAATGGAGTCCCTCCGTCCAGACCAGGCCACGCTTGGGTGAAGTGGTCAGCCCTGGGGGTGGGGTGTAGGGGGTGATAAATCCTGGGGATATTAGCTCCCGCTCTGGTGAGCATGCCTTACATCCCGCGGGCCAGTCTGACCGTGACGGCAAGAAAATATGTCGCACGTCAGAGACGGATTAGAACGACCTGGAGAACGAAGGCTTGCAGAAACGGATAGCAGAATCTTTAGCGTCCTGCCCATCGCCCCCCCTGTCTTCCATGAGTTTGGTGTTATCTTGGACTGGGGTTAGTCGTCTGGATCAGTTAATGGGGAAAGACTAAACTGCCAGTGGTCAGTTCAGAATGAGTGTATGGTTGGTGGATTTAGAGTGTTTTGGATGTTTCTAGAGAGGAGGAAGGTGTCAGAGCTTAGTAAAAAAAAATCAGTTATGCCCCCCCTCTGTTATGGAAAGCATTTTGGCTGCTGGCTAACTGCTAACATTGGTGTTTTGAATGATCTTGTGGGCCGACAAGGCATCAGCAGCCTCCTTCATGTGTGACTGAGACCTCCGCTGTCCTCCTAACTAATAGATATAGAGGGGCAGAGTCTGCCGTCGTCCTGCTGCCCATTCATACCTTCCGGGTGCGCCGTGCCATGACACGGTGCCGCTTCTGCTCTTTCAGATGTGCATTACTGGGTCCCTCGTGGCCTGTTTCTGAGCCTCTGGTTTATATGGTCAGGGCCGAGGATGGGGCTGTGGGGAACCCCGTCCCAGTGCTGCCCAGGGTATAGCATTCATGGCCGGCCCGGCCCGTTTCAGCGAGCCCCACGCTGCGCAGTCCTGCGGTGTGAAGGTAGCACGCGCCGCGATAACTGCCGCAGAAAGTGCCTACTAACTGCAATCCATTTAATCCAGCGGGCTGTGACAAGGGCCCCTATCGGCAGGCAGGAGCGCTGATAGCAGCCATGGAGACACCTTAAGCCTAAACGATTTTTCAGGGAGCTGGGAAATGGCCATCTTGTTGTTCTCAGTTTGGCAGTGGATGTTTGGGGATGGGGGGAGGTGTTGTTCCCAGGAAGTTATGAAATTCTAATGGGGTGGGGGGGATAATTATTGGGCTGCAGAATTCTGTGAAAAGCCTTGCCTTTGCTGGACCTTTGTGGGGTGTCATTTTTTTTTTTAATCTTTTCGTTCCTTTCCATTTTGACATGTTTTCACTTTTGTTCTGAGGATGGGATGTTGTGGGGTGGTAAACATGTCTATCTCAGTGGAACTTAGAAGGAATAACCAGGGTTAATTCACCATGAGAATTACAGCACTGGTGCTTTTAGGGTTTCAGAACCCTTGCGCTCAGCTTGTTCCTTAATCCTCATAGGACATAGCAGACCCGTTTTTCGCCTACTGCAAGCAGCACGCCGACCGTTTCGACAGGAAGTGGAAGAGGAAGAACTACCTGGCACTGCAGTCGTACTGCAAGATGTCCCTGCAGGAGCGGGAGAAGCAGCTGGCGCCCGAGGCCCAGGTGAGGGGGAGGTTGCGTCCCCGAGGGTGCAGGTGTCTACCAAATGCCCCCCACCGGATGTTCAGGGCTGGCTTCTTGCCCTGCCTTTCCTCAGTCTGCGTTAAGCCTCTTTTAAATGCAACTGCATGAGATCCCAGTGCTGTAATGCTCCTGGCCTCACCCGCTGCAGGCCCGCATCAGCACCCGCCTGCAGCAATACCGGGCCAAGGCAGAGCTGTCCCGGAACACACGGCCACAAGCCTGGGTCCCCCGCGAGAAGCTACCGCGGCCCCTGACCTCCAGCGCCTCGGCCATCCGCAAGCTGATGCGCAAAGCCGAGCTCATGGGCATCAGCACAGACATCTTCCCCGTGGACACCTCAGACGCCAGCGCCAGTGTGGACGGCCGCCGCAAGCACAAGCAGCCGGCCCTCACCGCCGACTTTGTCAACTACTACCTGGGTAAGGGGTCTGATCAGCCTGGCCAGTTGGCGTCCTGCAGTTAGGTCCTCCTACCACCAGGAGTGCTGTCAGGCACAGCTTCGAGCTCAAGCCTGGCTTCGGTGCGCCCCCTAACCTATACCGACGACATGTAAGGCAGTAAACATGCCTTACATTATGTGCGAAAAGAGACATACTTTTAACTAAGGCTGTGTACCCTATTAAGCAATTCAGTACACAGATGCTCGTTTGTGATGTATTTTCAAATTATCAAATGAATGCATAATTAGCTTAATGTTAGGGTTGGTCTCCTGAGAAAAAAAATGTAAGTTTAGCACAAAACGTAATTGCATTTACAGAATTGTAAATGATAGCGGCAATGGTGATTATTTATTATGCTCAGGCCTAAATTATAATTACAATTATAATCAAGTGAAGACATGGCATAAATTAATGCGGAAGAAACCAGGGAATGATTTCAGGAACAGTTGACTTCACACAGATGTCTCCGTCTGTGCTTAATTGTTTTAATGGAGTGTAAAGTCCTTTCCGCAAAAAAAAAAACATATTTGCCCATACTTACGTGGGATCTGAGGAAACTGTAATTAGAAAAAAATTCTGATAGCTGTCGCGCAAATCTATCCATCTTTGAGTAAATACTGGCGGAAACCTGTTGGTAGCTGTAATACTGTTACATAACAGTAATTATGTGGTTTGTCCGTGTTTTGTATTTACAGAATTTGAATCTGATTTATTGAGCCATATGTGTCCTGTTAAAATGTACCAGCACTTTATCGGTTCTGGACACATCTGGCTTTCAGATTTGGGCCTTGCTGTCGGCCTCGGTAGCCCGTAATTGCCGTGGGTCTTGACTGTCCTTGCAGTCTTGATTGTTTGAGGAAGGTCTATGGGCCCCCCTGAGCCCCGCGTGTGAGCACCGCTACCTTGAACACGCCCCGCCGTGCCTCCTTGCAGGATGCCCGACTCCCGCCAACATTTTTTCATGGAGAAAAAACCTCATTATTGTCCCCCCTTCAGAGCGGAACATGCGGATGATCCAGATCCAGGACAACATCGCCGAGCAGAAGAACCTGAAGGACAAGCTGGAGGGCGAACAGGACAAGCTGCACGTGGAATACAACAAGGTGCGGCCCACAGGGCAACCGGGGCGGTGCTGCCTGCGCTGACCTGTGTAGCTTTATCCAGGTAGCAGTTGGGGCGGTGGGTCTCCTAGCCTGCTGTCGGCTTTTGATCAGGTGCTAATCAGATTGTATTCTCTAGAACCTGCAAGAGCTCAGCACTCATAAGGCCAAAGGACAGATCTGTGCTGTAAAAGCGGTTCTGTCTATTTTAAGTAAGGCTACCAAGTTTATATGGGTGTTTGTATGTGTGTGTTTGTACGTTATTTAATGTGAGGACTTCACAGGTACTGTTTACCCTCAAATGTATCATTAGATGTCGATAAATCGTTCCAAGCATTTTCTAAAATATGTGTAGAATTTTGGGCAAAGGCCATAAAAAGGAACGGCACTGCCATTATCGTCCCATGTCTGTCCCGGCCGTGATCATGTGACCGCCGAGGCGTGTAAGGCTGGAACACAGAGGAGCCGCAGTTGGGGAGTTAATGTGACATTGGGTTCTCAGCCACATGCGCTGGGCGTATTTAATGGGGTGCTGCGGCTAATTTGAGTCCCTCGGATTGGACTTGCATGACCCCCTCCTTGGATGGGGGTGCCAAATCAATGGTGTAGCTTCATGAAATTTAACCTGGGTAAGGATTTATTTTATTTATTTATTTTCCTCTTTTCCATAAATACACTGGATGCCCATTGTTGGAAGACACCCCCAGCCACACACAGGCAGAATTGTACATAATTGCCGCATTAAATCAGAACAAGTTCGCTGCAGTGATTCTGAGCACCGTCACTATCTGCAGACATCGTCTTATATATTGAATGATGTCCAAAAAACAGGATAATGCGCAGTATGGAAATCCAATTTGGCTATTTTTGTGCTGACTTTTCCCCGTGCGCTGTTATCAGACACAAGTCGTGTTCCATTTCATCCTGGCTCATGCATATTCCCGGGGTCCGGGTAGTTACCCTGTGCAGTGACAGCTTCAGGTGGCAGATTCTTTATATTTTTTTTTTTTAGGTATTTTTATTTTTTATTATTTTTTTATTTTTGCATTCCTTTCTTGGCCCTCTCTCCACCTGGAGTATCTGAGATGCATGGATATGAGTCGGGACGTGATGAGAAAACGCTGCCGTCTTCCTGTTTATTGGTCCGCGTCGCCCTACAGCTTCGAACCAAGGACTAATAAAACTTGCGGTTTATTTCCCTGCATTTAAAGTGGCTCTTATTTGCATGCCATCCACCGGGTGGCGTCTCTGGGGCAGCCTCTGCCAGCCTGGAGAGCGTTAGGTGCTCGCTTAAGTGCATGTGCACACTCACACCTGTACGTGTGTGTGTGTGTGTGTGTGTGTGTGTGTGTGAGAGAGAGAGAGCGGGGGGTGCGTCTGAGGTCGTCCTCCTCTAATCTGATCTCCCTCTCACCACCCTGTTATCTCCCCTCAGCTCTGCGAGACGTTGGAGGAGCTGCAGAATATCAACGGCGTGCTGAGGAGCGAGGGCCAGGCCGTGTGGAGCCTGCTGGGGGGGATCCTGGGCCAGGTACGTCAGCGTGCCCTTCTGGCCTCCACACACACACGCACAGACACACACGCACACACCGCACACCTCGAGCACTGGGGAGAAGCAGGGAAATCAGTGTTTTGAATCCCTGCGCCTGCCACGCTACCGTAATGATACGTGATTGAAAGGAATCCAGATTGTGGGCAGCAATGTGGCCGCGGGAGGCTCCGCTCTAATCCTGCTGTTCTAATAGCTAATCCTGTTTGTAAAAAAGCCTTTTATTTACGGCAACTGATTGACCTGTCATTCGCCATGAATCCACAGCGGACTCCAAAGTTAACCTGTCCCCGCCACCCGCCCCCCCCCCAAAAGTCCAATTCCCCATAGCAACCAGCTCACAGGTCCTCGTCGCTGTGGATCATATAATGAGTTTGTGGTACACGGCATATACATCTGTGAGGACATTTATTTTTTTATGTTCTGCTTTCCCTCTCTGCCCGTCTTACCATTTAAAGCTCGTGTACCTCAGCCGCTATAAATGATGCCTTCCTGCATTTTCTCTACTTTTCTCCATCACACTGCTATCTATCACCGCATTTGGTTTCTTTCCATATTTCTGCCATTTTTTGAGTAGTATGTGTATTTGATTACAGGTTTTCATTTAAAAACATGTCAAGTTCAATGCGTTTGTTAAAACTTAATTGTAATACTACTGATCAGCAGACTAAAAAATTGGGTTACTGTGTTAAAAATTGGTACTGAAGTATCGGGAACTCATGCATGAAATTATCAGTTAATCGTGACTTTTAAGAAGCTGGAATTATGCAAGGTGTGAACTTATTAACAGTGTTGTCTTGATGATTTTGGGTGGGGCCCAAATGAGGCGTTTTGTGGTGGGGGCTGAGATTGAGGTCACTAGATATCCATCATTTACTTAATACCCTGATAGAACTAAATAGCTGCATTAACATCCAGGTTCTGCCTGAACCTGAAGTGGCTGAAGTCATATGAAGGCTGTTTCGGCTGAATGGCCAACAGGGAGACAAGGCGTTTTTCACACTATTAAAACAAGCCACCGCAGCAGGAAGGCGACTCGGAGGAGGGGGGCGGCGGCGAGGCGAGAATGGAGGCGGGGCACGTTTTGACAGACCGTCGGAGCGGGGTATAGGGCCGCTGGCAGCCACACCTGTCAGACCGGGCCGGCCACGGAGGGTGGAGTGTAACCGGGAGAGAATTAGTGCGATGGGCCTGCCTGACAGGGCGTTAATCAGGGGGCATGGGTTTGGGGGGGTGGCCAAAGAGAGGTCTGGAGGATTTAGGGAGGGGTAGATGGAAGGGGCATAGACTGGAAGGATGAGAGGCGGTCAGGGAGGACCTGAGGAACGGAACGCGGCAGGATGAGGGAGGACATGAGGAACGGAACGCGGCGGGATCGGGGAGGACACGAGGAACGGAACGCGGCGGGATCGGGGAGGACACGAGGAACGGAACGCGGCGGGATCGGGGAAGA
>JAODJU010000095.1:7423-21550 GCA_026776725.1 Gnathonemus echidnorhynchus
TATATATATATATATATAGAGAGAGAGAGAGAGAGAGATACAGCCACAGTCAGAAGCCATAAGTAAATCATTCATTAGTTTGACTAGAGCGGTTTCTGTGCTATGGTTTGGTCTAAAGCCAGACTGATATAATTCATTAGTAGCATTAGTAGTATTTTTCTGTAGGAAAGAAGACAACTAACGAACTACAACCTTTTCCATGATCTTTGAAATGAACGGAAGATTTGAGGTAGTTCTGTAATTTCCTAAAACACTAGGTTCAAGATTTGGTTCTTTAGGACGGGTCTAATAATTGCCATTTTTTTGGAATACAGTGGTACCTCAGAACTCGAGATACCACTCCGAACCGAATCCTAAAAAGTTCGAGTTCTGATCAAATTTTCCCCATAAGAAATAATGGAAAACCAATTGATTGGTTCCAGGCCACAAAAATTACACCGAAATATGTTTTTTTTTTTTAACATTTAAACACAAAATGAACCGGACAAAACAAGAAAAGCGTATACTGTACTAAACACATCTAAGCACATTTATCAAAACAGTAAATTTTAAAGAAAAAAAATTAATATATCCCAACAATTTGTAACGTAAAAAAAAAAAAAAAAACAATGTGTCCTGCACCGATAGTCCACTCCTTCCGTTTGCCCCCCTTGTTAACCTCGTGTGGAATCCCGTGTGATCAGCTGTTTTTGGTTGTTGTCATTAGTCCTCTGTATTTAGTCCACGTTTCAGTTGGTTTCCCCAGTCCGGTCATTGTATTGCCCGTCTGCGTTTTGCCTGCCTTACCTGTAATTAAACCCCATATTCCCTGATACCCTGACGTCTGCGCCTTTGTCTCCATTACGTCCCCGCTTGGCATGACAATATTATTATAATTAAATGTATTAATGGTTTATTAATAATATTAAGATAATTAATAAGAAATCTTTATTTTTAAATGTATTTTTTATATATTAATAATTATTGTTACTGTCTATCATTGTCTAAATGTATTTTTATATGTGGCCCAAAACAGGAATCATCCATGCCCTCAAGACAGTAGCCTTTACAACATCATAGGCTCTGTTCTAAACCAAGAGCCGAACAAACCTCTTGAGCTTTCCCCATGAGTTTTCACTGCAGCAAAAGCGACCAAAGGTGCCTGGGCCAATTCAGAGTGGTCGTGATGCTCTCAAAGATGGGGAAATATGCATCTACTTCGTTTTCTCTAAATATGGGCACGAGTCCAATATGGCGATTCACATCAAATCCGATATTCTCCCTCTCAGGGGACTGGGTTGGAACTGTCGGAGACTGAGTGCAAGGATGCGAAGCATCATCCGGCGGGCTAGCACTGGCACGAGCCAAGGAAGCGGTGGAGCGAGCAGCTCCTAGGGGCGAGCTTACCTTACAAGGCTGAGGAATAGGCTGTGACTGGCCCACCCTCGCCTTTTGCAGGGCAGCATCCCAATCTGCCTCCATCTCCAAAGCCCTTATCCAGGTCTCACTTCCTGCAACTATCAAACTGCTCCTGTGTGGGGCTCAGGGTAAACTCAAGCAGGTTGAACATAGCCATACTAATCCCAATTACACAGACTTTTCCTACCACAGTTAATCTGCCAAACAAAGCCGAAAGAGACACAGGGACCGAGTGACACAGACAAAAGAGAGGGATGATGCCACCAAAATTTAACAGTTTTATCCCGGACGAGCCCCCAATTTCTGTTACGAGCCCCAGTCTAGGGTTGGGGCATAACAGAGTGGAAGGGAAAGGGGAAGTGGAATAAGGGAAACACAGGGTGTGGTGCACAAGGGAACACACGTTGAAAAAGGGGTATATTTTTATATTTTTCTGGTTTTTATTTACACGCGACAGACACAGAACAAATAAACCCGGTGCAGAAGGACTCAGGAGTGATTATAACCAAAATAACAAACAAAAACCTAGCTACCAAACGCAACCCAAATCTAACTTAACTGTGTGCAAGAGAAATAAAAAAACAAAAACAAGTACTACTCCTCACTCCTTATCAGAAACAACAGCATACACAAAACTCGTAAACAACCACTCCCTACGCACCTAACAAACACACAGAACATACACAGGGCAAAGCGTCAGAATCCGAGGGGCGTGCGAAAACGTAAACCAAAAACCGGGCGACAGATAGAAACCAGAAAGCAAACAGATCAAGGCAAAGGTACAGATAGGGTCAAAGCGAATAATCATAAACCAATCACCAAACCAAAAAAAAGCAAACCAACAACAGTATGAGCAGAGCTCCCGAGGTCGGTAACCAGCAGCGTTTTCACTCCAGACAGACGGAAGTGATGGGGTCTTGCTGCGAGACGTGGGCAAAGACCAGACAGGGAGGCGGAGCAAGGGTCAAACGGAGTGGATGGAGCTGGACAAACATCGGTGCGTAACAATGCACAACAATGAAATGTGTCCTCTGCATTTAACCTATATGTGACAATGTGACATAGCGGGGGAGCAGTGCTTGGGGGCAGTACCTTGCTCAGGGTACCTTGCTGGTCAGGGATTCAAACCTTCAATTACAAGTGGGCTTCCCTAACCATTAAGCCACCGGTGCCCACTTTTTTTTTTTAAATTTAGTGATTAATAGTGAGTGGGCATGAAAACTCATGAGCCAGAGACATACTTCAGATAGTATTTGCTCTTTATTTGACTTTCATAAAGGTAAACTAACATACAAACATATTAGAAAAAATGCATTACATTGTAAGAGAATGGCAAGGTTATCAATTTAACCTCAGTGTGGGTAAATGCAGTCAGCCCTCCATATTTGTGGGTTTCACATCCATGGATTTAATTAACTGTGGATTGAAAATATTCAGAAAAAAAAAACATTCTGTAAAGTTACAAAAAGTAAAACTTATAATTGCCACACACCTAGCACTATACTGATTCCATGTAAATGGTGTGTAGTTTTTGGTGCTGGTGAGTGTTAACACAGTGTTCATGTGTGTTAGGGTTATGGTGTGTGTGTGTGTTAGAGGGAAAATTAATTTATGTTATATCTATTTATAATTTCTATATGCGCCATGATGGTTGCCTCTGTACTGAACATATACAGTTTTTGTTTGTCATTATTCCCTGAACAGTACAGTATATTTACATATAATTTACATTGTATTAGGTATTGTAGGTGATCTAGAATTGATTTAAAGTATCCTGGAGGATGTGGGCAGGTTATATGCAAATACTACATCATTGTATATAAAGGACCTGGTCCTAGAACCAGTCCCCTGTGGTTTTTGTTCCTGCTTCCGCTTAGCACTAGTTCCAGTCTGATTCCCAGCACAGGCTTTGTTCTGTACTGTAGTCTGATGCCAAGTAAGGTCTCTGTTCCTGCCCATGCTCAATATGACAACCAATTTTTTTTAATTGATCCCTGTGGGGAAATTGTCTTTTTATACCTCCCTCAACTTGCTCTTTGTAGAGTAAGATGTGTGTGAAGGGCAGCCACCTGTTGTGGCACCCAGGGAGTTGGGGGTTAAGGGCCTTGCTCAAGGACCCGCAGATGTGCCAAGGCTGGGTTTGAACTAGTGACATTCTGATTATAAGCACACACCACCCCTAAATATTTAATTGTTATACTGCATTGATGCCCAGAAAGGTTTCTGTTTCTTACCATGTTCAGTACGATTACCAGCAAGGCCTCTGATTTTTATATTTCCTGTAAAAAGGACTTCTTACTATACTCCAGTTCTGTTGATAGAAGCTTTCCCCTACTACATCCGTGTAACATAATGGATAGGTAGATTAATGCATGTCTCTCACTTGCCAGGGTTCTTCATTAAAGGGTTTGTTTGACATCCATGTTGACTCTTATAGTGTGGACCCTCCAGGATCAGGGAGATAGAGCTGACATTGGCTCAAAGGTCAGAGTCATGGACAGATTCCAGCTTGTTTGATAAAGCACTAAGTACCGCATCAAATTTCTTGTAACGTTCCTGACGCTCTACTCTAACTCCTGCTTTGCCCCAGAAGAGACGAAGGGCAAACTCTGTCTGGAAGGCTTCCAAAAGCTCAGGGATTGGTTCCCAGCCTGCTGAAGAAGCAGTAAAATGTCAGGCACTCAATATTTTGTGAAATAATTTGACAGTATGAAAAACTACAAATCCAATCCCAGCCGCTAACACCACAGGGGGTGGGTTTTGGGCTGTTGCTTGGTTAAGGACCCACCTGTTAGCAGAGCATGAGCGTGGGCCTGGTGTTGCCCAGCATTGAGAGCAGAGTTACGGGCAGACTGTAGGATGCTGAGGAGCAGTTGGCAGCCATGTCCTGTGTGTTCACCTGCATCCTCTCCCTCCATCAGCCTGAGCAGTGGCACCAGGTGCGGCACAGAGACAGACTCACAGTCCATGGCCACTGGCATGAAACATCAGGTAAAACAAGTGAATATTAAATATTTAATCAGGAAGTGACATTAACTGAAATGACCTGGTTAGAGAGCATGTACTGCTACAGTGCATTGCCACACCCATACCACGAAGCACCACTGGATTCCGGTTGGCAACCCCCCAGGCCAACAGGTCCCGTCCCACCCTCTGGAAATGCCTGCCTATTTGTCACAGCCAGGTGTTACGTGGGGATCCCCTTGGCCTGGGCCAGCCACTTGGATCCTCAGCAATGAGGATCTTGTGAACCAGATAACCCTTAGGGAATCACATCACTTAGCCATAGTGCCGTGACTGGCACTCCCTCACGATGCAGGTAAAATGTCTCATTCAGAACTTCCTGCGAAATTGCTCATTCCACAAAAAAATCAAACCACTGGTACCCAAGGATTCTCCAAAAAGACACAGTACTGAAGGAGTCCAGTCTTAATTTCAGGCCACTGGATAGTGACCATGTCTCACAGCCATATAGTAAGACAGGAAGCACCAGGACTCTGACGACTTGGACCTTTGTCCTTTTGCAAAGAAATTGGGAGCACCACACACCCCTTTTCAGCGAACTTATGACCCCATGCTCTCCCAATACATCTACTGATGCCATAGGAAGAATCACCAGAGACATGAACGTTGCTGCCAAGGTAAGTGAACCTCTCAGTGTGGTCAACATTGTCTCCACAGACAGACACACTGCTGATGGCTGTGCCAGGCATCATTAAAGGCCCGGATCTTGGTTTTGATCCTGGGTACTTGCAAATCCAGATACTTTGTCTTGTTGCTCAGTCTCTCGAGAGCCCCAACCAGAGCCTCCATTTACTCACAATGTCATCAGCAAGTCAAGATTAGTAAATCTTTTTTCACTAACAGATGCACCACAGCCACTGGACCCCACATCCTTACCCAGAACCTAGTGCATGCAGGCACTGAACAGAGTAGGAGCAAGAACACAGCTCTGATGAATCCCAGAATCAACTGAGAAGAACACAGAGGTTCTGACTCCACTCTGCACAGCACTCACAGTACCAGTGTACAGGCTGGCCATGAGATCCAGTAACTTCAGGGGGATCCCACAAAGTCTCAGGATGTCCCACAGGACAGGTCCATCGACTGCGTTTAACGCATTATGAAAAACGACAAAGACTGCAAATAAAGTCTACCAATATTCATGTTTATGCTTACTAAGAACCCTCAGTGCCCAGATCCAGCTGATGTAGACTTCTTAGGCATAAAACCAAACTGCTCCAGTCACTGATAGGGGAGCAAGTGATCATGGATCATGGATGATCAGCCTCAAGAACACCTCCTTCTGAGAACACCAGCAACAGCCACACAACTCTCAGCCTCCTTCTGGGTCTTGTCATAGAAGGTTGCCCACATCACATTAGAATCAGCAATTGCACCCAAGTCTGCAAGTTCAACACAAAAACTGCATGCAGTCTTATTAGAAACAGTAGACCTGCAGTACTGTAGGAGCCTCCAGCATCTGCCCATGAGGATGTGATCGATCTCCTTCACCACACCACCAGTGTTGGAGTACCAAGTCCAGTGATGCAGCTGGGACCAGGATCTAGCGTCCCATAGCCCCTGACCTTTTACAAAGTCAAGGAACATGGAGCCACTTTCACCATGATCGCCAGACCCCTGAGGACTGACACAATCCTCATAGCCAGTCCTAACAGTGCCAGTGGTCACACTGAAGTCACCCATGACCCCACCTCGTGGGGAACCGCCAAGTGAAGCATTTGGCACCAGGACACCCTAGGCCGCAGTTCAATGACCTTTGGTTGCAGACTGAATAGCATGAAGTGCTCCACTGAATGTCTCAGGAAATCCTTCCTCCCCACAGCCATCACTCTATAACTCCTCCCAACATCACTCATCCACACAATAAGCTGTTACTTTCTCTCCCTTACGATGTTTTTAGTGCATCTTTTATACATGACTATGATATGCAATAACTGGTCTAGCTAATTTAAAGTCACAGAGAACTAGTCACATAGCAAACTCATTACATAGTTGCACATAGTAGTTAATAGAAAATAACCTAGAAAACAGAAACTAGCCTGCTTGCTGCTGTCAACACTGACATGGAATACATGCCATCAGGGCTGGGACCAGTGAGCTTGGTGCTCTTACCATCTCCTTCATTCAGAGCTTTCATGAAAGGCTTGAGTGTCTTTTCAAAAGACACTGCACTGTCAGTGTGGTTCCTTCTTAAGGCTCGCCATGTCTTCTCCAGTCTGACCACCTGTAACATGCCAAAATCAGCACGGAATGTTGTGTGTGGCATTCGAAACCGGTCAAAAAACCTGCGTGCCATTTTAATGCATGCGAGTCACAGTTAACACACAGTACCCATTTCATAGGCATAAGCAAATAAAAACAGTCCTACCTCACTTACAGCCCACCTGGCATTGTCCAACATCTACGCATATTAACTTATAGCAAGACTGTACTGCTGTAACATACCAAAACAGATTTTCATCACCTATAATAAATGGTATGTGCTTACAATACTAATAACATCCAGAAGAGGCCCTGGTATGAGGATAAAGCTTCATGTATCATAAAAAGGTGTGATGGGGGCACCTGTGGCAGATCCAGGGCCTTCATGACAGCAGAGAAAGCATAGAAGTCGTGGGCTGTGTGCCGCAGCTCCTTAGCCAGCTGGATGACCTTGTGCAACACAGCAGCTCTCTGGCCCACAGTACCGGTGCAGCCCAGGATGTCTATAGCTAACCCCAATGTCAGAAGCTGGTGCCTGCCACAGAAATAGGGTAATGTCAGAAGAAGCTGGTGCCTGCCACAGAGAGAGGAGAGCCTCAGATGGAGCTGGTTCTACCACAGAGACAGGGGATGTCAGAAAGATTTGGTGCCTGCCAAAGAGAATGGGGAGCCTCAGAAGGAGCTGGTATTGCCAAAAAGAGGGTGGAGCCTCAAAAGGAGCTGATGGTGCCACAGAAAGAGGGGAGCCTCAGAAGGAGCTGGTGATTATCACAGAGACAAGGGAAGCGGTAGAAGAAACTGGTGAGTGCTGGAGAGAGAGAGGAGCCTCAGAAGGACCTGGTGATGCCAAAGAGAAAGGAGATCCTCAGAAGGAGCTGAAGCACATTTGCACTGCTCCCACAGGTGAGATGTTCTTCAGGAACAAAGATGCAGACACACTGATATACAGCCACCTTTCCAGCAGGTCCTGTCTTAGCTGGTGCCCATGTGGAAGTGTGATGAGCTCCAGGCCAGAGCTCACACCCATCAGTCTCTTTTGCTCCTCTGTCACGCCTGTGATCCGTGCTACCTGCAGAAGTAGGATGGGTACAGATACTGAGGTTGGGGGTAGAGCTGAGGTCTTTGTGACCCTGACAAGGGGGGTATTCCACAAAGCAGTATTGCTTTACCATCTAACCCTGGAGATTTAAATCCCACCCCTGATCTGTACATGTAGAGTTTACTTATTCTCCCTCTTCAGAAGGATTTTCTGCTTGTTCTCCCACATTCAAAAGTGATGCAATCAGATTGATCAGTCTTTCTATTCGGAGTGCAAAGTGGAATTTTATGTGGGTGTGTGAATTAGGTTTATATTTTATTGTGGGGACCAAATGTCCCCCACAGTGTAATAAAAACCTGTTTTTTAAGTTGAAGGTACCACTTTTCAGGTCTCCACTAAAGTCTGTGAATGCCATCAAAAAAGTAAAAATACCAAAAGTCTTTTGTTGGTTACTTATGGTTAAGGTTAGAGCTGGGTAGGGGTTAAGGTCGTCATGTTATGATTGGAGTTTTCACCATAGAAATGAATGGAGAGTCCCCACAAAGATATAATGGCAAACCTGTGGGTGTGTGTGTTTGTACCCTGTGACATACAGGAAGTAAAGTGAAGTTAAGCATTTTTTGAAGGGAGAGACCCTTTGGAAGGTAACTGGTTTGTCTGGGGATAGGGGTGCACCTGGCAGTCGACGCTGAGGATATGCAAAGCCGTGGTCCTGGCATCACTGCGGGCAAATAGCTGCTTGAGGGCCAGCAGGACCGTGGGCTCTAAAGGCCGATTGTTGTCTGGAAGCAGCAGGGAATGGAAGTGCTCCAGCCGAAAGCAGGAGGACATCTCAAACTCCGGCCGCACAAACTGTGGCTCATTCCCTTCTGGTGGCTCCTCCCACTCCGGAGCTGTCTCAAGGAAGTTGAAGCTGGTCTCGGTGATGCGGGCACGACTCTGCCACTTCTCCTCAGCCCGCAGGCGTGCAGCATGGCTGCGAGGCACTGTCATAGGGGCACGTGGAATGAGCTCATCATATAGGTGGCTGGGGTCCTCCTCTGTCTGGGAGGGGGTGCAGGGGAATAGGGTGGACACCCGTAGGGGCTTTGGAGGCGCCCGGGAGTGCAGCTGTCCATCAGAGCCTCGCGGGGTGGTGCCCCCTCCTGGCTGAGAGGACTGGACATGTTGAGGCATACGAGGGCTCAACAAAGGCTCACTGCCTGTCCGGAAGACAGGAGAGATGGTGGTGGGGCTGGCTTCCACAGGCACTTCAGGTGCTGCACCTAGTAAGCAGAGTCAGAGACATGGATGGCAGTGAGAGGAAAGCATGCCTGACAGATCTGTGATAGATCTGTGTGTGGGTGTTTGTGTGTGTGACTGTAATATTTACCTGAGCACAGATTGCTGTCAGACTGAGCAGACTGCAAAGATGGTCTTCTTCCTAGAATCTCAAGGTTGGCTGGGTGACTGCCACTCTTATCCTTACTCCTGGTTCAAAGACAGTAAATCACCAAGATTTTAAAATAGCAGAATATTGCTTTTTAAAATACCATCAAAATACGATATACCGCAATGTCTTGACCAGAGTCACATGCAGACTGAAAAGGCCAAATTAAAGCCCGCCTATGAATTTGCAGGCCAACCAAGGCTCATTTATGTACTTCATAACAGTATGACCCAAATTTTGCAGTTATTTGATTGAAATATGTACTATATATAAATAACATTTACAAATATAAACTTTATAGGAAACATTACTCCTAAAAACTCTCTTTAAACTTTTTAAATAAAATTGAACAATGATATATAAAAACCCCTACAAAGATATAGAATTAAATCAAATGTGTCTACATAAAACATTGTGCTAATTGTGGTTGACCTGGGGCCTGTAATACAAAGCGGGGTAACTGGTTTATCGGGGTAACTTGTCGGATTTAAAGTACCACAGTTTGAATGGACGCTCGCTCACATTTTGCCCAGACTACCTTAAATCCAACAAGTTACCCCGATTTGGGAACATTTCTGCTTCCCAATAAATTACTCCAGCACTAGAGATTAGTTGGTAAGACTATCTGTCCACTCTTTATATATGAAACTCCTATATGTTGCTGGAAACACATCCAACATGCATACAATGTGTTTACCAAATTTGAAAAAGATCCTACACATACCTTTTCAGTTATCACTCTTACAATATTGAGTATCAAAACTGCCATTTTCTTTGCTGTCACTATGCAGCGCTGCTTCAGTTTTGGTGTGATCTGTCTCAAAATCTGACTAGTACTTAGTTCCAGTGCATCACTAATAGAATGTGTCTGCTATGTTTGGAAAAGATCCTTCAAATACTTTTTGAGTTATTGCCTTAAAGGTAAACTGTCTTAGTCGTCTTAGCCGCTTCAGTTTAGGGGCAATTTGTCTTAAAATTTGATAAGTTCTAATTTATCACCCAGATAATGTGCCTTCAGAGTTTGAAAAAGTGAGAGGCCTTGCACTTGTGAAAGACTGTATTTTGCCACAAGTGAAGAAGAAACACAAGCTAATCAACTAGCAGACATAAAACGCATATGAATAATATAAGACAGTATACAGGCTAGATAGTCACTCTGATACCAGTTTGATAACAGCAAATATGGCTTCCTAGAGTAGCTTCTTATGCTAAAACTTGGATTTGGTCACAATGAAAAAAAGATAACAGGCTGGAAGATAGATGGATGCACTCAGCACTTGTTCTGACATGCGGGGTCTTTTGGTAGTTGCAGCTATGCAGTTAGAGATGCTTATTTTCCAGTTTTTCAGATTAAGATGATCAGCAGCACTGATCAGTGGTTACAGCTCTAATATTTCATTGTTCTCATCCTTTTCTGCTTCTTGCTCTGCCATTTTCTCTGCACTTACCCACAAACATGTTATACTTCCAGTTCATACTTCCAAAGGACACAGTTGAAGAGCAGGATGTGCTCCTGTACATTTTCTGGTGTGACATACCTGAGCAAGTTACTGCTGACATGCAGCGTGTCCATCTGGCTGGAGGTGAAGCTCAGTCTCTTACTGGCCTCAGGATGCTGCTTCTGTGCCCTTCCTGACCTGCACAGTCTGCCTCCACGTTCACACATAGCCTCACGCTCACTGATAATGCGCAGAGGCACTGTGCGTGTGATGGGCTGGAAGATGATGGCTCCTGAGGCTTCAGAGATGGGCCTCCTGCCACCCACATGGAACCGGACCAGAGCTGGGACGTTGTCGAAGCGGTCCTGCTCAAACTGGAACAACACCCGCGAGTAGCCCTGAAACAGCATGATTTAGGACTGGGCTCAGAACGACACCTACAGTGATGCTACAGTTCACAGACACTGTATGCGAGTCCACCACAGTGGACCAGAAATAGAACCAAGACCAGAGTTGTACCTCCTTGGGCCGCAGCACCACTCGGATGATTTTAAAGTGCATGGGCTCATTCTTCCACTGGCATGTCAGGACATAGTCCCCTGGGCTGCTCCAGGAGTCGCGGATCAGGAAGTCTCCATCACGTTGCAGCAGTGCCTCTGCACCCTACACAGGAGAAAGCTCAGGTCAAGGGGGAAAAACAGGCAAACTGTCAAAGCTACTGTTAGGGAAGCAGAGGGCACAGCTCAGCCAAAAAAACAGGAGCTGATTCACAGACCCGGAAGAAGGAGAAATGCAGGGTAGTATAAGATCTGTGTTCTCTTATGATACCAGTGACAGGTAACACCTGTAAGGTCAGAATCTGGGTGATGCCACTCACCTCTCGGCTGATTGGACCGTGGTACCAGGCATGGCTCCTCATGTCCTCCGTGCTCAGCTTCAGCTCCTCCTCCAGCTCCTTCTTCAGGGAATCCATCCCTCTGCTACTTCCTGAAACCTGCCAATCAGGAATCCAAATCAGATCCACGCCTCACATTCACACAGTGCAGAGTACAAGCCTACCTACATGTCATTGCATGTGCAGGAATTTAAGAAGGCATGCAGAGAAGGAGTTAATGGAATGGAATTTGTAAAAAAAACAAAAAAAAAAAACAAAGGTCATTATGACCTTCTGTAGATATTAACAGATTCCAGTCATAGATAATTTACTGTGTACCTTATACTAAATATACTAAAAGTGTATATTTAAGTTATTCTCCAGAAAAAAAATTAACGTACATCATTTTTTTTTTTATTTCACTGGACAATGATAAAAATGATCACGTAAAAGGCCATTGACTATATGGTACATTCAACCATCTTCTGTCATCTTCAGATGCATGGGTTTACTCAGGCTGAAGCCCAGGGGCTTCTGCTAATGAGGCATCTCAACTAACCTGGGGTGCATTTCCCTAAATAATAGTTGCTAACCACGTTACTGCACCTTCTGAGACAACTACCACATAATGACATAGCAACCAAAAGTAGGGGGAGCATTCTGTGGAAGGTAGACACACTTCTACCCCACCACCCTGAGCACTGATGCTGCTGCTGTAGCTGCAGTAAGGATGATGCATCTAGAGATGCAACGATCAGTCATCCAGGGACTGGAATTGGCCGAACATGCTGAAAATTGACCCGGACTGGAAACCGGCCAATCAGTCTAATATATTTCCAATACTGAACCAGTCTGTTGTATTGCATGTACCACACATAATATGCACAGCGACACAGGCAATAGCCTCACAGCTGCGTACACACTCACAGCCACACACTAGCATGTTGTTAGCGTGGAAGTTCTTCACTGTGAGTGAAGATGACACAAAGCTTGCAATTTCTAATACATGTAAAGCCAAAGTAGACCATGGAGGAACCACCACGAAGACGTGGGGAAACATCGGAGGTCAACTTTAAACTGATTATTAAACATATACTAGACAATCTTGAAAAGGAATAATCATTGAAATTGCAAAGCTAGCTAAGGCTTTTCCCTATGTCAAAGTAAAAATGTTTTATCGAAACTTTAACCCCTTGCGCTATAATGTCTATTCAGTATAAAGTATGAAAAAACCTGATCTTAATCTAGCTTTCTAACAATGTAAGAATTGTATGTGCATAACATGCGATGTTGGTATTAATAATATTACCCTGCACCTATAATTATTTGGAAAAGTATGGTACAGTTTTATTTGCAGATTTGTAACCTATGAACTTTTTAATTTTAAGACAAGTAAAAAAAGAGAAAAAGTTCAATGTTGTGTTATCTGGTGAATTTACACATAATGGAAAATGATAAGTAACTGACATATGTTTTGTTATTCAAATCTGTTGTACTTGCTCTTGTTTGGTAAAGTAACATTTGTCAGATAAAGCTGGCTGTTAAGCAACTCATTTTCAGTGAATTTGTTATTTGTACCTCTTTCCAGTCACAGAGCACTTTGAGAAGATTCTGTAACTAGCTTGCAATTTGGGGGGATATTGTAAAGTTGAACTATTTCTTTTATTATGAAAATAAAATTTTGCATTGAAGAAAAGCTGATTGTTGTTTGTATATGCTGCCAATTATAGTTCTTAGAAAGAAAACTGGAATCAGGAAAAATCGGCACTCGCCGGTTACTCTTGCAAAAAAGTCATAAATCGGAATCAGCTAAGAAAACTGCAATCGGTGCATCTCTAGTAACGGCCTTTCTGGGCTGGATTTTACAGAAATTAAAGTAATTTCCCATCCACAAACTCAGGTGAAAGTACTTCTGAAGGCAACACACTTTTTCATTGCTTTATTCTATTATTTGTATTATATTAAAAAAATATATTATATTCACATTTGTTTACGGTTTCTCTAACTGTTTTTATGCACTAATTTCTTGTTGCATTTCAGAGCCTGTTCCTCTATGCATCCACTTGATGCTGCCATTATCCTCAGGCTTGTTTATTTCTCCATCTTTCATATTTTACTTATTTATTGTTGGTATTTATATATTTACCGTCTGTGACTAACTCCAAGCAATCTTCTTTTACCTGTTTTTGATTCCTGGCTTGTTCCTGAATGATCATATTACTTGTTCTTGAGTGTTCCTTGTTTATGATCTTTGTCTGCTGGACTTTCTCATTTTTCACTAAATATTTACTACATTTGAACTGCATTTATTACAGCCATTGGTTTCCATGTCTGTATTTGCTTCTCCCTTCTTTGCTTCATCATTGTAGAATATATTAGGGGGTCTCTAAACACTCAAATAGCCCAGGGGCCTCTGACTGTGTAAATGTAGCCCAGGGGCCTCTGACTGTGTAAGGATGCTTTTCCACTGCACCAGGTATGGTTCTTTCAGTACTTTCCCTTTTCATTGACTTCCGGTCAACTACCAGTACCAAAAGCTCAAGTACCTAAAGTGCCAAACCAGCTGGGGAACTTTTTTGGTACTTTGGGGTGGGACTTGCAACCACTTTCTTTGTTGATTGGTTATGCAAATAGCCTGCCTCTGAAATACAACCCCAAATCAGAAAAAGTTGGGACGGTATGTTAAATTAAAATCAAACTGAAAACAGTACTTTGTTAAATT
>JAODJU010000095.1:22868-48270 GCA_026776725.1 Gnathonemus echidnorhynchus
TATAAAATCCCCGACTCACCAATATTTTAGAAGTTTGAGTCATGTAAAACAATTTATTAATTTTAAGTGGCCTTATCTTAACTCTGGCGTCTTATTATGGACAATGCACAAATCTGCATCGCAAAGATTATCAGCTGAATATAGTAAATTTTACAAAAAATAAGAGGTGAAACCTAATACTGCGTTAATTAGTAAAGTCTCAATATTGAGACGCTATAGTCGTGTTTACCTACTCCAGTTTCCTGTCTTATGTGTGAAGGACAGAAGAGAAAATCCGATCACTAATACTGTTTATTTTTCCTCTGTACTAATTTAACGAGCAGACATTCGCATGTTAAAATCGAAAACTACAGAAAGGCCGGTTTACTGCTCGGGTCGTCATCTATATCACCTTTAAATTTATTTTTAATTTAATTTGTGTATATCACATACACAAAACTTACTATCCTATAATATCTTAGTATTAAAAAAACCGATCTTTTCCCAGGAAAACAAATGGTTGCTTTGACACAGTAACGTTATATTGAGCTCTTATCAAACATTTCCGTAGTTATGAGTTATTAATTAACTTTGGGCATTACAGAAGATCCTTAAAGCAGCGCCGTAGCAAAGCGAACGGCCCCTTACCCGTGTATTCATGGAGAAGGCACGTTATTATCCTCTTCTCGTTAATCCAGAGCACCATACGTACTGAAACTCCGTCTCCTCTCCACTGTGGCTAGTGCCTCACCTGGGCGAGTCCTCACAGGCTTTCGGAGCCCCTTCCGCAGGGAAATTCCACGGATTCCACACGGTGTCAGAGCAGGCTTTCCATGTGGGAAAACTAGCCACCGACGGCTGTATATCAGGTCGTATACACCTTGACCGTGTGCCACTTCGTATTCGCTGGGTGCAACCCTTACCCCACCTTAGTTATTCAAACATCTGCTACTTTATCGCATACGAGATTTAATGTGGATGTAATAATTCTGTTATAAATATACTTCGGAAAAATTAACTGTCGCTCGACCGGTCCCAACCTTTTCCATGACTACCGGATACATTACACATTTACCAAGCAAGGACCGGAGATAAACAGCGTACAAGTTATTGTGACACCAGCAGCTGGCACAACCCCCGAGGGCCGCACCCAAAAGCGCCAGGCGCGGACAGAGGTGCGCCCCCTCTGTGTTTATACATGCGCAATGCCGTATGGAGGGCTGAGTAAGCGATCCCGGACCGCGGTGCGCTTCCTCCGTGTCTGTATCTGCGTAATGCTGTTTGGAGTGCTGAGTAATTTAATCTGAATAGAGGTGCTTTTCCTCCGTGTCTGTATCAGGATCAGCGCCAGTCCAACCTAGCCCTTTGAATCTCCTCCCCCTTTGACCAGCAGGTGTTGCTGACCATCCTGTCCTCCCCGTTACTTCCTTCATTCCTTCAGTCTTTGTATTTTCCATGCTCCCTGGACTGCCATGTAGCTCAGTGGGCTGATTGGCTAGCTCAGACTGAACGGGTTTGTAATTATACCTTTTTGGGGACTCTCCATTTATTTCTATGGGTAAAACTCTAAGCCCAACATGACGACTTTCGTATGAGAACTCAGTTCGCAACCCGAAAAGTTCCCGACCTTAACCAATTTTTCCCATTTAAAATTATGTAAATTCAAATAATTCACTCAAACTTCAGAAACACTGATTTTTTTTTTTGTTTTTCTGTGACCAAGAAATAGACTTAAATTAAAAAAATGTTAAAGAGCAAAAAAGGGAGAGAACATATGTTTACGGAAGGCAGACCAATACACAAATGATCATATGCTTGTTGGCAGGCAGGTCACACCAAAACACGGAAAAGAACCACAAAACATTCTCCCAAAAAGCTAAACAATTTACATGAAAAGACTGACAGTCAAAAACAATACAGTAATTTCGAAAATGTGATTTTTTTTATTATACTGGTCATTATTTTCATATTTCAAATTTTTATGTACATTTCGTGATGCTACACGTTGTATGGCGATGAACTGTAAACAAACAATACGCAGTTGCCACTATGTGTGAATGTTCGTGAGCATTACTGTCCATGGGTCAAGGTACCACTGTATGAGAGTTTTAGCATTTTAGCAACAGGTATGTATTACATTGTTCGGACTATTTATAAGCATAATCCACACACACACATTTTGGTCTCCCTCTACCCTCTACAGATTCCTCCAGAAAACAACTGTAAATATGTTATGGAATAGTCTTAAGTTTAAACATGCGGTCTTTAATGACTAATTCAGCTGTTGTTAAGATTGTAATATAAAATAGTGCACTAATTCTAAAATAGCACTTTTCATTAAGCTAAATTTAAACACATGAAATATATAAATAAGATAAATTTATTCTCAAACAAAAGACTTACAGATGGCACGTTCATTTTGTGATCCCAGGGACTGAGCATTGTGCCTTCCCTGGATGACACCATGGGTCTAACATCTTCCATCAACCATGCTGCCCCCATCAGCCAGACGAGGGAGCCATGGCTCTGCAGCAGAGCACGCCAGTGGGAGTGGTGGCAGCAGGGCTGGGGCGAAGACTGCTCTCACATTACGGTGGGAAGGAGCCCCTGGAGGCTTATCTTGCTGTGGCTTGGCACAATTAGTGGGGCAATGTGGAGATTGCGGCACACCAGGCACTGGAGGAGGAAACAGTCCACATCCTCCACAGTCTGACCCCTGTTGAACAGCAGCTGTCAGAAGGGGCCATGAGAGGGCAGATGGCGAGTCAGTAGAGGCAGGACAGCAATTACTCACCCCGCCCAGTGCCTTACAGGAGCTGGTTCTCCATGCCATTGTCAAGGCACTGTCACCAGAGCAGCTATGCCAGCATGTCTAGCTGTGGGTGCCAGCTACACTTGCTGATGCCCTAGCGAAAGCAGAGAAAGCAGCGGCAATCCTGTCCCTACCCACAACATCACTGTGAACACCAGCCACGCTGTGCTGCCCGCTGCGAGACCACGGCAGACGTGTCACTCAGCATCTGGAATATGCTTCTGGGGCAAAGTTGCTGTATGCAAGCCTCATATCACCAAGCGCAATGAGAAGTGTCGGATGGAATGGTGTAAAGCATGCTGCCACTGAACTCTGGAGCAGTGGACATGTGTTATGTGGGGAGATGAATCACGCTTCTCTATCTGGCAGTCTGATAGACCTGTCTAGGTTTGGCAGATGCCAGGAGAATATTACTTGCCTGACTGCATTGTGGCAACTATAAAATTTTGTGGAGGGGGGGAAATGGCATAGGGTTGTTTTTTAGGGATTGGGCTAGGCCATGCTATGACTACAGGGTGCTCTTCTCGCACTCTACACTAGGGGGGCACACTTCACTACAGGATGCTCTTATCACACCACACACAAGGGGGACACACTATTACTACAGGGTGCTATTGTTCCACAGCACACTAGGAGGATTTATTGTCACTACTGCAGGCTTCCACTGCTTCTATGAAATTGCATTGTTTGAGTACTCATTAAGATTTAACAGTTTTACTCATTTGTACTGTTCAGTGAAAATGTTCAAGTAAAGTATGTTCTTCAACGGCAAGGGTGGGCAATCTTATCCAGAAAGGGTTGCTGTGTGTACAGGTTTTCTCTGCAACTCCCTAATTAGATTACTAATTAGAGGACTGATTGGGTGAAGAGTCCTCACACCATATGTACAGTAAAAGCAACATCCTCCAATTTTGAGGCAAGGTGTTTCTGTTTGAGGTAAGACTTCCTGTCCCCCAGCAGATGGCTCTCTCACCACAACACAAGGTGTCAAACAGCACAGTGCAGTATAAAGCAGGAGGTGGTGAAAATCACCAAGAGAACAAAAATGAAGGCAGGAAGAAATTAATGTATTCAACAACTAATTACAAAGTTGAGTGTAATCAAAGCAATACATTTAGTTCACTGTTGTTGTTGTTTGCTCCAAATCACAAGTGCACACAGCCACTTTCTTATGCTAAGCAATTAGAATATGAACTTTAATATTAAAAGTAGTGGAGATATATCTTTATGTATGTTCATAGGCACAAGCTGTATGCAGGTCAGTTTGCTTGTTTAGCTCCTCCCCTTTGCACACTAAAGCTCCCACGCTACCATATGCCTTTGCTGCAAACTTCCTGTTGGCTCTGTAACTGCAAGGCTTCTCTTTTATTAGTAAAGACATGCAAGCGCCCAACAGATACCCAGTGAAGTAAACTGTCTTTCTCAACCAAGAGTGGAGTAACAGTCACATGCAGAAGCATATAATCCTATAGATGCACAAAAACAAGTACAGATCTGTAGGCAAACAGACAAACTGCTCATAACTGCGGTCAGGAAAGAGGAAGTTGAGTGTGCAGCTAAAACTTGCAGAACATCCGCCAGGCAGTGAGACAGACGGAGCAGAGGAGCACAGAAAGAGCACAAAGACAAGCAGTAGGAGCAACGGAGCCTCCTTTTGACCCGAGATGGACCTGTGGAGGCAGTGTGCAGCGTGGCTCATTCAATGCCGGGTCCTGCCTGAAAAGCACCGGGTCACCTGTGAGAGTGCCCAGGTGTGCGAGCTGGTCCACGCACTGCGGGATGGTGTTCTCCTCTGCCAATTGCTCAACAACTTGCGTCCGCTGTCCATAAACCTGAGGGACATCAATCTGCGACCACAAATGTCACAGGTGAGCTACTTCACCCATTTCCAGCCTGTCCGTGTCACATCTATGTGTCACATTGTGTGTATCCATTACACACAGCCTCCTTCATTTACACTCACAGGCTCTAGCCCAATTATACTGTTTGATTATACTTCTATAAACGGGCATGAGTCCATCCTGAGAGATGGGTTAGCAGCCTCTTGATTATCCTCTGTTGCTATATAACCCACACTGCATAAAATGTAAATTAAAACAGAATGGCACTATTTTGCAAACATAGATATTTAAAGTCATACTATCACATCCAATTACAGCTGCCCCTCCAGATTCACAGTTTGGCATTCACAGTTTCGATCGTTCTTGAGTCGGCCAAGAACAACTAAATGGGAAGTTTTTTGTCAAAAATTTGCACAGTGGCATCTATACATCTTGGCTTAGGCATGTTATATCTTTGTCTCAGCAACCAGCCTCACTCACATGTTAGTTGTCTTTGTGACTGTGAAATCTAACATTTCTCATTGTAGGTTTTAATCTTTTTCAGTGCCATTAATTTTGCATTTATAGTAATGGGCCCAAGTATTGTTTGCAAATTTTCACATTTTCTGGGATCTTCCACCCCAACCCTTGCAATGCGAAGGGGAAACTGTATACACAAACAGGCATGCACTCTTGCAAACATAGGTGCATGGCTGGTGTGTGGTGTAGAAGGCATGTGGGAAGGCTTGTAGGTAGCTGATGTGTTGGTGTTTGATAAATATGCCAGTTTCATGTGTGTGGGCCAGTGACTGTGTATTAGTACTAGGTATTGAACAGGCAGGAGTTCTGTGGAGAGCCTGTATAAGATTTGAGCCCTGCCCTGTATGTCTTTGTCACATTCAGGAGCATTTTATGACGCCTTGGCTCATTCAAATGTCATGTTTTGACAGCCATGTTCATATCCTGTACAGCCTGAAGTCATATATGAGACATTCATGCATCTCCTATTTGACTGATCCTTGCAGCTACATATATTTGTACAGGAATCTGTATTCTTGCAATACGTATTACAACAGCAAACAGCCTATGTTATAAACAAACAAATAATTAAATAAATAATTTAATACAGGATCAAAGGATTTCAGAGGATCAAAGATTCAAGAATAAAGATCGAATAACGTGATTTGTTGTATTTTTTCAGAGTAGTTATGCTTTCTATGAAATGTGTGCATAAATATGGTGATACCATAGTGTTTAATAAATAATACTAATGTGATGATCATTCTCATACATACATATATATAACCATATCAATTGCTTAAGCAGGCTGTATAGAAAGCTCAGTATACTGATTGCCTTCCTTGTTGTGACATTCAGTGACTTGTATCTAAATCTCGGTATGCTGATTGGATTCCTTGTTGTGACATTCAGTGACTTGTATCTAAATCTCGGTATGCTGATTGGATTCCAGTCTGTGTCAGGGTCTGACTCTGGCAGACTATAACTGCAACAGCATGGATATCTGTTGTGTCCAGTCAGACTGGTGGACTCACTCGTGGTCAAGGTTCATGACAACATGGAGATAGAAGAGATAGTTAAAATGCCTTTTAGGGAGATAGTGTGTACACCACAAGTGGGGAGGGGGGAGAATGAAGAACAGAGAGATTGGGAGAACTGGGTGACCATAGGTCAGAGACGTAAGAAAGGGTGTACACACTTTTCAGGTGCTTCCAGCTTTAGAGCTGGATGAGACTGGGTAGGCAGATGGGCTCATGGACACTGAGGAGCCCCCTCCCCCCAGGAAGATGGAGGTTGTGGTAGTGGGGGATTCAATTATTAGAGGTGTAGAAAGTTATGTGTTATGTGATAGAGGGTTCTGTATGGTGTCTTGCCTGGCAAGGGAGGTTAGTTAAGAATGTAGGAGGGGGGAGATGGAAAGCCCCAAATAATTATGAAAGTGGGCACTGTAAAAGGCCTAATCTTTGCTGTGTTTAAACACAAGGAGTAGTAGAAACAAAATTCATGACTTAAAGGCTTTTATTTCCTCAGACTCTTATAATAATCAATACTTTCATTGATCCCTGTGGGGAAATTGTCTTTACACCTCCCTCAACTTGCTCTTTGTACAGTAAGTTCTCCACAAAGGGCAGCCACCCATAGCGGTACCCAGAGAGCTGGGGGTTAAGGGCCCTGCTCAAGGACCCACAGACGTGCTGAGGCTGGGTTTGAACCAGCAGCCTTGTGATTACAGGCACATGGGCTTAGCTTTACTTGGATAATAGTATGAGACTGAAACTAGAAATTGTAAACTGGGTGGAGTTAAAAACGAAACTGTTGAAGAGGCATGGGAATTTTTTAAAAGCACATTATTGCAAGTGCAAGAGGACTTCATACCTGTTTCCAGCAAAACTAAATCTAGGAAACTGCAACCAAGGTGGTTTACTACGGAAATTAAGACTATAGTCAGGAGGAAAAAAGCTCTGTTCCACAAATGGAAAATAACTAATGATGTCAGAATAAAGCAGGAGTATCTAAGTCTACAGGTTGAGTTAAAAAATAATATTAGACTAAGAGGAATGTCGAAAGGAAAGCTACATTAAAAGATTCTTCCAATGTTTTAACAAAAGAGCTCTAAAAGCTGAAATCACTAATCTGTTGGATAATAAGGGTCTTATAATTGAAAATGAAACTGATATAGTTAATGAGTTTAATGATTGTTTTGCACAGGTATTCATTACAGAGGACACAAGTAACATATCGACTCATTAATAATCCAATGTTGTCCATGACCAATATGCATATAACTGAAGCTGGCTCAAAATAAATAAATAAATAAAATGCAGGGCCCTGATGGCATCTTACCTATAGTTTTAAAAGAGACAAGGGATATTATTAGCCAACTTTTAATTAACTTTACTATTTCAGAAATCGTTATCTGCGGGTGTGGTTCCTTCTGACTGGAAGCATGGTAATATAACACTGATATTCAAAAAAGGTGATAGAAGTAATCCAGCAAACTATAGGCCAATCAGTTTAACTAACATTACTGAAAAAGTAATGGAAGCCATAATCAAGTGAAAATGGTAGATTACCTGGATTCAAATAACATTCTGAGGGATAGCCAACATGGATTTAGGAGAGGTAGATCCTGTTTAACTAATCTACTTGAGTTCTTTGAGGAAGCTATAAGACAAATTGACCACAAAAAGGCCTACGATGTGATCATGATTTACTAAGATTTCCAGATACCTTTTGATGTTGCCCCCCACAAGCAGCAGGGATTTTAGGAACTGTAGCAGCTTGGATTTAAAACTGGTTAACAGACAGGAAGCAGCAGGTAGTTCTTAGAAGCACAATGTCACAGTGGGCCTGCGTTCATAGTGGGGTACCGCAGGGTTCATTTTTAGGACCACTGTTATTCCTAATTTACATTAATGATATTGACATCAATAAATAGAATAAACTGGTTAAATTTGCAGATGAGGCTATAGTGCAATATTGATTTAATTAGTGACTGGGCTGATACCTGACAGATGAAATTTAATTGACACAAATGTAATCCATGCAGGGAGCGGAAATATAAAGCACAGTTATTTTATGGGTTCCACTAAAATAAAGGTAGCTAATTATGAGAAAGACCTCGGTGAGTATGTTGATGCTTCCATGTCCCACTCTCACCAGTGTAGGGAAGCAATTAAAAAGGCCAATAGGATGCTGGGTTACATATCTAGGTGTGTGTAATTTAAGTTAAGGGAGATGATGCTAAGATTATACAATTCCTTGGTAAGACCCCACCCAGAATATTGTGTGCAGGTTTGGTCACCTAATCCTTAAAAATGACATTGCTGCCTTAGAAAGGGTTCAACGTAGGGCTACAAGAATGATTCCTGGTCTTAGAGAAATGTCCTATGAGGAGAGGTTAGCTGAGCTGAATCTGTTCAGTCTCGAGCAAAGGAGAATAACAGGGGACATGATCCAGATATGTAAGATTCTAATGGGTCTGGATGCTGTTCAACCAAATAGTTACTTCAATATTAGTTCAAATACAAGATCTCAAGGCCATAGGTGGAAATTAGCGGTAGAATATTTTAAACTGGATTTGAGAAAGCTTTTCTTTACACAGCATGTAGTTAGAGTATGGAATAGTCTTCCTGTTAGTGTAGTGCAAGCTAAAACCTCGGGTTCCTTTAAATCAGAGCTAGATAAGATTTTGATAACTCTGAGCTATTAGTTGAGTTCTCCCCAAACGAGCTTGATGGGCCAAATGGCCTCCTCTCATTTGTAAAAAGCTTAAGCAACACTTCCTGGATAATTTACATACAGATTTCCATACAAAATGTTCATACTGCCCTTGTATCTCACTGAATCTGATATGAAAATCATGTCATTTGAATTCTCATGTCTTCTGTTTCATGAATACCTGATAGTCTATATATTAATGTACCAGGGAACTCTCTAATGGGAAAAAAAAGATTTTCCCCTCTTTGAGCCTGTGCAGAAAGATATCTGGGGAGATATTCCATCTGTAGAGCTTTCGAATAGAGTGTTTGCAGAGGTATTCTTAGTAGAAGAAAACACTGGACTTCAGTATATTGGTCATCAATCAATGCAGACCTTGTAGATCTCCTGACGTAACAGGGGATCTCACTGCTAACCACCATGTCCTGCTAGAACATTGGAACTTAGTCACAACAGAATGAATCCAGAGGAAGGATACTCCACGGCTCCATACCAAACTGTGTGAAAATGTGCGTCGCTCACAAGCCTGCACTGGTGAAAATGACCATTGCTGTGTAATGGTATTAACCAGTGAACTAAAATCACTGTGACTCACCACTGTCTGATAATTTGAAGTTCCTCTTTTAACAAAAAAAAAAATCCAAGTTTGCAGTTTTATCCTTTAAATGAAAGCTGTCTATTCACATGTTATGATTGACTGGCAGATAGCTATGAAAATGCAGTCTCTCTGGTGTCTGTGATTTACTACGGGACAGCACTGCACACTGACAGAATCACACTACAGGCTCTGATTCTCCGAATCTCGCGTTACACAGTGGTTGCCCAATTCTGTTTCCACTTCCGAACAGCTCTCCCCTGTTCCTGCTAACCAAGCTATCTGCTGTGTGACTGCACTTCATACAGAACTACCCAGCCTGTGTAAAACAGCAGAAGAAGGTTTCTGATTCTTTTCACAGAAATGGTAGTTTCCCAGGAGACAGATATTTGTGATGGTCTTTTTTCATACTAGCAATGTCATACTGTAGTTACATTTTTCTTCATTTAGCAGATGCTTTTATCTAAAATGATGTGCATTTTTCAGAAAGCAGGGTTGAGAGCCTGGGTCAAGGATCCAGCAGTGACATGACTCTGCAACTCTATGACCATCCAGTTACAGGCACCTCTTCTAACCTCCTGCTATATGACTACTCATTACTTAATTAGTCGTAACTTTATTAGAATTGTCATGTGATCTCTCCAATCAGACATACACTGCCCTCTGTAATAATGCTGTAATTTCTACATGGTGAAAACAAAATGTATGCAAATACCTTTAAATTAAAGTCTATAATGTTCACTTTAATCACTTTTGAATTGTTTGATTGGAAATTTTAAACTGTGCAGTACAGGGCCAAATCAAAGAATATTGTGTCTTTGTCCCAAATGTTTTGGAGGGCACTTTGTTTAGCTCTGAGCTGCAAAGATTGTTTCTTTGTAATTACTAATTTTCTCACTTGGAAGTCATTTGGATAAAAGTGTTTGCTAAATAAAGTAAAATGTAAAATACAAAGATCATGAGACTTTTGGCTAATCCTAAGCAGGGCCACTGACTAGTGATGGTAGTTTGCCATGCCAGATCATAGAGTGTGACATTCTCTGTGACACTGACAAGCATCCAACTCAGAAGGAGGAACTGGACAGCAGAGGTGGAAAGTTCAGGTTCAGAAAGTACAAATCCAGACCAAGATTTTGTTTCAACCAACCAGTTGAGTATAAAGAGTCATTCACAGAGTACTCAACTAGTTGGTTGAAACAAAATCTTGTTCTGAATCCAAACTTTCCACCACTGCTGGACAATTGATTATTAAGTTGAAGCAGCTTCTGAAGAGGAATTTTTAAGGACTTCTTTGATATAATCTGGTCAATACAGCCATTATTGTGTGTGTATATTTTTACTTGTGAAAATATTTGACAGTTTTATTATACAAGATTCAATATGGTGGTACGCATAGATGCAGTGGCTTCTTGCTCCCCCAATAGGTGTTCTTTTATCTCAATAACATTTTTAATACTATTACTGTCCTACAAACAAAGGTGAACATATACTCTAGTCGCCAGAAGCTTTTACAGATTGGCTCGAACTGTACAGATCAGTATTATAACTTGGAAGCAAAGATTCTCAAATCACCAGGACTTACGCTGACTCCTACCCCTGGAGGGAGATGATGTAGATGGTGCAGGGAGAGGAAGCAGAAGAGGGGCAACGAGCGGGTTTGCTAGCTAGGCTAAAAGCTGCTCTGCATAGAACCCCTCTTCCTAGCTAGTGCTCTTCTTGTGCTACATCACTCACTAACAAAATGGATGAGCTCAGACTGAATATTGCAACACATAAAACTACAAGGCACTGTTGCCTTCTGATTTTTTTGGAAATTTTCTAGATACTGGATACTGTCAAGCTAGAATCAGGTAAGGAAAAGGGAGAAGGACTTTGTATCTACAATAATAATGCTTGGTGCACCAAAACAACCATAATCAATAAGTTATGTTCTTTGGACTTGGAATATCTTACGCTAAGATTCTGACCATTCTTCCTGCCCAGAGAACATTCAGTTGTTATTGTTATGGCAGTGTACATACTGTGCCAGGATAATATTAAGCTAGCACTTAAGCAGCTATATGATGCTATCAGTAAACAGAACACACACCCCCGACAGAGTTTTCATCTTTGCCAGGGATATCAATCAAGTGAATCTTAAGAATATACTTTCAATATTTTATCAACAAGTGAGCTGCAAAACAAGAGGAAAAACATACTGGATCATGTTTATACAAACATAAAAGATGCTTACAAGGTCATACCATGCCCCCACCTTGGACATTCTAATCATCTTACTCTGTTTCTTGTCCCTGCGCCTAAAGCCCTTGTTAACAGTGCTAACTAGAAGGACTGTCAAAGTTTGGCCTGAGACTGGCGTCTCCCAACTGCAGGACTGCTTCAAACATACAGGTCAAGTTGAGGATCATGTGCTGATGCAGTGCGTTGCTGCACCCACCACATGACAAAACTCCTCGGGATCCTGGCTAGCGACCCCCCAGGCAGACATATGGTCCAATCCCGCCCTCTGGAAATGGCCATCTATCTGCTGCAGCCAGGTGTTATGTGGGCATCCCCTCAGCCTGGTCCAGCCCCTTGGGTCCTCAGCAACAAGGATCCTGTGAGCCGGGTCACCCTCAGGGAAATCACATGGCTGTAGTTCCGTAACTGATGCTCCTTCACAATGCAGGTAATGTGCCTCATTCAGGACTCCTCTAGCAACTGCTCATTTGACACAAAGTCAAACCAACTATTGATGACTGTGCCTAAGATGTCATTAAAGACCTAGATTTTGGTTTTTATCCAGGACACTTCCAAAACCAGATACTTAGACTTCTTGCTCAGTCTCTCAAGAGCCCTGATCAGAGCCTTCATTGACTCTGTGAAGATCACAGCATCATCGGCAAAGTCAAAATCAGTAAATCTTTCTTCAACAGATGCCCCACAACTGCTGGACCCCACAACACTGCCCAACACTCAGTCACTAGACCACAGATGATGTCATCTGCTCACAGATGCATCTAACAAACACCTCCTTATCTGCCCTCAGACCCATCACAGCCGTCCTCCACAGTTACCAGTACAGACTGGAGTTGACACCAAGTTATGCACTGCGACTCCTCGCAATAACATCCAGGGTGCCCTGTGAGATGAAACACCTCCTACTGGGAACACCAGCAACGCCAACACAACCCTCGGCAACCTTCGGGGGACTTATCACAGAAGGTCTCCCACATCACATTACAGTTGGCAGTCGCACCCAAACAGCTTGATCTTGGAGTCTGGCCAAGTCCAGCCTCATTCTCATAGTAGGTGATAGCTTACTGAATCTAAACTGAATCTTTGGAGTGACAACAACAAGTCTGTAGTCAGAATTCACAAACTGGGCATTTCTGTAGACCCTGCAGATCTGCAGGAGCTTCCAGTGTCTGTCCACGAGGATCTTCTTCGCCACACCATCAGTGTTGGAGTACCAAGTTCAACGATGAGGCTAAGGGCATCCATCTACAGAGACCAGGCCACTCCCCAGTTTGTGTACTTCACAGAGTACCACCACTGAAATGCTGAGTTTACGAAGCTCCCCTGACAGCAGAGGAAAATGGTCATCTTGCTACCCAGATGGGCCGCCTCAAATTGGGACCCAAGTGCCGCCATGCAGCAGGCGATGCCTCAGCACCACAACAGCCCCGATGACCCTATTACTGTAGCTCTCCAACAGTTTCGACTCTACCAGGGATGAGGCTCCTGAAGGTTTTCCCCCATCCCCTTCAAGATGTGTGCAGCCTTCTTGTAGGCAGCTGCAGTAGAGCTACTCCTGCAGAGAGCAGAAGGGTATCGACTGAGCTGCTGTGAAGTGTTAATAGTTAATAGCTAATAGTAATATTCTACCTCTCTCTTTCCTATTGTACAGTTCCAGTGAGCCTGAAATCCATGACCATAGTGCCTGTTCCAAAAACTGCTATGATTACCTGTTTTAATGACTACCGACCAGTTACTCTCACTCCTGTCATCGCAAAGTGTTTTGAACTACTGATACTCACCCACATTAAAGCCTCTGTCCCAGCTGATCTAGACCAACACCATTTTGCCTACTGAACCGCTTGACTGAGGATGCCATCTGTGTGGGTTTGCATGCTGTCCTCTTGCACCTGGAAAAGCTCAACACCTACATTACCAAGCCACCTGATCAACAAACTCGACATATTAGGTTTAACCCCCTCCATATGCAACTGGTTACTGGACTTTTCCACCAACAGCCCCCAGTCTGTCAGGTTGGAAAAGTACACATCATCCATCCTCAGCCTGAGCACCAGTGTGCCACAAGGCTCTGTGCTAAGTCTCCTCATCCATGCACTTTTCACCCATGACTGTCAACCCACTCACAAATCAAACATTATTGTTAAATTTGCAGATTATACAACTGTTATTGGATTCATATCAAATGATGTTGAAGCTGCATATAAGGAAGAGGTTCAGAACCTATCAGTGTGGTGTGACACCAACAATTTGGTCTTAAATACTAAAAAGACCAAAGAAATCATTGTGGACATTAGGAATACTAAAAAGATCAATCACAATCCAGTAAGAATCAAAGCACAGGCTGTGGAAAGATTACCCAGCTTCAAGTGTTTGGGAGTCACCATCAGAGGGGACCTCTCCTGGGCTGGCACCTTCTTAATGCACCTTTGGGGTTGTCATAAACATAATTTTGTTGAGTTACACAATGGCAATAATTTGCTCGAATCTTGAATGGCAGTAATTTGCTCAAGTCTTGAATGTGTTTGTGTGTGTGTGTGGTCTTTGGTTGATAGGATTATTAAATCTTTTGATATTTATGAAATTACTCCATAGAACAACCCATAGTAATCGATGTTTAAAAACTGCATATACAGTATTCCTAATAAAATTGGTTCTTGACATTATCCTTGACAGTTGACAATATCAAACTTAATCAGTTAATTAAATAGTGGAGATTTAGACTCGCATAACCTTTGCTCTCTGCACTGTGAGAGTGAGCAATTAAAATAAACCAGAAAACCTTCAGAAAAAGCAGTAGTCCCTGACTAAATGTATTTCTCAGGTGATTTGAGGGATCTTCTAATTTCTTATCCTGATCAGGATCATGGGAAGGCTCCCAGCCTTCATTTAAATTCATTCCATAGAAACCAGGCACATACCCAAGCAAACTATCACAAAGTCTGTTACACAGCTGAGGATAATTCTAAAAAAGACTTTGCAAGGAAGTCCACACTACTTTTACTTTTTACTTTAGTTTTATCAGAGTCAAATCTCTTGTCTGTTCCCTCTGAAGTCTCGACTGCCACCCCTGAACTCTTCACTCTGACATTAGTTTTCTAGCCACAGTTTCTGCTGTGCTGTTCCTCACTGCGCATATATTTATCGCTCTGCTGGTTTCTTGATACTGTCCTTGTGGATGTATCATCCATCAGCAAATGGCCATAGCAATGCCTCTGTGTACCCACCACAAATGACTAAAGCGTTTTTAGAACCTGTTGCGATCTTTCTTATGACTCATAGACACAGCATAGACATGGATATTCCGCTGACATTTCTTGCCATCCACAGTTCCTTTGCCTGAAGAACATCAGGACCTTCCTGAATGCCTGCCAGGAATCCTTTGGGCTGAAGAAGAATGAGCTCTTTGAAGCTTTTGACCTGTTTGATGTGCGGGACTTTGCTAAGGTAAGACTACATGCTCTGCATATCTAATAAATGTGTGCCTGCGAATTTGTATGACACCATTCAGTATTCTAGGATATATTTTGATATAGTGTCTAGAACAGGGGTGACCCACCCCTGGTCTAGAACATTCACACATCCACTCAGCGTTTTATAATTCTAACAGGGAAACAAAACTCACAAAAAGAGGAAGTAACAGGCAAGTTTTGAATAGCTATTTTGGTGATTGGAAGTGAGTGTTTGCAGAGATCTCTTCAGTAGAAGAAAACATTGGACTTCCGTATATTGGTCATGGATCAATGCATACCTTGTAGATCTCCAGAAGTAACAGAAGATCTCACTGCCTTCATCACCAGCCTTACAGACTTTCAAATATAGCCTATCACCATCTTTGGCTAAATGCGAATAAATCACATGACACACCTTGGGAAAGTTTGCTTGTTGTGAACTTCATTTTCCCATGACCAGTAATCCAAGAAAAGAAACTGCTTTAGTGCTCAGTGCAGGTTGCCTTAAGGTAAAGTATGTAGTAAAATATACTTCCAGAATAATCAAAACATTGTAAAACAACAAACATCCATCACCAGTCAAAACCACAACACAGGGACTGATATAATGTTATAATGATAATGATATAATACATTATACACATGCAAGACAGCACAGAGACAAAGTTATAGAACAGAAGATGCACATGGTAGTTGTGAGACAGAATCGGCTACAGATGTTAATTGCACCGCACTATGTGGGAGCTCTGTAAAGGGTACTCACGGTGAATATGCTAATCACACTTACCATGTAGGGGTTCTAGCTACAGAAACTTTCTCGTGAACCCTTTCTTAAATACTAAACTAAGTAATGGGTCTTCTTTGAAGATGGTGATACACCAATCTCTGACCAGATGTTAGGATTATTGTTTTACTTAGAGATATTGCTTTAAGGTTGTGATCTCTTTGGAATCCCCTTCAGGTATGCTGATAAGCAAGGCCATTCAGTGCTTTATAGGTTAATAGCAGTATTTTACAGTCAATCCAAGACTTAACTGGAAGCCAGTGAAGGGAGGATAAGACAGGTGTAATGCGATCAATTTTTTTTTTTTAGTGTTTGTGAGAACTCTGGCTGTGCATTCTGTACCAGCTGAAGTTTATGTAAGAATTCAGATGGACAACCAGAAAGGAGGACATTACAGTAGTCCAGTCTGGAAGTTACAAAGACATGTATTAATTTTTCTGCATCATGAAGGGAGAGCATCTTCCGAAGCTTGGCTATGTTCCGTAGATGATGAAACGCAGTTCTAGTAATACTTCTTATGTGAGCATCAAAACATAGATCTGAATCAACTAGAAGACCAAGATTTCCAACCACTGTCTTAGGTTGTGTAGGAAGGCCACCAATGTTGAGGCGGTGAAACTTATTTCTTGCAGCCTTGGGACCAATTACCAGTACTTCTGTTTTTTTCTGTGTTTAACATTAGGAAATGTTTTGCTGTCCAGCACCGGGTATCTAGTAGGCAATTTTCTAACCGAGAGAGATCCATAACATAACATGGGGTAGTTGTGTGTTGGAAAGTCTGTGTTGTGTATCTTGATATCATGGAATGTCATTTTGTATTAAATATGAAGTACAAATTTTAAACTTGAGCTATGTAAGCAACGTTAATATGAGCAGTTTTGTTAACCTCTTTTTTCATTTTACCAGCACATCATACATGGCAAAGAACACACTTAGCTGGAGAAAATAATGATAAATGACATTAAAAATATGAAGTAGTGGCACAGTAATGTAATGTTTGAGCATATTATTTTTAAGCACATATAACATTTAAGTGTCCTGGGTATGACGTTAAACTGCATCTGGCCCTGCAAGCGGTCCTTCAACTTGCAGGGACACTATTTTTGGGGATTGGTGGCAGGATTGACACTCCAGCCAGTGTAAAACAACTTACAACTACTCGATTAAAAGAGGCACGATACCTTTCTGCTCTTCACGGGAGTAGTTCTGCTGCAGCCATCCACAGGAAGGCAGCATGCTCCATGAAGGGGATGGGGGAAAGCCTACGGGGGCCCCATCCCTGGATGAGACACAACCATTGGAGAGCTAATATGGTCTGGCCTGCTGGGTTGGTGTGGTGCTGAGGTGTTGCCTGCTGCATGACACTAGGGTCCCAGTTTGTGGCAACCCATCTAGGTAGGCATGTGGAACGTCTTGTCTCTCCGGCAAGATCATCATGTTGTCAGACATCCTGAGACTTCATGAGATCCCCCCAAAGCACAGTTTTATACTCTTTCTTCACTCTGCATGAAAAACCACAGAGAGGATATTTTTTTTTAAATCAGATGTCTAAATGAGCATTTCTGGAAAGATAGAGCTATCATGCCTGAACTGAAAAATAAATGAAAGACAGCTAGCTGCCATGGTATTAATGCAGTCTTCACAATGTGGTACTAAGGCCATTCAGCTCCAGCTCACTCCTCTCTGCCTCATCTAATAACTTATACGTCTTTAGCCTGGCCTCCTCATTCTAGCTCACTCCTTTCTGCCTCAACCAGTAACTCATCCCTCTTTAGCCCTAACTCCTATTTATTCCAGTTCACCCCTCTCTACCTCATCCTTTAACTGGTCCCACTACAGCCTGGACTCTTATTCATTCCAGTTCACCCCTATCTGTCTCATCCAGTAACTCATCCCTCTTTAGCCCTGACTCCTCTTCATTCCAGTTCACCCATTCAATGAGAGCACACTGCACGGTCCCAGCACTGCCCCTCCTCTCCCCACCCACTCGCTCACTCACTCTTGCCTGCATGTGGTTTTTCTTACAGGCATCACATATCTGGGTCACGCTTTTGCTCTTGGTTTCGCTGCAGAGTTCAGGAAGCATGGTGACAAGGCCCAGGGTGTGCAAGTAGTCCAAGGGCTCAGCTTCTTGATCATGTCTATGCAAATACACCTTGGCAGTGAGCAGGCTGCTGTCTTCTTCTCTATTTTATATTTTTATTTTTCTTCTCTCTTTTCCCTCACATCATTTTCATTTCCTTTGAGTCCTAATAAATGAAAGATCTTACTTTATGGTTGAGAGGTTTAATCCAATCTAATGTCACAAATTTGCATTGTAATAATATAGCTACCTAAATAAATTAAATGTTGTTACATTTAGATTTTAATAAATTAAATGTTGTTAAATGTTTCTTTTATTTTAAGAGCAATCATGGGTAACTGGTCCCAGATTGTTTCTGACTGACCGCTGAGAAATGAATTGTGTGTGCATATATGTACAGTATATGAAAGGCAAGCAGAACATGTGACTATGTGAAAACAGCGGCGCAATAGCCAGAGGTCATTGATAAACTCCTAACGAGGCAAAGATAGCAACTCATCAACATCAAATCAGATTCTTAAAGATGACGCCAGGAAACCAAACATTCAAGTCTGACATTGAACATGAGTTTAATTTAATTATCACTATGTAAGACTGAGTATGATGTTTAACTGTTCTCTGAGGTACACAGACCAGGGAGTGGCCAGATCTCTGTAGGTGGGTATACCTATTATTGGTCTGGTTGCCATGATGACTGCCACGCTCAGGGAGTAGTTGTTGCTGTGGTGGATCGGCTGATGTCACTCTTTCAACAAGCATATTATGAGAGTCAGATTACGGAAGTCTTTGGTTATCTTCTCTGTTGTCTCAGTTTATGCATATGCTGCGGTGAGTGATGTCTCAGAGAGGGAGATATTTTATTCACAACTTTGCTAGCTGGGTGATGGGTGCTTATGAAGTGACACTCCTCTGGTCATGGGTGACTGCAGTGTGACCAGTGGTACTGACAGGATTGTATCAGTCCCCAAAGGTCAGGGAACCAAGGTGAAAGTGGGTCAGTGGTTGCAGATGGCTAGATCCTGGTTCCAGTGTCCTAAGCTGCATCACTGGACTTGGTACACCAGTACTGTTGTTGTAGCGAAGGAGATCGATCACATCCTTGTGGGAAGATGCTGGAGGCTCCTACAGAAGTGCAGGGTCTACAGAAGTGCCCAGTTTGTGAATTCTGACCACAGATTTGTTGGCTTACTCACTGGGGGCTTTGGGTGGAGATGCTGTAAAGCGCTTTGTAATGTTGTGATAAAGCGCTATACAAAAATAAATTTGTTTGTTTGTTGTTGCTATTCTGAAGATTCAGCTTAGGTCCGGTAGGCTACCACCTATTAGGAGAATGAGGCTGGACCTGGCCAAATTTCAAAATAAGGCTGCTTCTAATGAGTTTGCATGCAGTTTGTGTGAGGAACTTATAGACTTGGATGTGACTGATGATTCTGTGATATAGGACACCTTCCATGACAAGACCCTGAAGGTTGCTGAGGGTTGTGTTGGTGTTGCTGGTGTACCCTGAAGGAGGTGTTTCATCTTGCATAGCACCCTGGATATTATTGAGAGAAGTCGCAGCCCATGACTTGGTGGCAACTCCAGCCTGTACCGGGAACTGAGAAGGATGGCGGACGAGGGGTCTGAGGGCTGATAAGGAGGTGTTTGTTAGAAGGATCTGTGAGCAGGTGTCACACCATCTATGGTCTAGCAACACACATCTTGCTTACAGAGCAAATCGAAGCATTATGCACATCTGAATCTGTTCCTTAGAGATTTGCAATTAGGGTGAGTGATGGAACAGTCTTACAGATGAAGCTGCAGTTGTGACTCGATGGGCTGGCAGCTTTGAGCAGCTGTTTAAAGCTGATGCTCTGGCTAGGATGGTGGACATCTCTGGGTCCACAGTTCTTGAGGCTGATCCTCTGATTAGCTGTGAACCACCCAATCTCACTGAGATTTTACTGGTGGTAAATCAGCTGGGGGCAGGGAAGGCCGCAGGGATCTTTGGTATCTGGGGTGAACTTCTCCAGGCTGGTGGTAAGGCTGTCCTGGCATTGCAAGCAATCTTTGCTTCCATTTGGGAGATGGGCATCATCCCAACTGCCTGGAAACCAGAACTTGTTGTCCCTATCTGGAAAGGGAAGGGTGATCACCTGGATTGTCGCAATTACAGGGGGATACTGTAACACTGCTCTCAGTGCCAGGTAAGGTCCTTGCTAGAGCCATCCTCAATGGGATCCATGATCACTTGCTCATCTACTAGTGGCCGGAACAGTTTAGTTTTATGCCTAAGTCATCTACCATTAATTGCATCCTGGCACTGACAGTTTTTTTTTATCAAATATTGGCAGAATTTTTTTGCAGGCTTTGTCTATTTTTGTAAAGTGATCAATTTTTGATTATGCTGCCCTGTAGGACATCCTGAGACTTTGCAGGTTCCCCCCAAAGTTGCTGGATGTCATGGCCAGTCTGTACACTGGTACTCTGAGTGCTGTGCAGAGTGGAGGCAGAACCTCTGCGTTCTTCCCATTCAATTGTGGGGTTCGTCAGGGGTGTGTTCTTGCTCCTACTCCATGAACCACTCATAGGGTGCAGTGGACATGGGGCATCTGTTGGTGAAGAAAGATTTACTGCTCTTGACATTGCCAACGATGCTGTGATTTTCGCAGAGTCAATGGATGCTCTGACTGGGGCACTCGAGAGAAGCGAGGAGTCTAATGTCTTGGATTATGAGTGTCCTGCATAAAAACCAAGATCCAGGCCTTTAATGACCTCTTGGGCACAGCCATTAGCAGTGTGTCTGTATGCGGAGAGAATGTCGACCTCCTTGAGAGGTTCACTTTCCTTTGCAGTGACATGAAGTCAGTAGACGGATTAGGAGAGCATGGGGGGCTCATGAGGTCGCTGGAAAGGGGTGTGTGGTGCTCCTGATATGTTTGTAAGAGGATGAAGGTTCAAATATTTAGAGTCCTGGTGCTCCCTACTTTGCTATATGGGTGCAAGACATGGACACTATCCAGTGACCTGAGATGAAGACTGGACTCCATTGGTACTGAGTCTCTTTGGAGAATCCTTGGATACCGCTGGTTTGACTTCGTGTCAAACGAGCGGTTCCTAGCAGAGTCCTGAATGAGGCATACTGCCTACGTTGTGAGGGAATGTCAGCTACAGCCTTATGGCCATGTGGCCTGATTCCCTGATGGTGATGTGGCTCATTGGACCCTCATTGTTGAGGACCTGAGAAGCTGGACCAGGTCAAGGACACGCCCACATAACACCTGGCTGTGGCAGACAGACAGCTATTTCCAGAGGATGGGACTGGACCATGTGTCAGCCTAGGGGGGTGCCAACAGGGATCCTGAGGTGTGGATGTGGCAGTGTGCTGTATCAGTGCATGCTCCCAAACCTAACCTATGTAGAATTGTTAATTTGAAAGTTAATAGAATTGATTGTCATATCATAATCAGGAATATATGCTGTGGGTGTTGACACTGACATCTGACAAATAGTGATTCTCTGCAAAAATCTGACTGTTCAATTTATTTTTTGGTATGGTGAGTGGAAGAATTAAGAAAACACAATTTCCATTTAACAAGCATGTTAAGTAACTGACTTTCAGTGCATTGGATCATTGAGAAACACTCTTGGAAAAGCTCCACAAAGCATAAGCAGATTAAGCCATTAGAAATATGTTTACTTTTAAACATATGTAAGTCGCTTTGGCTAAGGGCATCTGCCAAATGCCGTAAATGTTTAAATAAGTCTTACTAAAAAAATTCACCCGAACAGTATGTCTAAAATCATGTTCACAAAACTTCTTTAGAATGTGCATTTTCTGTCACCCTACATGGCAAGGAAATAAAATAACATTATCCCATATTGGTGAATTAGGTTTGCCTTTTTTAACTTCTGTTTGGGAAAAACTTGAGGGGGTACAAATACTTAGTAGTATCTCAGTTATTACTGAAGTACAAATCATTAACAAATATAGCAGCTACTTGAGATAAAAGATGCATCAAGATTCATTCATAATGAACAAACCTGAGACCAGTGTTTCACTTGTGCTATTTATTACCTTCAGTAGTTTCTTTATGATTTATTTCAGTAGTTCACAATGGTTTACAGAATTAACAGATATAGTAACAAATATAGTAATTTGAGATAGAAGATGCATCAAAGTATATAATCAATACTTAGTTTGTGGTTAATTAATACATAAGTAACAGAATAACACTACATTATTTATTCTCCCTTAAGTAAAGTGTTACTGGGGTAAATCAATAAACAACATTGCAGCATTGTGCTATAGCTATACTATTTAATGCCGATTTGATTAGGATATTGCTTCCTGTGTTTCAGGTGATCGATACACTGTCCATTCTATCATACACATCAATTGCAATTGAACGTGGAATACAGTAAGTACCAGAATTTTCCTTATGTTACTGTTGTGGTGCATGTTGTAGTCTAGATCACAGGTTACTGTCACGATATGAGCTTAACCTGAATAGACAACACTTTAGAGGGATTTCACTTCTATCAACTTAGATGTTATTAGTCCAGGACAGATTGGCAAGACAGGCAATGCAAACTTTGTACATGTGAGATTGCATGTGTCTCCAGGTAAGTCTGCTTTGGTTAGTATGTATCCAAGTTAGACTAATGTATTTCCTGGTTAGACTGTTCTAGCCAGTGATGGTTCAGCAGATGTTAACTTCTCCTGTCTTACAGGCCTTTTCCTGTTGAGGGTAGTGTTCCAGATGAAGAAATCTACAGTGGTCTTTCTGACCAGATAGAGTGAGTTCATCTTTGTCTGAATGTCTGCAGATAGCCTGAACATGCATGACATCTGTGTCTGAATCTTCTGCCAGAACACAGTTTGTGTACATATGTGTGTTGTGCATTATACGGGTGTATAACAGTCAGCGTGTAATTCTGTGTGTAGTGAATGAGTTTCTGTATGACTTACTGTACAGTCTGTGTGTATTGTTTACACAGTGACACAGCAGATGAAGATGATGACCTTTATGACTGTGTGGAGGATGAGGCCAATGAAGGGGACGAGATTTATGAGCACTTGATGCAAGTGGACGCCCCCCAGGAAGTGGTGAGCAGGGCACTATGGGAAAAAAAAGCTGACAGTAAAAAGCTTTACATAGCAAAGATTGTAATGGAAAAGACTGTGGTGATAGTTGCAAGAACCAGGCAACCATTTTGTTTATGACTGTAAGAGTCATTCGAGAACCCTGATTAATGCTTTGATGATTAGCGGCATGCCTTGCTTAAATGTTTGTGAGTACAAGGAATGGACTCTAGCCATGATTGTGAAATTCATAGCCCAGTTGTGGTCTTAGTTGTGATAGTAATGCTCATATGTAAAAAAACAATAACCTGAATGACTCTGAATCATGAAATATAATATGTAACTTTACTGAATGGTTTTGAGCTATAGGCCATAACTAGCTGATTCCTGTCCACATCTGTGTATGTGGAATTTGCGTAATGTCCTATTCCTTTGGATAATCCAATTGTCTTTTATGGTACCATTAGAGAAACTAATGTCTCTAAATTGCTCTTAATGTGCCCTGTGATGGACTGGCACCCCTTCCAGGGAGTAGCCCTGTCTTATGTGTTATATTGCTTAGGAGAGGCTTTGGGCCACCTTACGACCCTGTACCTAAGAAGTGAATAGAACATGGATGGATGAATACATGTATGGAGGGATGGAGAGAGGGATGATGAATGAATAAACTAATTTATTTATACAATCACCAGTGACGTAATAACTGGTTTCTTCTGTGGTAGCTTCATGATAATGAGCCAACTGATCTTCCCATAGCAGCAGAAGATGAGCGAGGTGGATAAGAGGGGCTGCTGCCTACAGGAGATCAAACAGACAGAGGAGAAATACACAGACACATTGGAGTCCATTTTAAAGGTAGCACACTCAGAAATACACAGAGATGCTGGAGTCAATGGTAAAAGTAGCACAGTCAGCAATACACAGACACATTGGAGTCCATTATAAAGGTAGCACATCCAGAAATACACAGAACTGCTGGAGTCCATGTTAAAGTTAGCACACTCAGAAATACACAGAGATGTTGGAGTCCATTTTATATATAGCACGCTCAGAAATACACAGGGATGCTGGAGTCCATTATAAAGGTAGCACAGTCAGAAATACACAGACATGTTGGAGTCCATTATAAAGGTAGCATGCTCAGAAATGCACAAAGATGCTGTAGTACATGTTAAAGATAGCACACTCAGAAATACACAGAGATGCTGGAATCCATTATAAAGATAGCACACTCAGAAATACACAGAGATGCTGGAGTCCATTATAAAGGTAGCACACTCAGAAATACACAGAGATGCTGGAGTCCGTTTTATAAATGCACACACACACATTTACACTCATAGACATACTATCACCAGTGGATCAAACAGCAGTCCACAGTCATGAACAAACTTTTCATTTCATTTAGTATGAATGAATCATTTTTCACACCCACAGTGTATGATGTTATTCAAGTGTTACTTTTTATGCTAGGAAGATTTATATTTTAAAAATATATAACATGTCAGTTAAATAGATACAGACACTAAAAATATGCAAATTGGTAACTGCTTTGAAAAGAAAAAGCATTCTGTTTGAACCAGGAAGAAAAATTTATCACAGCTACATTGGAAATAAAACACATGTTAGACAAAGAGATATTCTTCAAAAATGTCATAGTGCAGGTTCACTTGCTGTGCTAAAGCAGTTGCTCTCCGTGACCTACTATGCTTCCCACAGCACTTCATGAAGCCACTTCAACGTTTCCTACAGCCACAAGACTTGGAGAACATTTTCATCAACATTGAGGTGAATGTCGCTTCATAATCTTCTTACTTGTCCTTTTTTGTTTTTACAGTCTTCAACCTTTACAATTATGCATTTACGGCAAAACATAGAATTCCATCTATCCAACTATCCATTTTCTGTTGTATATCCGGGGTCAGGTCATGGGGGCAGCATTCTAAGCAGGGATGCCTAGCCCTCTCTCTCACCAGCCACCTCCTCCAGCTCCACCAGGGGAATACCAAGGTGTCCCCAGGCCAGCTGAGAGATATAATCTCTCCAGCATGTCCTGGGTCTGCCCTGGGGCCTCCTCCTGGTTTGACATGCCCAAAACATTTCCCCAGGGAGCATTCTAGATCGATGTCTGAACCACATCAACTGGCTCCTTTTGATGCAGAGGAGCTGCGGCTGTACTTTGAGCCCAAGCTCCTCATCTTATCTCTAAGGCTGAGCCCAGACAGCCTACGGAGGAAATTTATTTCTGCCATTTGTACTCTCAATCTCATTGTTTCTCATTGTCACTACCCAGAACTCATGAGCTTATGTGTGGGTAGGAACGTAGATTGACTGGTAA
>JAODJU010000095.1:67206-82607 GCA_026776725.1 Gnathonemus echidnorhynchus
GGCCCCACGGGCCCCCTGCACCCCAAGGGCCCCTGGGCAGCGGCCCCGCTGGCCCGGTCCGTAATCCGTCCCTGCTATATCCTATGACAGTACCATGCTTGAGCTCATCAGAATGACCCATTCTTTCACACGTTTGTACACCTAAATGCATAGCTAGGTGCTTAATTTTATACACCTGTGGCAAAAGGCCTGAATGAAACACCTGAACTCAGTGATTATGAGGTGTGTCCCAAAACTTTTGTCCATGTAGTATATACATAAAATACCATACACACACACACAGACACACAGCCATACAGCAGCATGTCCTTGGATTGGCACTGCTGCTGATCGTTACCTTTCATGTGCCTTTTTCCCTCTTCCAGGGCCGAAACATAGCAGTGGCAGAGATGGGCTGGTTTCCTTGTTCTAAAGTTCGGCCATATGTCCCTGTAAGTCCAGCTGGGTTGTCATGTAATACAAGTATAACTTATGTATAAACCATAACCTTAACCCTTTTAAACACATAAAACAGATGTAATGTATTACTTCTGCTAATTTACATATACCATATATGCCATCATGTCTTATCCTCGTATCCATGAATACCGGTAAATATTAATGCATTATGTATATGAAATGCTCCTGTGTGTTATTTTTTTTAATTGAACTCTCTTTTTGTGCACAGAGACCTACGCCAGACCTGACAGACTTTCCATGGTTTGTACATTTGTAAATGTACAATACACATATGCTGTTTTTCTTCATCACTATATGACGTTACCTTTCATGTCTGCATAATGGTATCATTTCACCCATTTTTTTAAACTTTACACTGTAAAACAAACATATACAACACACACACACACACACATATATGTATTGTGTCTTAGAATTTTTGAACCCTGAAGCATATTGTTGTTCAGCATAACCTTCTCCCAGCAGAACGAGGATTAAACCTTGATTTAAAATTTGTTTAAAAATATAGAGTTGTCTCCTAAGTTTTCCCAGGGCTATATGTGTTTATGTGTGTGAGAGTCATGACTACATCTGTGTGATTTTGTAACCAGGGTACCACTAATTTTCTAAATATAATGCAGCAGTCCATCTTTCAACCACTTATCCAGTTCAAGGATATGGGTAATACAATATTATTTGGACTGCAGATATTACTGATGGTGCCCTTTGGCTCTCTGTTCTATGTAATCAGAGTCGCTTTAATCATCTGAGATCAGATGCCTCATCTTGGATGAGTTAATGTCGGTGAAACTGCCGGGATAAGTTGGTTTTTCAAACGTAGCTGTGTAGTAGATTAGTCTAGCTGGATCCAATCATCCAAGATGATTGCGCGCTCCCGTGCTGATGGAAAAGCTCATATATATCATATTAGGCATAAGCTATCTTTTCCGTGGTCTATAATATTGCAACAGACCTCTTGAAATGAAGACATATGCGACAGCCTGTGTAGTTAGAGTGTGGTCATACACAAAGTTCTCGGTTTGGTACAAACCTCAGTTTTAGGTTCATGGTTTAGTGCAATATCAGTACAGCAGGGAAAACAGAATTTGTTTCGAAATTATTTATCATTAAAACTGCAAACACAAACACAAATAGAAATGAATGCAAACCAAAGGCAATGTTGGAGTAGTGTTGGTGTAATTTATTGGGAAACCAAAATGGTCCCAAACTGCTAATTATGACTGACTGTAACTAGCATTAGCTGTAACCAACTAACAACCACAATTAGCATGTTTTCCATGATGAACATGAGATTTTTCCAGCACGGTCTCAATTTAAATCCAAAGTCTGGGCAAATTTTGGGTTCTCTGAAGGAAATGGACCCCTAGACATCAGTACAGCTGTCTTCTTGGGTTCACGGCTCAGTGTAATTTCAGTTCAGCAGGGAAGCAGAATTTGTTTTGATACTGTATTATTAGAACTGCAAGCACAATTAGGAACAGTTGTAAACCAAACATGAAGCAATGTGTCTGGACATGAATAACAGAGGCTCATAAGCGCGCTTAAAATAAAAATGTAAAACAATCACAATGAACAAAATCCCATATTCTCTATTACAAAAGTATGGTCACATATCTGTAGCGATAGACACCCCAATAGCTTTAGTTTACTTTTTTTCAGAATTTCCAGTGTAACCTACAAGCTATTTTTGCATTTTTGCTAGCAATTTTCTAGGTTTGAGGTTAGCATGCAAATCAAAATATGCCAGCTTTTCAGGTCAGCATACAAACCAAAATTCATTTCATTAAAATAAAATTCTGTGCGGTTACCCAAAATGTTTTACTTTGTAATATTGAGATCGAGACCATGTGACAGTTGCATTTACCTGGATTATGCAGATATAAGAAGTGTGCTTAACTGAAACATGTTGCCATAGAACACTATTCATCTGAAATGGGACCAGCTGCCACTGTGCAATAAAACGGAATGTGTCGTTATTCGATGTGCAGTTATTTGGAATCAACAATATAGAGAAAGGAATAGAGCCCACTACGCAACCGTGGCCAGGTTAAGCCGTTTAAAGATGCATGATTAGACTCCGATGTTCTACCTGCCAGGTTTGCTGGCAACATGGACCGTACCGCAGCCAAGAATTTGCTGGTGTCTCGTTCTGATGGAACCTACTTGGTCCGACAAAAGGACGGAGGAGAGTTTGCCATCAGTATCAAGTGAGTCATGTGTCCCAGGACCTGGAGCTTCATGGTGCTCCTCAGAGCTGAAACTCTCACATGAGTCTGCTTGATGTACCAGCTTTCATACTTGGTCTTCTCTGTCTGTGCAGATTCAAGGTAGAAGTCAAACACATCAAGATAACATCAACAGAGGGGCTATACCGCATCAACGAGAAGAAGGCCTTCAAAGGCCTGATTGTACGTATGCTATCCGGCTCTCTCTCTCTGGTATTGGTGGTTACATTCATTGGTAACACTAAGTCAAAGAATGGTGGAATCTGTACCATGTTGGAAAGTGTAGTTGCTTCAAAGTTACGGCTATTTTCAGCAAAACAGGGATAACACCAGTCCTAACCCTTGCCGTAACCCTAACCTGGGCTTCAGCCTGCTTTCTGTAATGCAGCCATTTCTTTATATTTCCACTACAGGACCTGGTGCAGTTTTATCAGCAAAATACACTCAGGGAGTGCTTCAAGGGCCTGGACACTACCCTGCAGTTCCCTTATAAGGAACCAGAAAAGAACACTACCCCACCCACCCCTGGTGAGACGCTACTCTATATCAACCTCCTCATACCCAAAATTCAAACTACAGCCCACACTGTGCACTGTTACGGTTAGCCTGATTTATTGAAATATTTTCAGATTTATAGTTTCATTTAATATCACCTTACCTGTTGTAAAACTGTAGATTTCAGGAATGAGAGGACTGTATTAATATGGTCACACACTGTGGTCTGTGTCCCAGTTGTAAGTGGCTTTGCAAGAGGATAATGTCTCCCAGATACTGCAGGGATTCACCTTGTGTTTTCTCCTCTCTCCATCAGAGGGCAGTGTGCGTTACTTTGGTACAGCCAGAGCACGGTATGACTTTTCTGCCCGTGATCGCACAGAGCTCTCATTGAGAGAGGGAGACACGATAAAAATCATATCCAAAAAGGCCAGCAACGGGTGGTGGAAAGGCGAAGTCTATGGCCGGGTAAGGCTTCCCCCGGCTGCCCTTTTCTTCTTCATACTACAGGGCATTTCTTAAATCCAGAGGTTTTCAGTCTAAGTTACACAGAGCAGTAGTAGTGGGCACTGTTGGGGAATTTACTTTAAAAAGTAAAGCATTACAGATTAATAATTACTTGTCTCAAATTGTAATCATATTACTGATTACTTTCAGAAAACAACCATATTACTAATTACACTTTACTCTTAATTACAAAGTAAAACGTCTTTTTACCATCCTTTCGCTTTTTTTTTATATTAATTGAATGCCATTCCAAAAGGAATAGCACAAGCAGGATATTTTAAATGTGTTTATTTTTTACTGAAATATACTATAAATGTATATTTAAAACGTACATAACGTGTAACACTAGTAACGTAATTATAATCAAGGTAGTAAATGTAATGTGATTACAAAAACTGAAATTGTAATCCATTACACTACTGTTACAGAAAAAAGTAGATTATAGTAATACCTTACCATCAGCATTGGTAGAGGGTTTGCGCAAATGTTTTGAAAACTGACATAGAATATACTACAGGGGATTCCCCCAGGTGGAGTGAATATACTACAGGGGATTCCCCCAGGTGGAGTGAATACACTACAGGGGATTCCCCAAGGTGGAGTGAAAAAAATTAAAGGGAAAAGCTGCATGCATGTCCTCCATAGCTCTTTGGAGTATTATTTTTTGGGGGCCCAGATATAAGTGCCAACCATAGCCCGCCATGTGCTTTCACATGCATGCCCGATTGTTAGGGGGTCCATAGCTCTTCGGAGTATTATCTTTTGGGTTCCCAGGTATAAAAAAGGTTGAAAAACTTTCATTTTAAGTCATATAAAAGTATATAATGTATAACAATAGGGGTAATTCAGTGCACTTACACTCTTCAATAGAAAAACATTTCTGAATTATTTGATGTTAAATGAGGCACCATCGATTAGGGCTGCACCTAGATGATTATTTTTTTGATTAATTGGCTAATCTAATGACTAATTTGCTTAATACCTAATACAAAAAGGTAAGTTTCTATGAATGTTATGTCTATAAAAATCTATGAACACATTCATAAATCATTATAAACATGGCTATAAATTATAAAGTATATTCATGAAAAGGCATATTATAGCCATGTTTATTATGCATTATGAATGCTTTATAAAGCTCTCATTGCACTATAGATACCTTCATAATGCAGTACAAAGCATCCTTGATGCGTATACCAACCATTATAATGCATTATAGGTTAGAGCTTTATTGGAGCTTTTGAAATATTATAATCAACATTATAATGCCTTATGCCAGGGGTGGCCAATCTTATCTGCAAAGGGTCGGTGTGTATGCAAGTTTTTGGGATAACCTGTAGGTCAGCTGTTCAAACCCAGGTGTGAGGACTCTTCAGCCAATCAGTCCTGTAATTAGTGATCTAATTAGGGAGTTGCAGCGAAAATCCGCATACACACCAGCCCTTTGTGGATAAGATTGGCCACCCCTGCCTTATGCTGTAATGCTTTAATCCTTATACCATATACCATAAATTCTTATATGCATTATGAAAGTATGTATAATGCATTATAAATGACAGCTTTAAGTATTACCAAAAAAATCATTACTCCATTAAAATAATCTAATAATTAAATACCACAAAGGAAGCATTAAACACTTAAACACCCCCAGAATGCCAACATTTTATTGTTTAATAAAGTGCAGCAAGGTAGGTAAACTAACAATCTTTCCAAATAAATTAAAATAGTCAGTTCCAGTTCAGGAATAAAGGGCTGGTAGCAGGAGGAGTGTAATATAACTGAAGTGATACAGTTCAAGCAACATAGGAGATATAACAAGTATCACTTCAAAGTAAAATGTCAAAAAACTAAAAAAATTGAAAAAAGTGCTAGAACCAGTCTTTTAAATTGCTGGAGTACACTTTAACTGAAAGCTGTAGTAATGTGCATGCTAGCTGTTGGTGAATAAATACATATGTGCTGATACCCATAACCTTTACCAGTATAACAGGTAAGCAGATAGATGGATGGACTTTCATGAAACTTTGCATCTTTTTCTTTCTTAGATTGGACTGTTTCCTGCTAATTATGTAGAGGAGGACTATTCTGACTACTGCTAGCAAAAGCAGCCATGGGCTGCCACTGAGAACCTGAGAAAATTCCCCACAGCAGAGGGAACATGTTCTTGTGTCCATGTCTGCACAGACCTCCACCCCTCACGGAGTCCACGCCTGCTCAAACCTCCAACCCCTCACGGATTCCATGCCTACGCAGACCTCCAACCCCTCACTGAGTCCATGCCTGCACAAACCTCCAACCCCTCACTGAGTCCATGCCTGCACAAACCTCCAACCCCTCACTGAGTCCACGCCTGCACAAACCTCCAACCCCTCACGGAGTCCACGCCTGCTCAAACCTCCAACCCCTCACGGAGTCCATGCCTACGCAGACCTCCGACCCCTCACTGAGTCCATGCCTACGCAGACCTCCAACCCCTCACTGAGTCCATGCCTACGCAGACCTCCAACCCCTCACTGAGTCCATGCCTACACAGACCTCCAACCCCTCACGGAGTCCATGCTTGCGCAGACCTCCAAACCCTCACTGTGTCCAAGCCTATGCAGACCTCCAAACCCTCACTGTGTCCAAGCCTATGCAGACCTCCACTCCTTAGTCCAGGCTTGAAGATCTCCAGCCTCACAGCATGTTATAGCCCACCTTTCTCAAGCTCTTGTGTCATCTACAGATGTACTGTCTCAGCTCTGTCATCCACTCAGGATCATCAGCCATCTGCAGTCCTGCCTCTCTCCAGTTATATTAAGTACCCAGTTAGCATTGGGGTAAAACAAACATTACTAACTGTATGTTTTAATAAAAAAAAACTGACAAAATGTAATCACTGCCAAAAAAAAACTACATCTTAGCAACATTAGAGCAGATTCCCTCTGACAGGAAGGCTGTCAGCCTGCAGCTGCTGGACTGGAACGTCACCCAGGACTATGTTCTGACAGAGGTTAACAAGCTGTCTTTCCTGAGAACTCTGTAAACTTTCTGAATGTACTCAATAGAACTGGTATTTCTTTGAACACCCGGCTGCCAATAAATGACCCCTATTTCTCAGATTATCACAATGTCAACAATACAAACATGTCCAAGCAATGCATACATGCTCAGCACAAACCATGCCTCTGCAGCGATACCTGACTTCACACTGTACACAACACAAGTGAATCTGGGGATCTTATATTCCTCTCGTGTTGACTTGACGTTTCCTCACTTGTGACAGGTCATCAGTATGCCTAGAATCACAGGGCAGTTTTTTCAATGCATTGTCACAATTTATTTAGAAAACCACACACAGCAAGAAAATAATAGCATTGCAAATGAAATGAGCATTAACCAGCAAACATTCAACACAGACTTTACATAAATACCCATTTTATTATCAGATTATATCAAAACAAAATGACTCATCCATAACAAAAAAAAAAGTCTTCTAGGACAATTTGTTTCAGCAGTCATGGGAGACTAATGAGCTTTGCTTGTTTAGCCTCTTCTACTGGTAGTATAGCTCCAGGTTCATTCCATCGTGGATTTCATCTGAGGAATACGATGTTAAGGGCTGCCCAGCTAAGAAAGGGGCTTAGGCTATTATTACATGGCACTGGCTCTACCTTATAGCAATGATACACTCAATGGGCCTCATTCACCAACCGCTCTTACGAACAAATTTGTTCTTAAACCCCACGTATGCACTTTTTTACAAAGATTCTGACCTATTTATAATCCGCATGATCGCCGTTACTACCATGAAAATAATTTTTACACAAACATTTTTTATATTTTACTTTTATAAATTATTAAAATACTATCATTTTATGAACTGTAGAATGAACAAACCTACTATAACCAATTATTTTGAACAAACTATCATTACTCAAATGTGCATACGAATGGTCTTGAGTGTGCATAGATTCTGTTCTTAGCTAAGAACAAATTCAGATAAGAAAACATTGGGGGATGTCAGAATCTTTGTAAAAGAAGTGCGTACGTGGGATTTAAGAACAAATTTGTTCGTAAGAACGGTTTTTGAATGAGGCCCAATGTTAATTAATGAGGAAAGCCATTGCACCCCTGACTTGTAAAAAAGCATTAGGAAAAGCAGAACTCAAGATGCCCATTCTATAAGACGACACTTAGGAGGAAGGATACAATCTCCCAGAGACACATGGTCCTTGAATATTGTGTACCTGTGATGATACAAAGCAGCTTTGAATTACTACCACCTGAAGTTACATAGACATCTCATAATGCATTTCTCTCTGTAGCATAGATATTTCAAATGCAAAACTAAACATACACGTCTTTTTCAAACCTTGAACATTCAGACTCAGTCCTCCTTCTCAAGGCAAGAAATTACTTTTGACGTACTGTATCTAGATATTTCTGAAACATTACAATGCTTTTAGACAAATGCAACCACATACTATTTAACTACTATATGAATAGTTTGCAAATTGAGTTATATAATATTTTGTATTGGTAAGAATACCAAAGGAAGGGCATAAATACATTTGCTATTTGTAATATCTGCTCTATGATTTTGCTCATACATCTACGTTCTCCTTTTTCTTTCTGTACTTTGAAAACTGCCCATAATATGTGACTATAAGGGTCTATGCTACAATGACATCCCATCCAGGGTTATGGAAGATAGATGGATGTTTCTGTACCCAAAGCACTGTGCTGTCTTCCTCAGAGCTGATTTCCTGTTCGCAGTACAGGTGCACCTCGCCTTACGATGGTGTTATATTTTGATTAACCCATTGTAAGTGAAAAATATTAATAAGTTGAATATGAATGTTAAGTATATAACTAATGTCACTGAATAAGTAAATAAAAAGTTTCTGTAACTAAATACCACTAAAAGTAAATAAATGAACACAAGTTTATCTGGTTAAACACAGGGAAAAAAACACTCTACAATAGGTTAGTTAAAACACTGTATGAGATGTTTACCCTTGCGATCAATTCAGAGACCGGACAGCTGCGTGAATGCTGTCATGACCAAGCATCAGTAAAAAGTATCATACAGTGTATAGCTAGCCCAGCAACAGATTCAGAGTTGACTACAAAATGCGCATTGCCATTGCTCCATTGTGAAATGGAAATATTCTGTCAAACCATCATAAAGCAAGGAGTGTCTGTATTCCATCCCAACCACAGAGCATGAAGGTCTCCTTACCATTTCTTCAGTACAATCTTGTCCCACCTGGTGCCAGTCTGGGCAGCTATCAGCTTCTTCAGATCTCCAATGGTATCCTCTGAGCTGGAAGTTCAAGCTAAGGTACACAACGGGATAACCCTCCAAAATTGAGTGCAATGTTTACACAAATTTGAGATAAGCTTAATCATAATGGCCACAAACAAAGATTACACCTTAAAGTATTCAATTAAAAAAAATAATGCAAAACTTCATGGGCAAATATTCAGTCTTAACTCTTAACACAATTTTATTTAACAGTAATACAGCTCTCCAACACCCAGCGATTACAATGAACATGAGATACAAGAATCATTCCCTGAGCTTTAGCCATTCTGACATGACAAGGATACTTGCACTTCACCCGCACTTTCTTGCCCAGGCGGTCGTTGCAAACCACTTCAATCATTGTCAGGCTGGTCCTGAAATTAAAAATTAAAACGATATGAAGGCCATGGCATTTAGTGGTTAGCATCAGGTTTAAAGTATCTGAGCATGGGGTTAAACGTTTACTGTCACCGCAAGTAGTTACCTATAACGTGAATAATGCGCTTGCATACATTTAAACGCAAACACGGTTTGTCGATTATATCTTTGTTTCGTAAGAAGCTACATATAAACATATGTAACAAGCATGTATACTCAATGAAAACTTAACAGCTCACCTTATCACTTAGTCTCGTTCAACAAAATTACCCAGGTTTAAAGAGACCCTTAACTGAACACAATCTGCCGAAAAGAAATACTTGAACGACTATAGTTCTTTTTTTTTTTTGCAAGAAACATGCAATCCAATAGTGTTATATGTGATTGACGTCCCGTTATCCAATAAGACAATTGGCTTACTTCAAACCAGGGAGGAACTTCTCGTATACGAGCCTTTACATAAATGCCGTAAAACGAGATGAAGTGACGTGACAACTAGAACTGTCGTTACTTTCCGCATGGTGCTTCTTGAAAAAGAAAAATGTTATTTTAATTTAAAATATTAATATAAATAAAATATTGAAATATAACTTTCAAATTAATGTGAATAAGTAAAAACCTTCCAATCGTTTTAACAGATAAATTTAACACAGAGCATACTCGACAATATCGAAAACACCAAAGCAGAAGCGGAGTATCGCTCCCTAGCGTCAGGAGTGGAGAAATAAGTGTGCGCGCTTGCGGAAATGCGAGAGGGTGTGTGCGCGCGCGGAGCTAGCACGCGGAGGCAACATGGCGGATGATGAGAAGCTGCCGTCGGGGTGGGAGAAGCGGATGAGCCGCAGCTCAGGTATGCTGGACGCAAGCATTGCATGGCGTGTAGCTAACTCCCGAGATCCTGGCATCTACAAGGATGGATTATATGAATATATTCAGTTTGGTGGGGAACGTGCATATTGAAGACAGCATTGCGTCAAAGTGAATAGGGGTGTAAACGCGACTTTTTTTTAAGCGAGGTATCGCACGTGATCAGCGCTGATGATCATCATCTGTATTGAAGGACTTGATACTGCAGTAATGGAATGTATAAATTCATGCAGTAAATGTATCCAGGTCTCCAGGTATAGTGCACATTAAAGAGAGCATTGCGTCAAAACAAACATTAGGGTGTAAACGAAGGATTTTGAATAGGGTACCGGGAATGATCTCTGCGTTACACTCTGATGATGGTCATCTGTAGTAACACACTCTGTGCTACATGTAAATCTGTATAAATCCAGCTAGACGGGCTTAACTAGATATGTATATAGTGCAACTGCAGCTACCTGCGCAGTGCTAGCTTCAGCTTGCGACTTGGTCGACGTGCTAGTTTTGGAGGTATATACCTAGGGTGCAGATGCATGCGGGTACACACCACATAGGGTGCAGACAGGACCTGGGTGTTCTGACGGCCTAGATGAGATTCTGCTGAGCGCCCAATTCCCCATAGTAGCAGACAAAAAATTTTGTCAATTCTTTCATTTTAAAAACATTTCAGTATCACAGTTGCTAACTAGTTAACTTGTCTGTTTCACAAGAAAAGTAGTGAAATATTAAAGCTAGTCTAAATAACTAATGTTACAGAATGCCACCATAGGAATCTGTTCAGATTTTTTTCACTCGCTTTTTTGTGCTGCCTAATCAAATGGCAATCGCCCATATTGCCTATAGGGCTCGCTGGCTCTGGGTCCAGATACATGGCCAAAATGTCATATCACAATATTTCTGGTTAGGATCACGATCCACAATTTATTTTTTTGATTGTTTACAAACCAACCAAAGTGGAATGTATGTAGTAATTTTATTATCAATTTAAATACTTAACAGCAATTCTATCCTTACAGGAACTTAAGAAAATTAATTAAGGCATGTAAAATAGTGTACATATAAAAGCGTCTCATTAGAGTGCTTTTTAAATTTTTTAAAATAAAGTTTAGAATCCAAATGAACCTTTATTACTTCAATCATTAACTGTGCATTTTAGAACAAAATACAAACAAGTAGATAAATAAAATTGGTTGTTGCCACATGCCATACGAACAGTATCTTTGTGAAGCTCGCAAATGACATTAGATTGGTCCTCTTTGGATTTTGCAAATCCAAACCATTTTCACATAGTCGAAGTAGAACCGTTTTTTGGAACCAGTTATCAGACGTGCTGCATACTATTCAACAGCATAGGGGACCCATTTATGGACCATGTGTTATGACACAAGTACAATATTTTTAGCATCTCGATGGCAAAGAGTTTATTTTTGTTTTATTTTACCAAGTTAGCTACATCATTACAACCTATAAAAATCACAAATGCAGAGTATCGCAGTGAACTTCTGTTTCTCTGTGTGCGTGTTTTGAAACAATTAGAGCTTGGTGAATTAAACAAATGCAAATTGACAGTCATGTTTTGAAAAATGCTGTGAAAAAGTAATTCACATGACACAGTCAATACTTGGTAGCAGCACCCTTTTGCGGCAGTAACTGCTTGAAATCACTTTGGATAGCCATCCACAAGCTTAGCATATCTGGATGGAGGCAATTTTCCCCATTCTTCCTTGCAGAACTGCTCCAACTGAGCCAGGTTTGAAGGCTTTAGTTTGTGAACTGCAATTTTGAGATCACACCACAAATTTTCAATTGGAATCAGGTCCGGACTCTGGCTAGGCCACTGCAAAACCTTTTTGTCAAACCATGCTTTGGTTACTTTTGCACGGTGTTTCGGGTCTTCTTATTATCCGTTCTTTATTCAATATGGACAAGGGACCCAGTACCTACCCTGGAGTAGCAGCCCCAAAGCATGACACTCCCCCCACCGTGCTTGATGGTAGGTATGGTGTTTGCCGGATCATTGGCAGTCCCTTCCATCCACCAGACTAACGTCTTTGTGTTGAGGCCAAAAAGTTCAATTTTGGTCTCATCAGACCAAAGTACATGACTCCAGAATGCAGGACTCTTGTCCGTATGTCTGTTAGCGAATGCTAATCATGCTTTCAGATGACATTTTTTTAGTAGTGGCTTTTTCCTGGCAACTGCCATATAGCCCCTCTCTGTGCAAAGCCTTCGATACTGTGGTCTTGTGCACATCCACTCCAGCTGCAGATACTGAGCTTTGCAGGTCACTGAGAGTCACCTTAGGATTTGCTCTTACTCCTCTGACTAGTTTCCTTGACATTTTCTTTATTTTAACAGGGCGGCCTGACCTAGGCCGGGTCACTATGCTTCCAGTTGTCTGTCACTTACCTATGATGGCCTTCACAGTGGACACACTGAGGCAAGGAGCTTGGCAATTTTCTTGGCATCACTGCCATCTTTAAACTTTTTAATCACAGTGCTTCTCAAGTCAGACAGTTCCCTTGACTTAATTTCTGCCAGTTTTTGAGGTTTTACCAAATACACCACTTGTATTGGTTTCTCAGTTCTGTGTTCCTAAGAATTGGCCTGAATAATCACTTATGGACCAGTCGTCAAGCTAGAGGATTGATTGATTGATTGTTTACACCTGTTTTTATTAACTTGATTGCATTGTTAACAATCATACAATCTCCAGGCTATTAGGGGTACAATACTTATTCAATGGCAGATTTCATTGATATATTCTTTATCATTGTTGCATAATTTGATTTTCAGGATTTTTTTAGTGAAATGTATTGTTCAAGAAGTGCTCATTTATATGTAGAGGGGAAGATGGTGGCGCAGGAGGTAGTGCTATCGTTCGGCAACCAGAGGGTTTCAGGTTCGAGCCCTGGTTCCTCCACATGGACAGTAGTAACATCACAGGAGGTATGATGTCATGTATGGCAAATTAAGTAAAACACATCGTGCTGCAACTTTTTTGCTGCTTGATACAAAAGATAATCTCCCATGGTTCTCATTTTCTGTGACGAATCTACAAGAAAAAAAATTTATTCTGATTAAGGGTTTTTGGATACAAAGAGTTTGTTAGTCAGTGACATACAGGCACTGCATACACAGCGAATCAGCAGTTACAATTAGAGCTGGGCGACATGCGATATATTAATATCGACATTGCATCTTATGCACTGGCCATTCTCAAGTTACAAGGACCATGATAGTCATCTGGATTGAGATCAAGCTTTTTCATACCTTAATGCTGGCTGGACAATGTGGACATAGCACAGTATATGGTATTTTCAAAAATATTCTTTTGTACTATTGTATTATCGATAAGCTCCTGGACAAACGGTGCCATTATAAGTATTTTTGCTGTTAATTCATTCTAAGGGTGCTTTTCCACCGCACCAAGTAACATACTTTTGTTACTTTAAAGAATGTGTTGGTTTTCCACTAACGTAAAAACTGGTACTTGCAGTACGCAGGGTGGGGTATTTTGTACTGAATTCGAAAAAAGGTTGTAGGATATTAAACGGCTGGACGGTGTGTGATATTAATACCAACATCGCCTGTTATGTACGTGCAATTCTTACATCACTGGTCAGCTAGACTAAGATCAGGCATTCTGTACGGATATTATAGTGTTTAGTTAAAACATTTTTACTTTGTCACAGAAAAAAAACGTAGCTAGCTTTGCAATTTTAAATATTCAATGATTATGATTATCAAGATAATCATTTTCATTCTTACTGTTTAAATCATTCTTAGACGGGTTAGTGAGAAACTCCTTTTTGCTTTATATATACCCAATAATTATTACAACAAAATACCATGCCACTCTAGTACAAAATACTTTATTTCTTGTCCCTGCAATCCCGATCTATTTTTCCAACTAGATTTCAATTAAAGCTTGGGTTTTTCATTTGTCCTGGCATTCATTATTATTACTTTTTATTTAAACTTGTTTGTCCTTGAGTTTGCAACTTTTCTCAAGACTGCAGTTGTATCCTGTACTGTACCTGTTGCAGTGGAAAAACGCCCAAACATAGCAGCGTTATTAAATTATAAACCATCCCCTAATGATGAGGACACTGCAGGCGCACGTGATTGCATTTTAGTTGCATAGGTGTGTGTTTATATACTGTCCTCTCCAGTCATTATGACAGATCCGGTAGAGCGTTCAAAAGTGTGGGTTCAATTTAGTAAATGTAATGCTTGTGGAAGATTAAGTCGTCAATGCACGTTGAATTACAATAATCAAAAACGCATTGTATTTAATAATGCATAAATAAAAAACGCTTTGCATTCAATAATGCTTGAATATTGGGGGCTGTAATTTAATGTGAATGTACTTTTAGACATTAAATATTTCAATTGAAATATTTAATTTCATTGGTAAAATAATCAATATAAAAAGTACTCAACTTCCCCAATTCAGTTCCAAAATATACAGTTTATAAAGTTCATTTTTATAATTCAGTTACCTGAATTCAGATCATTCACTTTCATTTCAAAATAAATTTCAAGACCACAAATTCTTGTTTTCTTGTCTTGTTTTCGCTTTCAAATATGCTGACAAAATTTTTCAGTGATTTAAATTGGAATCTGAATCCGAAATTCAGCTTTCTACATCCAGGACTAACGGGATAGTGAAGCGGCACTACAGGAATACAAGAAACTAACTTATTTTTCCAGAAAAGTTATATTAACTGTTAAATCTCTTCACATCGTGTCGTCTGTTTTTTGCACCACATTATGGAGAGTAGTATTGATAAGAGTATCGATAAGTATCGGCATTGATAAGCAGTATACTCAGCTGGAAGTCAGTGGAAAGGGAAAGTACTGTGCCAAAAATATGGTACCTGGTGCAATGGAAAAGCACCCAAGTTTCACTAAAACATTTGTACTTTGTCATAGAAAACAAAACTTGTAAGCACTGCAGTTTTAGTGATTGTTCTTTTCAAGAGAAAAAATATTAAGGCTACAGTGATGTTTATTGTTGCAGATATGCAACCATACTCTGTAGTAGAGACCAAGGTATTTAGACAGGATGCAGTTCATTGTGATTATTATGTATTTTTGATAGAGATGCTCCGATCAGCATTTTTGGGGCCGATCACCGATTACCGATCACCAAGATCATGATCTGCCGATTGCCG
>JAODJU010000095.1:109942-120960 GCA_026776725.1 Gnathonemus echidnorhynchus
GAAATGGAGGAGTTATCAACTGTGATAGAGAAACTGTTAGTTTTGGATAATGTGGATTTGCTACCAATGAGGATAACTTCAGTTTTATCACTGTTAAGTTTAAGGAAGTTAAGAGTATACAAATTTAAGAGATACAAATTAAATGAAAATTGATACAAATGAAACAAATTGCTGGGCTACTTACATTGACACCCGGTTCTCCTGGTGGTCCTGGGTCTCCTGTCACACCAATTGGGCCCTGCGGGGGGGTGGTCAGGTCACACCTGGGCTAGTTGTGAGAGGTGAGCTCCAACTCTGACCCTAACCCTAACCCAGTGGTGTCCAATCTTATCCGCAAATGGCCGGTGTGTGTGCGGGTTTTCACTGCAACTCCCTAAGTAGATTACTAATTAGAGGACTGATTGGCTGAAGAGTCCTCACACCTGGGTGACCTACAAGCCTACAGCTGACCTACAAGTTATCCCAAAAACCTGCATACAGACCGGCCCTTTGCGGATAAGATTGGACACCCCTGCCCTAACCCCACTGCACTTACAGAGGTGCCTTTAGGGCCATCCTCTCCAGGGGGGCCCTTTGCTCCTGGGGGCCCAGCTGCTCCAGAGGCTCCAGAGTCACCCTTCTCTCCAGGCTCGCCTTTCTCACCCTGAAAGACAGGAACAGAGCTGAGGATGTGCACTCTGAGGGATTGGGTCCAAAGAGAGGAAAGGAGAGGCACTGACCGCACGCCCTGGTGCTCCTGCAGGCCCGGGGCTCCCGGCTTCACCATCCTCACCCTGCAGACGACAATCACACACTCACGCTGGCTAAGACCCTTCAGCTGCATATCAAGCTTTCTCACAGCACTGTGCATTAGTGCAACAAATTCAAATCAAAATAAGAACATAAGTAATTTGCAAACTATAGGTGGCCATTCAGCCGATCAAACTTGTTTGGGAAAAACTCGACTAAGAACTCAGAGTTGTTAAAATCTTGTCTAGCTCTGATTTAAAGGAACCCAAAGTTTAGGCTTGCACTACACTAACAGGAAAACTATCCCATGCTCTAACTACACGCTGTGTAAAGATACTCGGATTATGTCCCCCCCTTAGTCTCCTTTGCTTAAGGCTGAACAGATTCAGCTCAGCTAACTGCTCCTCATAGGACATTCCTCTAAGACTAGGAATCATTCTTGTAGCCCTATGTTGAACCCTTTCTAAGGCAGCAATGTCCTTTTTAAGGTATGGTGACCAAACCTGCACACAATATTCTAGGTGGGGTCTTACCGAGGAATTATATAAACTTAGCATCACCTCCCTTGACTTAAACTCCACACACCTAGAGAAGTAACCTAACATCCTACTGGCCTTTTTAATTGCTTCCCCACACTGGCGATTGGGACATGGAGGCATCAACATACACACCGATGTCTTTCTCATAATTAGCACCCTTTATTTCAGTGGAACCCATAAAATATCTGTGCTTTATATTTCTGCTCCCTGAATGGATTACCTTACATTTATCTATGTTAAATTTAATCTGCCAGGTACCAGCACAGTCACTAATTAAATCAAGATTCGATTCAATTCAATTCAATTCAATACATTTTTATATAGCGCCTTTCGCAACAAAGTCGTCCCAAGGCGCTTTACATGGATGTGCTGTGATACATTAAACATAATTAGGGAGAGTAATACAGAATGGGAAAAAGGAAGGAAAGAAATTAAATAAAGCCAGATAACAACGGAGGAGAGAAACCAAAAACTCCCAAGAGAAAAAAACCACTGGGGGTCCAAGGTCAACTGACTCCCTAACCCCCCTAGCCATACTAACATTCTTATAACATACTTCGATCCCCTTTTTTGAATATGAATATATGATATATATCACAATAGAAGGGGGAGTACATTGGCAGTTAATTTAAGTTAATTCTATATCCATTTTTCTTGCGAGCAGACCCACCTTCTCACCAACAAGGCCAGCCTGTCCCACACCTCCAGGTCTTCCTTGTGGACCCTAAAGAACCATCAAGGAATCAGTCAGTCTACTGTTTAAAATGTGATCAACTGCATTGGTCCAGGCATTAGCATATAGCAGTGAAATAATATAAAGCTCACACTACCTATACACTATTATGCATACTGCAATCAACACTGCAGAAAACGAATAAACAAACAAATTGTGCAGACAATGAAGAAATAATGTGACAGGTGGTGTATGTACAATTTGCTGTCCTGTTGTGATCTGGCTGGGGGAGAGAGGGGCACGTCAGGAGGAGGTATTGTGGTGTCTGATGGTAAAAGGCAGAAACAATCCCCAGTAGTGTTTTCTAGCACACTGTGACTGAATGAGTTGCCGGCTGAATGTGCTTCAAGATAGCACCCCCCTGGAGTGTATGGGAAGAAATGTTCATAATATTGTCCAATTTTTCCAAAATTCCATTTTCTACTATTGCTTCCAGTGGGTCCAATAGCAGTCAAGGCCTTCCTTATGAGTTTGTTCAGGGTCAGTCTTGTGATGAAACTGATTTTCCTGATGAGTTTGCTCAGAGTCAGTCCGGTGATGGAGCTGGCCTTCCTTATGAGTTTGTTCAGGATCAGTCCTGTGATGGAGCTGACATACCTGATGAGTTTGCTCAGGGTCAGTCCTGTGATGGAGCTGGCCTTTCTAATGAGTTTTTTCAGGATCAGTCCTGTGATGGAGCTGGCCTTCCTGATGAGTTTGTTCAGGGTCAGTCTTATGATGGAGCTGGCTTTCTTGATCAGTTTGCTCAGGGTCAGATGAATTTGTTCAGGGTCAGTCCGGTGACGGAGCTGGTCATCTTGATGAGTTTGTTCAGGGTCAGTTGTGTGATGAAGCTGGCCTTCTTGATGAGTTTATTCAGGATCAGGCCTGTGATGGAGCTTGTGTTCCTGATAAGTTTGTTTAGGGTCACTCGCATGATGGATCAGGCCTTTCCTTATGAGTTTGTTTGGAGTCAGTCCCTTGATGGAGCTGGCCTTTTTTGTGACTTTCTTCAGTGTCAGTCCTGCAATGGAGCTGGCCCTCCTGAGGAGTTTATTTAGCATCAGCCCTGTGATGAAACTTTTCTTCCTGATGAGTTTGTTCAGGGTCAGTGCTGTGATAGACATGGCTTTCTTTATGACTTTGTTCAGGGTAAGTCCAGTGATGGAGCTGGCCTTCCTGGTGAGTTTGTTCAAGATCAGTGCTGTGATGGAGCTGGTCTACCTGATGAGTTTTCTTAATCAGTGCTACCTTTTTAGGATCAATCTTGTGATGTAGTAGCTGGCCTTCCTTATGAGTTTGTTCAGGGTCAGTTCTGTGATGGAGCTTACCTTTTTGATAAGGTTGTTCAGTGACAGTGCTGTGATAGAGCTGGCCTTCCTAATGTGTTTGTTCAGGATTAGTGCTTTTCAAGAGCTAGCCTTTTTGATGAGTTTCTTTGCGGTCAGTCCTGTGATGGAGCTAGCCTTTCTTATGTGTTTGATCAGGATCATTGCTGTGAGATGGAGCTGGACTTGCTGATGAGTTTGTTCTGGTGTTCGGTATCACCTGAATTAATGCTGCTTCCTCAGCTGGTCACAGCCTAGAAAAATATGCTGCCTACTGATAAAACATACTCAGCTGCTTTCCAAACACATCAAAAGACCTGAGTCTCTGCAGAAAGTACAGTCTATGCTGGCTGCTGTGTTGTCCTCCCCGCCCAGCCTGCTGTTCAGGTCGACACTCAGATACTAGTAGCTCTGCATCACCTCCACGTCCTTTCCCTGGACAGTGACTATTACTTCCTATTACGTCAGAGGTCCACCACCAGCTCTTTGGTCTTGCTGAGAATGTGCTGCAGGTTCTTCTCTCTGCACAAGGCAAAGTCCTCCACTGACTACTGACTCATCTATATTGCTGATATATCCTACAATGGTGGAGTCATCTGTGAACTTCTGCAAATGGCAAGAGCTGGAGTTGTACTAGAAGTCGGACATGTACATGGTGAGCAGGACAGGAGACAGGAGGGTTCCCTGAGATGCCCCAGTCAGCTCTGACACAAAGTGATTCTGTACCCACAAAACAGCTGGCACACCAGTCTGCTGTTTGCACCCACAGCATAGTAACTTCATACTACATAAAAAACAAAGTTAACCAATATATTAAAAATGCACCAAAAAATAACAAATGAGCACGAAGACTCTAAGAATCATACCTCACCACCACTGGGACCTAGTGCTCCTCTAGGCCCATGCTGACCAGGCGGACCCTAAGGAGACATAATGAAATATGGCTACAACCTCCTCCCAGTATAAGAAAATTGACACTTAAAATCTGAGTGTTTCCTGTTGTGAATGGATGCTTCATCATGCTAGTCATCTCTTTGGCATCTCTTTGAGTGCCTGGGGGGACTGGACCAGTGCTTATCAAGTTGGCAGTGGTCTCCCAATTGATTCCTACAGTATGACATGACTGTGGAAGGCAGCAAGGAGGAATTTATTCATGCCTCAAATGCATACAGCTGTGCAAATTACACAGTATAGCATAGTATATTTAGTATATTTCTTTTATATAGCCCTGTTACCAGAATTCAGGTTTTTAATATTGATGGAGTACTTCTACAATTACCTTGCACATTTATTATAGTGTTTTCATTTCATGGGGCAGTGCGTGACAAGTCTACCATTGTACATGACCCCAAGCATGAAGGTAAAATATCATAACTTATGTGACTTTCTATACCATCGATGAACATAAGAATTTGCAAAAACATAGAGTTTTGATGCAGCGATGAGTGGAATGTACCAGCAGAACATGAGAGGAAATGAGCACAATGAAGAGAGTTGAGGAAGCAGAGCAGATGGGAAAATGGGGAGGGGGGGGGGAGACACCAAAACAGCTAGGAAGGTGACCCACCTCACTCAGTACAACACAGTGCAGAAGGGCACTAAGGGACATGAGCCAAGGAAACGGGGGGTGGCAGTGACAAAGAAGGGGTTGGAGGAGAAAAGCAAGCGAGTAAAGGTGAAAGAAATGAAGATGCTTGAGCAGAAGCCATGAATGGCTGCAAAAGAAGCAAATGGCCCCAGGAGAGTCCAAAAGCAACAGTTAGTGAATCAGAGGAAGCACAGCCTTCTCTGTGGGTTGTGGGCATTACTTACAGAGACTAAATGCTGCTCAGCAGGTACACACAAAGACTAAAGGATGCTCAGCAGACACTCAAAGAGGCTTAAAAATCCTCAGCAAGCACTGATAAACATTAAAGGAGGCCCAGCAGGCATTCACAGAGACTAAAAGATCCCCAGCAGGCATTCACAGAGAGTAAAAGATCCTCAGCAGGCACTGATAAACATTAAAGGAGGCTCAGCAGGCATTCACAGAGACTAAAAGATCCTCAGCAGGCAATTACAGAGACTAAAGGATATTCACACTAGCAAAAACGCAAAGAAAAGCGCACTTTTAAAATTTTTTCGTATGCATTTTCGTCTCACGTTTGTCCACATTCTTTGGGTCTTTATATATTTTTTCATGTTGCATTTTATTAGCCATTTCTGATTCTACATGATTGTTCCTAGTGTTTGTGGGGAAAAAGAGGGAGTAAAAATGCACACAAACACTTTGTAATGCATTTGTATCCATTTTCCATTGTCATCAATGGGAGTTCTCAGTGCAGAGAAATGCATGCAGCATTGTGTTTTCAAAATTTACTGCCATGCAGCACACTAGTGCGGGCATACATTGCTTTTCACTCACATAGACTAAATGGTCCTCAACAGGTACTGATGGAGACTAAATGATTCTCAGCAGGAATTCAAGGAGACTAAAGGTTGTTCAGTAGGCATTCCCAGAGACTAAATGGACATGTAAACACTGTAAAATGCTAATATCACGAACAATTCTTAGTGCAGAATTTCTTACTCTTGGAAACCAATTAATGTGGGCAATATGTCAGATAATGAAGCCTGATAGACTGGAAAAATTCAAATTTGAGCAAATTTAAACAATGAATCAAGACCACTGCTACCAGTTTCAATAAATATGAATCAGTTATATCTACTTCACAACTAGTAAGAATGTTTATAAATACCAACAAAGAAGCAAGCTCACCATCAATCCTGCATGACCACTCTCCCCTTTCTCACCTGGAGGTCCGGGCATTCCCTGCAAAGACAGATTCGCTGATAATTATGTGTCAGTTACCAGTATCAACATCATTCAGAACAAGTGGGCATCATATACCATTACAATTTTTATCCTCTTACCTGCAGGCACACTTACGAAAATAATGTTGTTTGAACATGGTGCTCGCAATGGACAAACTATGGTTAGTACAGAAGTCCAATAACTGATCACCACCCGGATTCCGATTGGACGGGCCATTCCTCCCAATTACGCCCTTCCAGGCTTCACTCTCATTACCCACCTGAGTGTTAAATTACCCCAGCAGAACAATGGAGTCCCAAATTTAAAAAAAAACAACATCATAGACAGTAATTATTTTAAAGCAATGTGCATAGAAGGTGACTGAGTAAGTCCTTCACTGGTGAAAGCGTTTTACAACTCAGTAGACGCAAAGCAGTAAAATTTGTAATGTTAGTGGGAACAAAATGCTTTTAAAACAACATCATGGGCAGTGGTCAGAGAGTCAGAGTGCAGAGGCTGCTGGGATTGTTGCACTGAGAAAGAGTGATGCACATGCATGTGGTGCAAGTGCTGCAGCAGTTGTTTGGGATTATAAATGTATGTAAGTTAGTCCAGTTTGCGTGTATGACTGTTTTTCGGTCTGCTTCAGTGCTAGACTATCCTTGGTAATAAACAGGGCGAGTATTACCGAGTGTGACCTGTAGCTGCAGTAGCCTGCTGTGAGAAGGGTTTTTCTGCGGTTTTTCTGCTTCCCAAGAGCAACTTCACTTCAGCCTTATCTTAAATGTGGTTGAGTGGGAAGTTATTCTCTGGTGAGTAAATTAATGTGGTTATATTAATGGCTTACTTTATTAGCATCTTATTGTTTTAACTATAACTCAATAAAATAAACTAAAAGTTAAATAAGTTAAAATGCACTGAAAAAGGACAGCAGTGACCCATCTGCCCACTGCCTGCTCCAATTAACATATATTTGCATGTTGGGAATTTGAAAATGAAAAAGCAAACTAGGAAATGAAAAGTCAAATTGGAAAATGAAAAAACAAAAATGCTTTTTAATATTATTTTTTAAATTTTTCACATCTGAGTGGAAAATTAAAGTGCAAATGGTGCTATTTAATTTTACTTTTCATTTTGTCATGATTTTTGACTGAAAACTAAATGGCAAAGTTTAGATTGTATTTTCATTTTCATTTTGTTTTTTTGCAGAAAATACCTCCCATAGTAAGGGACAGGGTCCTAGTGAGTTAATATTGGGTCAACTCAGTGTTGTGTTTGCAAGATGTTTGCCCTTCTGGATGCTTGCATCCAGTCAGACTTCATATGCAAGCGATGTCAGCTGGTGGACTCACTCATGGTCCAGGTTCATGACCGTGTGGAGCAATTGGCTCCCATCCAACACAACATGGAGTTAGAAGAGATAGTTAAAATGCCTTTTAAGGAGATAGTGTGTACACCACAAGTGGGGAGGGGGGGAAATGAAGAATAGAGAGGTCGAGAGAGCTGGGTGACCGTTGGTCATAGACGTAAGAAAGGGCGTGCACACTTTACAGAGGCTGTATCACCTCAACTGACTGTGTCAAACCACTTTCAGGTGCTTCTAGCTTTAGAGTTGGAGGAGACTTGGGAGGCAAGTGACTTATACTGACCATTATAATGCATCATGAAGGTATCAATAATGTATTATAGATGAATGCTTCATAGAGCATTTGTAAAGCACAATAAAGATACTTATAAATAGTTATAGCTGTGTTAATAATACTTTAATAATGCATTATGAAGGTATCTAAAATGCATTATGATGACTGTTTTAAGTAAAGTGTTACCAAGACATTTTAATAGAAACCAACAGTACTTCTTCCAGGATGTAAACAGCGTGAAAGCTTGGCTTGTGACATTACACATAATCTTGGTTCATTTCATTTTCAAACATTGTTGAATGTATCATACTTCTGTTTTATTTTGTTGAATACCTTCATTTGAGAGTCTTTGTACATTTAATAGTTATCAGGCTTCTGATACTAGAGCCATTTGCCAAATAAGTTTTAGATGTACATTTCACTTTCTTTTTGAGAACAATATCCTAAACTGGGCCAAAAAAGAGTGCTGGTGAACAAAGTGGAGTGAAACCTCATTTCACTCATGTTCAAAAGAAATTAAATTGTTTAGCAGTGTAACCAAATTATATTACATTTATATGCATTTAAATACATTAGCAATTGTTGTCATCATATCAGATCACGTACAAGAGACACAATATCATAAACTGTGTAGGGGGGCCCAAACAGGTTTTCCTGAACAAGCAGTTGACAAACACTGCCCGCTTTAGGCTACCTGTGCTTCAATGTGATTTTTTCTTCTTGTGAAGGTGTAGGCCTGACCTTTACATCTGTCAGCTACAGTTCCAGTGAAAGGTTACCAATAGCTATTCCTTCAGAAATATTTATGGGATGCCTTATTGCTGAACTATTTAAATAGTCACAGGTACACAATATTTCCTGTGAGAAATGTTTACCTACCTGCAACCCTATGGGGCCTGAGGCCCCTTTGAAGCCACGCAGCCCCTCATCTCCTTTCTGTCCGTACATCCCCTGCTGACCCCGGGGACCCACCACCCCGTCGATGCCCTAGAAGAGGACAGAAAAACAGGACAACACACACTTACATGTACAGTCACACTGTATGGACAACTCAGAAATGCCAGTTCACCTAACTGCATATTTTTGGACTGTGGGAAGAAACCAGAGCATCTGGAGGAAATTTGTACCAGCACAGCAAGAACATGCAAACTCCACACACATGCAGACCTGGGGGTGCAAACTGGAGCCCGAACCCTGAGAGGGGAGTCAGCACTGCTGTCCCCTGAACCACTATACTGTACATGTGTACGTTCAAACACAATCATACACATCCACACTCAATGATACACAACATGTCCTGTACCACTGTGGCTATATTGAGGAGGAAGTGAATTGCATACTGAAGATACCCCCCATATAAAAACAAAGGAATAGACATACCGGTACTCCTGGCTGACCAGTTGGCCCCTGGTTTCCTGGGGGGCCTGCTGGTCCCTTAGAAAGACAAGATAAAGGGGGAGAAAGAAAAAGAAATGCAGGAAAAGTTAGTTTTCCTTATCTGGAAATTTTGTATTCCCTGAGCCTTTTCACAGGTCAACTAATAATCCTTCTTTACCAGTGATCACTGTATGTCTTCACAGGCAAGAACTTACTACTTCTCCCTTGTCTCCTTTGGTGCCCTTTTGGCCAGGTCCTCCTGTTTCCCCCTGCAGTGGGAGGGTGTTGGTGAGGGAGAGGCAGACATATAGACATTATAGATGAACATCAAGGATCCAACACAGACTGTGGGTACCTCTATGTAAGTAGAGCATACACAGCACTGACATAAGAGCAGCACAAATGTTCCTACACAACTCCAACATGTGAAAATACAAAGAATAAAAGTGAAGGAATATAAATGCCTGAATGAAGCAGACCTATGAATAATTCCATTGTGGTATCACATGACCCAAGCTTTAAGTCATACCTTGTCTCCGTCCTCTCCAGGGGGACCAGCTGGTCCAGCTACACCAGGTAGCCCACCTGGGCCCTGATCACCATCCTTTCCACTTGGCCCAGGTTGTCCCTTCTCTCCCTGGTTGAGAGCAGACAAAGAGAACAACCCAGTCTCATTCTCAAAAAGTTAAATGACAGACTCAGGGGCCACTTTATTAAGTAGTACGTAGCTAGTACTGGGTAGGACTGCTTCAATGGTGGATGTCTTGTGTGTTCAGAGATGCCATTCTGTAGTCCACCATCATTTTTGTACTTGTGGCCTTCCTGTTTGCTTTATGGACTCAGTGACCATTCTTTACCGGCTCTCCCTTTTCTCCCATTGGTCCAGATGGTCCACTGCCGCCAGGACGTCCGGGCTGGCCAATTGCACCAGCTGGTCCTGGAGGACCTCTCTCCCCAGGAGCTCCCTACCAAGAAGAAACAGACATGATAAGCTAATTTCACTGATAATTTCACTGATACACTGATTCACTGATGTATATACAGACATTTAGTAAATCAAGATGTCAAGTCACAGTGGATGGATGGATGGACAGGCTTATGTGCAAGGGGTGAGGTATGCATACAATAGAAAACATATACATACAATGGGTCCTGCAGAACCAGTAGGTCCTTCCCCTCCTTTCAATCCAGCTGAGCCCTAAACAGCCAACAGAGTAGAATTCATTATGAAGTTAGTCATGTCACACAAAAGGGAGATGAAATGGATGGATGATATCACCAGATCACACAATTCATAATCATCACCAGCTCCAGCAATTCATAAGCATTGCCACCAGCTCTAAAAGTTTGTAATCATCATCAACCTTTTGAGTACAGAGATTTAGAGATTTGATCTGCCACAGACAAAACCAGAAGTACTAATCTTACCATTGAGCCAGGACTGCCCCTGCTTCCACGGAATCCGCGAAGCCCTGGGGGACCACTCTTTCCAGGATTCCCTGAGGCACCTGGATCACCCTGAAAACCATAAAAACAGTCTATGAGTATGTTGTCAGTATCACTGTCACTGTGTGTGTGTTGTCAGTAGCTCTATCATTGTGTGTGTGTTGTCAGTGGCTCTATCACTGTGTGTGTTGTCAGTGGCTCTATCACTGTGTATGTCAGTGGCTCTATCACTGTATGTGTTGTCGGTGGCTCTATCACTGTGTGTGTTGTCAGTGGCTCTATCACTGTGTATGTTGTCAGTGGCTCTATCACTGTGTCTGTGTTGTCAGTGGCTCTATCACTGTGTGTATGTTGTCAGTGGCTCTATCACTGTGTATGTCAGTGGCTCTATCACTGTGTATGTCAGTGGCTCTATCACTGTGTATGTCAGTGGCTCTATCACTGTGTATGTCA
>JAODJU010000095.1:131450-147402 GCA_026776725.1 Gnathonemus echidnorhynchus
TATTGATCACGGAACCTGTTAAGGATGACCCCAGCAAGGACCTCACCCGGCACTGAGAGCAGAGTTATCCCCCTGTAGCTGCCACAATCCAAGCGATCACCCTTCCCCTTCCTCTAGCGTTTGATGGTAACATACCATGGTGATTGGCACAGATGTGCTAGCAGAAACTAACACGTAGTAAATCGTGATGTGTCAGGGTTGGTACTATCTGACCTGGCTCCTCGTGCATCTTCACCGTTTGGCCAGTAGGTGTCGCTGGCCATCCTGCCCTCTGTCATTCAGTACTTCTCCCTTCTGTGTTTCTCTGCCTCCTGGACCACTGTATAGCTCAGTGGGCTGTGTATGTGGCTCAGAGTCTGAACCTGCTGGTCATAGGTTTGAGTCTCTCTGGTCATTGGTGTTTATTGCTTTTCTGGTTCCCCCTGTGTGTTTTGTTGCTTTAATAAACCTCTTTGTGTCTTGGAGCTGTGAGTGGATTGTCACCAGATTTTTGTCTGCACCCTGCCCTGAGTCCGTAACAGTGATGTACACCGTATGAACAGTAAATAAGCATTTATTTGGTTTTATGTCACCATTGCTTTTCAAACCTGGCAGCCCCTTTACTGAGTTAACCCTTCTGCAGTGGAAACGAGCTGGAATTGTACTGAATTTGTGTCACTTTTTCAAGGCTGGAGTTTGGCCTGTATGTTTCTAACTTCTGTTAAATGTCCTTTATTTTTATTTTAATTTTTCTTTCTACTTCCTAGAGAGGAGGTTGGTATCCAAAAGTGTCTTTTTCATTGTAATAGGTAACAATTTAGAAGACAAATTTTACTTTAGTTTTAGGTATTCTGACTTTACTTACTTTTCCAACATGTTTGGATACCTGTAGATTGCCTTGTATTTAAGGTAAATATTTCATACAAATTAGCTTTTAAATAGGTTCATGTTTTGCATGGGCAATACACTTGCATCTGTGTGGAGGATGTTACATCTTTGGGAGATTTCTAGGTCCCCATAATAACTTTCTCTGTTACTTCTTTGATAATATTTGATCTTATTTTATTTGTTGTGTATGTAACAGTTGTGAGTAAGGGTCTATTAGTTCTAGCGGCTTGTGACGTGCTCACCTGGTATCCAGGGTTTCCTTGCTGACCCGGTGGCCCTGCCTCCCCCGGAGGGCCCTGTTAGCAATGAGATCTCTAATCAAACAATTCCTAACAAAATCACAACATGACTATTCTGCAGTCTATGGTGAAGAAACCAAATCCCAAATCTATACTTAAGAACAATAGGAATGTAATTCAGGTGCGAGAGGGGTGGGAGAGAAAAACTCCCACCTACCAAGTTTCCCTTTGATCCTGCGACACCATCCATACCACGGATACCCTGTACAAGACAGAGATGGAGAAGCAGATAAAATATATGCAGTGTCTCTGAACTCGGCAAGAACAGCACAGCAAAGCACAAGGCAGGTAATTAGCCATGCGTCAATCCCACTTACCGGCTGGCCAGGGGGTCCTGCTGGTCCTCGCGGCCCAACCAGCCCTCGAGAGCCCTGGGATACAGCAGCGAACCACATGGCACATGACTTCCTATTGCTAATGCAGTGTGTCAGAGTGTAACCTGCACATGTATGTGCTTGTTATCAGCGGTTTATTAGTATACATGTCTTTTTAGATGTTAGCTGCATCAGTACAGATGTCTCTAAGTTATGCTATAAGTGTATAAATAAGTAAACTAAAGCATGTGTGCCGGATCTGTTTTATATGTAGAGGAGTAACAGATTGTGAACAGTATGTCTATGATGAACAGCATATGTCAATGCTGTATACAGGGTATATGTACAAAAAACAGTGCACACAGAATGTGTACAGAGTATAAAGCATTATTAGAGTGTGTTAGGGCCACACTATACTAATACAGGATGTACAGCATGAGTAAGCTGTGTACATGACATACAGTATGTGCAGCACGGTTTTCTATCGCTCATTTGCACATAACATCACTGTGTGGGTCAATTAATTTTGTCAGAGTGGGTCCACTGATTATAGTCTGTGAGCTAGGCAGGCTTCCACTGAGAAGTACAAGATGGGGAGGGGGGCAAGGCTGGGCTGACCACAGGTCACCCCACTGGAAGCCTGAGGTAGGGAGAGGGGGGAATCTATCTATCAAATAGCATACCACTCACTTTGTACAGTACTAATGCAATTAGTAAAATCAGTCACACTACGAAATGCAACCAAATAAACCACAATCCTTCGCAATACTGTGAATATATAGTCCATTCATCCATCCAGGTACCTTCTGTAACCACTTGTCCTACTCAGGGTCATGAGGGTTCTGGAGCCCATCCTGGTAGCTTTTGGCACAAGGCAGGGAGCGAAGTCCACATGCATGGAGCCAGGGCAGACACTTGAACCCTGGTCCCAGAGGTGTGAGACAACAGAGCCAAGTACCGCACCACGGCACCACCTCTTATAATATCATGTAGGTAATGAAACTGGGTAGTATAACACTACTACATTTGGTAGCCAATAATATAATAGTGCCATAATTTAATTCTCTTTTTAAAATTTTTATTATTATACTATAATTTGTTTATTTGTCTTTGCTAAGTCTTATTGATATTTTTAAAGTTATATGTATATATAAATGAACTTTCAATTGTATTATTAGTATTTATTTGTTCTGTTCTAAATTCTTAATAAAAATGACGGCGAATGGAGTTTTTTGTGTTGCCAGAGGGGTTTGAGTAGGAGAGGGAAACACAATTTTTGTTGGGGGGGGGGGAGGGGGGACGCTGAAGGAGGAAGGTTTATCCAGGCTGCAATCCAAGTTAGAACCGCCACTGATCTCGGACAGTCTGGACCCCATTCAGTTTGAATAACACCATACCAGCTACCAGAGGACACCACCTTGAACCACTTAGACAATAAAGACTGTTACGTAAGACTACTATTTGTAGACTTCATCTCTGCATTCAATTCTTTAATCCTATCCAGACTGATACCCAAGTTCTTAGACCTTGGAATCAACATTTCCTTTTGAAATAGTATTCTGACATGTTCAAAGGTAGACCCCAGCAAACCAGTGAAGACTGCTCAGAATATGACAGCTCACAAAATTCCAGGACACATACACACCTTGCTATCCAAGATAGGTACACCACAGCCACTTTTTCTCTCTCCCCTCCTGTTTCTGAGTCTTATTCGTCTGAGTTCTTAAGGTTCTAGACAGATATAGATCTTCAGCAGTTGGACCTTAAAATTGCTATTAATAGACTTGTTCCCAAGAAAGCATATCTTGAAACTAGTGAGCTCAGAAATTATAGACCTATCTCAAATCTTCCTTTCAATTCACAGATCCTGGAAAATGTTGTTGTTTGTTAGCTATTTTCATTCCTACAGAAATGCAATACTAATGAACTTTTTCATTCTGGTTTTAGACCAAACCACTGCATAGAAACAGCCCTATTAAATATAATGATTTGCTTAAGGCTTCCGTTCATGACTGTATATATTTGTTGGTGTTATTAGATCTACCTGCAGCATTCAATACTGTGCACCATATTATTTTCTTAGACTGGCTGTGGTTGGCATTAAGGTGACAGCTCTCTCCTGGTTTTGTTCCTATTTAATGGATCATTTTCAGTTTGTTCATGTAATTAGCAACTCTTCCAAGCCAGCTAAAGTTAAATATGGTGTCCCACATGGATCAATGCTGGGTTTGCTACTGTTCACTTTATATATACTACTCCTTCGTAACATTAGAATTATTGGTGTTAATTTCCATTATTATGCTGATGATACATAGTTGTATATACAATACCATTCAAAAGTTTAGGCACACACCCATAAAAAGGTTTATTTGTACTGTTCTCTACATTTTATAATAATTATACCACATGACCACAAAATAATATATATTGAATTATGCACTGAAAAAAAAGTATTTAAACAAAAAAATATATATAATAATAATAATAATTGGTTGAGGGGGAGGGGGCGCTTTGTAGGTTGGGACCCAGAAAGTTCAAATCCCATGAAAACAGAGTGATCCCTCCATTGGGCACTTGAGCAAAGCTATTAACCCCATTTGCCCCAGGGACTGGCTGACCCTACTTTCTCCTTTATGTCAGTTTTCCAGCTGTCCTGAAGGAGGTCCCACATATATGCTGAGCACTAATTGGCCACTTTTCCTTCACTCTCTGGAAAAACTCCTACAAAACCATCTCCACTGTGTTTAAGTCAAGTGGCTAGGTCATGTGATGTGACACTGTCACTCTCTTTTGTAAACGGCTTGCTCTGTCCAAACGTTTGATTGGTACTGTATCTGTGAAACTGGATGATGCTGCCTAGCTCTCTGTTGATTAAGTTAAACACAGCGAAAACGAAAGTACTGATACTTAGTCCTAAGGCTGCTCAAAGTAAATTTGACAACCTCAGCCTTAGTGGTTTTCTTTTTCAGTCTAACACAGTGGGCAGAGATCTTGGTGTCCTTGATAATTCAGATCTATGTTTCGACGTTCATATTAGAAATATTAGAATGGCATAACAAAGCTCAGCGTCGGAAGATGCTCTCCTTTCATGATGCAGAAAAACTTTATAACATCCAGACTGGACTACTGTAATTCCTCCATTCTGGCTGTATATCTGGATCCTTAAATAAAGTTCAGCTGGTACAAAATGCAGCAGCCACAGATCTTACAAACACAAAAAATTGATCATATCATCCCTGTTCTATGCTCCCTTCATTTGATTCCAGTTAAGTCCCGGATTGATTACAAGATATTGGTATTACCTTATGAAGCACTGAATGGCCTTGCACCAGAATATCTTAGAGAACTACTGGTCTCTTACAACCCTCCTTGTTTGCTTCAATGTCAAGGCGCAGGATATCTGTTAGTACCTAAAGTAGAAAGCACTACGGCAGGCTGTAGAGCATTTTCTTATTGAGCTCCTCAGCTGTGGAATAGTCTTCCAGTAGATATACAAGATGCAGGCTCACTTTCAATATTCAAGTCTAGGCTAAAACACACTTGTTTAGTCTAGCCTAAAGGGATTATAGTTATAGCTCTAGCTAAACACTCACCCACAGTTAGACCTACAGTGTGAGGTGCAGAGTTGGGTGGGGATTGGTGCCATTACCTGTGAATGAACTGTTCTGTCAGTGCTGTCACTGTAGCTAATTGCTCACCACCAGTTAGGCCTTCTGTATGGGATGCAGAGCTGGATGGGACTTTGAATGAACTGTACTGTCAGTGTTGTCACTCTAGCTTCACACGCCCTTGTGGAATTGGAGTGTTGACATTTCAGGGACTCCCCATGCCTGCGCTCCCACCTGCCTCTCCCTCCTACTTATGCTGCCATAGCCATATCTGCTGGAGCTTGCATACTGCAATCACCTAACTGTTTGCACTACTTCTAGTCTCTCCCACTTTGGCTAATGCACTTTTTATCTCCCCACATCACCCTCCTAGGATGTGCTGCTTGGACACCCTAAAGATCAAAATAAACTGCATACTCTGCTGCCTGCCCACCCTCTTACCTATGATGTCTCTCTTGCCTGCTCTGCTGTTGTACCACCATTCATCACACTGTCAGAAGCAGCACCATCACTTGCCTGACCTTTGCATTTACACCTGAAAATGTTGGATTGTGTAAATTAGGATTTTGTGCATTTCACTTCCTCTGTGACCCTAGGAGTATTTTCTCCCCCTTTGATACTGGTTCTTCCCAAGATTACTTCTTACTAGGGAGTTTTTCCTTGTCACTGTCGCCTCTGGCTTGTTCTCTATGGGCTTTGGGCAGGGGCAATGTAAAGCACTTTGAAACAATGTAATATTGTGAAAATGCATTATACAAATAAAACTGAATTGAAATCAATTGAACAAGTAACTTAGTAACTCAGTTGCCACCGAAATGCAAATCATGAAAAAATATAGTAACTGCATGAAATACATGAACCATTACGACTAATTTATGATGAATGAACATGAGATCAGTACCTAAGTAACACATCGTTTCTGGTTAATTAATACATTAAGTAAGAGTGTACTACTATATTACCCGTGCCCCCTCGAGCAAAGTGTTAATGTACAAAGTGTACAGTAGAGTATGTGTAGGACATGTATAGCCCCAGAGCATTACTCACAGGTTCACCGGGCTGCCCTCTCGGCCCTGCTGGTCCATCCGAGCCCTAAAACACAACAGTACCCACAAGAGTGCAGGTTTTCCAGTGAGTAAAGGTCTACCTCTTATTATATATGACTGCTCTCAGTGAGGTATTACACATCTGTATGTAGAGTATCTCATTCTCTACTCCCAGTCCAATAGACAAATGGCTGTGTAGTTACAGTGAACTACTGTCACAAGGAACTGCATTCAAGAGAGTTATACCCATGCAGTTCTAGACGGGGCATGGTAAAAGAGGCTCACTCATTTACTCAGAGATGTTATTACGTGATGAAAGACAAAGGAGGTGATCCTGCTCTCACTTTTTCTCCTGGGTTCCCAACTGTACCAAGTACACCTGGTTTCCCCCTTTCTCCCTGTGAACCCAAGAGATTTTATTACACACAAGGCAGGCACTCAAGGACTAAGTACAAACATTACAAGCATAATTACCCACAATGCATGCACCCACTGACATGTGTCATGATAATCTTCACACATAATGCTTGTAAACACAGAATTTATCACCAGAACTTGAATTACTTACACACAAGTCATATATGTGATTATACACTCTAAAAACTGAAAATGAAACACTGTCACAAAGCAACCACAATAAACATATTAATTACTCACTGTTAAAAGAACACAGCAAAGGTTATAAAACTCAACTACAAAGTGAATACACATACAACAAGTTTCACTATCCAACAAAATTAAATCCAACACACATTACAAACATAGCAGAGTATAGCACTGTCAACACAGAAATGTAGTATACATAAAGAGATGCTCTGCTCTCTTTGAACAACTCACTCTATGACCCTTGCTCCCAGGGAGTCCAGGCAAGCCATCAAATCCTCTGTCACCCTAGAAAATTACAGGTAGGAATTCCATCAATGTGTGTCTCTTAGGAGAAATCTCAGAGCTGTTCAAATTTTCGGACTGCTTCAGAGGACAGAAGACAATCCAGAGTTACAAAGGTGTCATCAGCATAGTATGCTGGGAATGGCATTAAGGATGTGTGTTGTCTGTGGCACTGGGCAATGTAGCAACATATTTTATAACAATCATTTTTTTCATACTGGTTTATATTAATAATTATCATGCTGCATCTTCAATAATAACTCATTATTTCTTTACTTTTAGGCTCCATTTATGCTTAAAATTCCCTTAGGATTCCTGGAATCCTCTGACTGGTTCACTGATTGTTACAGGGGGTGGGTTTGACATTGCCGATAGGGTTGCCACCCACCTCATATTGATAAGTAAAATGCTATGTCTGACTGAAAGTTGCACCACTGATGGTGTCTGTAATGCACGTGCTTACATTTGGTATCTTCTACTGGGTGGCAATGCTACAAATAATGAAATAAATTCATAGTATTTCCTGTTTTAGTTGGCACATGTTTTTGGCAGAGATTCCAATACACAGCAGGAGTCTGTGACATCATAGAATTCTTTAGTTTGCCACATCACCTGTTTCCTTGGTTTATCCACAGTATCTCCTTTTCACAAAAATGTTGTGCCTGCTGTGCTTTTCTTCACCGACACTGAAGTTTCCTCTCAGGAAGCGTTTTTCTCTCCCATGATTCACGTGTCTGAATTTTACAGTGGACGTTCGTTTTGGATTCCGCTGGATCACCTTATTGGACAGGCTGCTTTGCACTTACCTGCTCTCCCAGTGAGCTGACCTTTTATTCTGACTGTATTTTACAGTGGACCTTCGTTTTGGATTTCGCTGGATCACCTTATTGGACAGGCTGCTTTGCACTTACCTGCTCTCCCAGTGAGCTGCCCTGTTATTCTGACTGCTTTGTCTTTCATCTGCCAGCCCACCCTATTATATTCTCTTATTTATCCAATGAATCCCCCGCTTATGTTTTTACGGCTGAGTCTGTACTTGTGCTCCATTGCTGGTCCAGAAAGTAAAGTCACAGAGGAAGTGATGCCATTTCATTTTCATGCAAAACGGTCTTACATTATTGAGAAGGGTCTGACTGCAGGACACTCCACTGGAAATACTTCCACTATGATGCCAGAAATCACATGACTTCTACTTCTGGTCCAGACATGACATTGCTGAAGAGAACTTAGTGGTTGTGTCAGAGTTCAGGTGAGGTGAATTCAATCCTCTTAGGGGAGGTACCGCCTCCATTCCTGAAGTTTGCATAGCGTCTTGTCCATGCCTGGTGTGGCAGTCTTGTAATTTCCAGTCACACAGTGGAGATCCCCTTAGTTGAGCTCATCCACTGTTCTATAACTGGATCCTCTTGAAATTATATTGAACTTTTATTGAGCATTTGTTATGCTGATATCAAGGAAAATTATATTGAGATAATTATCATTATTGTTTTATTGCCCAGCCCTAGTTGTCTGTAGGTACTACTACAATAATAAATATTATTGTTGTAGATTTGTTGGTATCATTATGCATTAACATCATTCCATGTGAACAATCCTTCTTCTTGGTCATATGCTTATATTATTGTGTGTTGATCTTGTGTGTATACATCGTCCTGCATTGACATCTACATGAATAATGCTTCCTCATGACTGCTTATGTTATTGAATGGTGATCTTCTGTGTATACATCATCTTATACTGATATCTATGTGAAAAATGCTTCCTCATGGCTATTTGTTTACATTATTGTGTGTTGATGTGAGATGTAGGTATCACCATGCATTGACATTCCTGTGATATTCCTTCATTGTGGCTGTATGCTCATATTACTGGTATTATGCACACATTATTGTGTCAGCATGGTGTATACAGATATTTTTGCGCTGTCAGGGTTTTGTCTCTCTCACCTTTGCTCCTGGCTCCCCTGGAGCACCTCTACTCCCATCCGCCCCTGCACGGCCCTAAAAAACTCATAGGTTTAGTACAGTCTGCATGCCATTTACCAGAACACTCTCACTTTCAGAAGAGCCTCTGTATAGCCTTAAAGCATAAATACTATTAGCATAGCCATTATAAACCACCATTAATAAAGCTTAACTATCCCAGTACTACATTCTGTCTTTATACACTCCTGTATTGTGACCAGTACATAAATGTTATTCAGTATTGTCTTCAGATACTATACCCACACTTTAAATACCCCTTTTTGTAACTTGCATCCAAGCTAGTAGAACATGTAATATATCACACAGCCCTTACTCTTTTTTGTGTACATAACTGTAAGAGAGTAGAGAGTATAGCACATAGTACCAGAGAGTGTATTCACCCTTCCGGAAAAAACTATACTTTCCCAAAGAATATATTACAGTGCTCACCCTTTTGCCTAACTTCCCATTCAAACCTGGAGTACCTGGTATGCCCCTGGGTCCCTGAAACAGAAAATTACAGGAGTAATGCAAAGGTACTTAAGGCACATCAGGGAGGAAGGGAACACAGAGGCTGGACTGTGACTACCTGTGGACCTGAGTCACCACTGTCTCCTTTCAGCCCTGCTGGACCAGGAAGCCCCTAAAACACAAAGACAAAGAGGTGAGGGTAGAGGTGCGGCAGGGAGCAGCTTCAGCAGGGCATGAGGGCAAGAGAGCTGTAGTGCACTGGGAGAGCAAGCACAGGTTGATGAAGAGGTGATTCAGAGCACAAAGTGAGGGTGAAACATCACTCCAAGCAACCCTCTGCACTTGGCGCTATAACATCTGTATTTTCAACCAGGCCCTTGACAGGGTTGGCAACTTTTAGAACAGGGGACTGAAATGGGGAAGTCAACTCTATGTAGCAGTGTTCATGGAGACAAGGAAGCCAACAAGAGAATACGCTTCCTACAAACACATATATACATGACAGGAAAAGCAGTGAAAACAACTCCAGCGAAAAGAAGAGCCTCGGCTGTGGCAAACTACAGAACATGTGCCAAGCTGAGCATGGACTTCTATGAATCCAATGATCTGAGCTGTTTCTCCAGTAAAGGGTGTGGGGGGGGGTGGTAGGGGCAGGAAACGTACTGCAGGCAGCACAGGTCACAAGGCACAGGGCACAGGGCAGGGGAACAGCCAGGACAGGGTGCCTGTCCATCAAAGGGCACAGGGCAGAGGGACAGCCAGGACAGGGTGCCTGTCCATCAAAGGGCACAGGGCAGAGGGACAGCCAGGACAGGCTGCCCATCCATCACAGAGCACATGGCAGGTAACACCCTAGACATGATTCCTATCCATCACAGCAAACATTTATACAGATAGTCTTGGGCAAATTAGACATGCCAATTCAACTGATTGAATGACTTTATGGGAGGAAATCAAATTACTCCAAAGAGATACTCATGCAACACAAGCTCTTACCAAGGGACCAGGGCGACCCATCAGACCCAGTGGCCCTGGGGTTCCTCTCAGCGACAGCTGCAGAAACAGAAGAAAAGGCTGAGTGGAGTTAGAGAAAAGGTACAGTAAGAGACAATAAGAGCTCAGGTGAGAATGGGCCGACAGTAAGTGGGATCGTGGCTTTGTAAAGAAGAAGACGTGCAGGTGATGGTGACAGTATGATTCAACATTCAAGATTCTTTATTTGTCACATACATAGTTATAACAGGTACAACATGCAATGAAATGAACCCTGACCAATCCAAAGACTGTGCAAAAGAGAAAGAAAAAGTGGACGACAAATAAGTCAGTGATCAGCTCTGTGGAAGGTTCTAAGAAAGTTTTAGATGTTTCAAATCTTGCACCTTGTGCAAGGTGCTTAATTTGCTTTCTTAAATATATACATAATAAGTTTCTGGGTTTCAATTCTGCTCTGATGGTTAGGGATTAGGGTTAAGGGTCACACAGAGCTCACCTTTGTCTGTTGCAGGTTAGGGGTTAGTGTTAAGAGTCACACAGAGCTCACATTGGTCTGCTGCAGGTTATGGGTTAGGGTTAAGGGTCACACAGAGCTCACCTTGGTCTCCTGCAGGATGGCTTGGGCTTGGGCCTCCTGGGCAGATACAAGAGGTCCATGGTGTGCATTGCTTCCATATTGGAACTAGAGAAAAGAGACACAGTCAATGGAAATGCGGAGACCTGGTCTTATACTGTAAAGAGATAAGCTTCCAGTCTCGGAGGACCTCTAAGGAAAGCACATTAGCAGGCTGATATTTTAATACATTTTTAGATATAGATTTATATCTATTACTGGAGGACAAACTGAACTGCCACTCCTGATGGCTTTTGGGCAAGCACTTTTATATATGACATAAGTGAATGGAAAGCTCAACACCTCTTCATTCACATAATTTTCACACATTCATTCAGCTATATATTCTTGTGTTTCCTTTTGAGGTTGGATGTTACAGCTCTGATCTCAATCATAGATACTGAGATAAATTCCAGCATATCAGTCTTAAACATAGAAAATTAAAACTGCAGGCAGATGGGCTTAATTCCAACCCAAAGAGCTGCAGGACTGAACACTTAATTTCCAAAATTATCCTTAGTATTTGCAGCTCCGAAAAGAACAAAAAGGTAGGTTCCATACTGGTAACATCAGCAAGGTTCCTGGAGGACCTGGAATCCCATCAGCCCCAGCAAGACCTGGCCTCCCTGGTGGACCCTGAGAAAAAGCAGCCAGAGAAATAAAAGACAATGTGTGTGTTCTGGAATGTCGTCCCCGCAGGCAGCAGATTTAAATCATATTAATGGCATGGCTCTGAAGGCTGATGTCATTCAATGCCTGTCAGACACTGCAGGGAAGCCGTGTTTACAGAGTGTGCTTGGAAAAATACTATGCAGATCACTGTGTGCGAACTGGGGGTGCATGCAGCTGAGAAAGGGGAACACCTCTGTATTTAAAATGTGCAGCGTTTTTTTATCATTAGACATATGTCAAGATTGCAAAGCAAGCCTTTCCTTGGTGTTTCTACTAATACCAACTTACTAAAATGTAAGTGACCAGCACCCCTCCTTCATTCCAATATCATTCCTGCAGTGCAAATATTTACAAGAATTCACATTGAATTGTATACCAATTAATTGTTAAACACTCACATTTAACCAAACTTTACTGTGTCTAAAGGTGAAGTAGTGTTTATATCAGTTTCCTGTACGAATTATTTGTTTATAAATGGTCATAAACGTTATCTGACAAGATTTTCCTGATTGCTTGTTGTACAAAGCACTGGTCACTGAAAGGAGGAGAGATGATAAGGAATGCAGATGATCCTAAGCAGGATCAATTTTTACCAGCAGTTGCTATGAAATACTCTTTTCACTGTTATTATAAGCAAGTATAAAGCCAAATCAAGCATGATTTGTTTTTTGTCTGTTGGCAATCGGCTGGGTTTGAGCTGTTGATCTTCCAATCACAGGCACAGAAACTTAGCCCGCTGACTAAACACTGCTCCCACAGAAAGGGAAGCCTGGATATTGGTGCTCGTGTGGCCAGCAGGTTAGTCCATCCTGCGTTCTGTGTGGATCCCAATGCCCCAGTGCAGTGGTGGGGACACTGCACTGTAAAAAAATGGCGTGGTGCCATCTTTTGGATGAGAAGTAAAACCGAGGTCCTGACTCTCTGAGGTCGTATAAGATTCCTGTTAAGGACTCGGATGGTTTGGGCGCAAGGACGAGGCATGGTGCAGGTACAAAAGGTGGACGACCCACTTGCAGCTCAAAGGGACAAACGGGGTTTATTAACTGAACTAAAAAACACACACTAACAAAACACTAACAAAAACAAAGGACCACAAGGGGTCAGAAACAGAAGTGGATAAACAAAGAATAAATTTACAAAAGGGTCAAGATAGGCAGGCTACAAAAAGAATGTTCAAAACTTTACTGACAATACAACTATCACAAACCATCACAAACAATAAACCACTAGTAGTGAAACTAATTAACTCAGGGAACTGAACAGGGAAACAGAAACTAACACCTATTACAGATAGGTAGAAACACAAGCATGAGTACAAAGAATTTAACCAAAACCAAATACAAATCAGAAGACAGGGGAACTAGAAAAACTCATCCAATGAAACACTAGGGAACAAAATCTACAAAAACAGAGGAGGCGGGATTCACACATAAGACAGAGGGGAGCACAGGCAGCCGCATGTTCAATGTGTTGAGCCATGCAGCTGACAGGGAGTACGAGAACACACAAAACCTGACAACACAAGGGACAGGATGACCAGCAACGCCTGCTGGCCAAACGGGGAAGGGACACAGAGTGGAACAGGAGCTGACCCAACAATTCCTGGGCATTTTTTGAAAGAATAGGGGTGGTATCCTGATGTCCTGGCTAAAATGTCCCACTGTGGTCCTATCAAAACTTGCATCCTAATCATCCCCTGTATCTAACTGATGAATTCTCTCCTGCCCCTCGACTACCTTAGATACTGTGTGGTGAGTGTATTGGCACTGAATGGCTGCCACTGCATCATCTAGATGGCATGCATACATAGTGGTGGTGGTCGAACTGGATCCCCACTGGTTCAGTAAATGCGCTATATAAATGTAATGTTCATTCATTCATTCATTCATGGAATGACAGCCACCCACTGTCATTAGTTTTCATTAGTGGATTTTTTTTGTTTATATATTTTTGTTCTGCTACCCAATGCTTCTAATTTGATGAGATTTATTTTTCTTAAAAATATTTCATTAAAGGTCAGGTTCAACCAACAATATACAGTATATACAAAGCTATATGTGCAGGTGTGGTGTCCAAGGATTGTTCACTGCAAACACAAACACTTGGATTTATGTTGTCCCACTGAACAAAAATCCAACAAATAATGATTTGCAAGCTTCACATTTCTCTTCAATTGTCAGGTAAGATGCATTGTTTTGGTTGTGTTGTTAATGTAGTGACCCTAGGAGGCTTGCTGGGGAGTGCTGATGAGGACTTTTGGAAATGCCACTAAGACCATTGCTCGTGACAAAATAAATCAATACTGATCAGGACCTTCCCTCAGTAGGATTAGTAAAGAACCCCACGAAACATGACTGTTTTCAGTTCTGAGTACTGAGAAGCTCACCAGCCAAAGAAGACTGGACGGACATGCAGAAACTCCAAGCTACAAGGCTGAGTGCAGGACTCAGTACTGAGAAGTTCACTAGCCAAAAAGTAAAGGGGTGATTGACAAAAACCCCAAGCTACATGGCTGAGTGCAGGTCTGAGTACTGAGAAGTTCATCAGCTAAAGAGGAAAGAACTGCTGGGCAGAAACCCTGAGCTACATGGCTGTGTGCAGGTCTGAGTACTGAGAAGCTCACCAGCCATCAGCTCACCATCAAGAGGATCGGACTGATGAGCCAAAAATGGGCCACAAGGTTGTGTGCAATTCATACATGTGCCCTTTGTCCTGAGACACTGCACCAGTTAATAAAGTTTTATCAATACAATGAACTAATTTATTGTCATGTCAAAAGACATGTCTCAGCAACTCTTAAACTCTTTGTCATTAGTCTTTCAAGTGGTGGTATAGGTGGCACCTCATACTACAAAACCATAACCATAGCACCATCTTGTTTTGTTTCTGACTTTATTGATTGTAGAGCATTTTTTCCTCTTCACTTCATAACAAAGCATTTCTATACATTGTTTTAGGCAGGGTGCCTGTTCATTCCATTCTGGGAGATTTTATACTGCTAATAACCATGTTTTTGGACTGTTTTTATCATCTTGCCATAACCTGAGGAACACAGAATTATCAATGAAAAATAAATTTTGTTTTATTATATTAATAGTGCATTCTTTTGTTTATGTTACACATTCCTTGCTCAAATGGGCGCCTAACCAATCCCAAATGCCAAAGAGGTTACGACCAACAAGAAAACAAGGAGGAAACTCACGAGATCGCCAGCATCTCCTGGAGGTCCCACTGACCCTGTCGGCCCCGGAGGACCTGGTGGACCCTGGAGAGAGACGTTAATTAAAAATGCCCATGGCCTTACTCAGTGACAAAGCACCTGAAGCAGTCATGCACACATAGAACTACAAACATAGACAGAGTCAGAAACAAGAGATGGCATCAATTAAAAGAGCATGCTGACGGCCTACCTCAGGTCCCGGTGGACCATAGGGTCCTTCCATTCGAGTGCCCTATAGAAAGAAATCAGGGACACTGACAATGGACTGGAGATTGATCAAGCACAAAATGAATACTCCACCCTACCATGTGCTCATGTCAACTTACTGGCTCAATGACACCAGGCTCTCCCTTCTCACCCTTTTCAGCTTTGTAACTCCTGCCCTGCAAGACGGTTATAAAAAACAAGGCAGTCAAAGACAGAGAGAGAATCATAATGCAAACATATATTCAAGGAGCTTCCTTCATTTTGAGGAATGTGTTTGGTGTGTTTGGTAATAAGATCAGTTTGAGTGTCAAATGTTGAATGTTATACAGGGTGTTTGATGGCTGCGAGTACACAGCATGTTTGGTTTTTAGACAGTTATTGTGGATGATGTCTGAGAGTTTGTAGGCTGTGTAGCATGTTTTTAAGGTATCATAGATGTATCTATGTGAGGGGAGTGTACAGTGATAGCAGATTGAGTGTTTGTAGGCTGTGTAATGCTAATTTGAAGAAAATGAAGTGATGAGATTAAGCCATGTTTCTGAGATGTACCTCCCATGTCTCTGCTCTCTCTCTCTCTGCTAATCCATAGCGATCTTCATATTCTTCATATTCTTCATATTCCCTGGCATGGTACTCATCTCCATCTGTGTTGTTTTCATAGTCCACATATTCCATGACCTGTATCACAAGGATGAGCACAAGCGTAGTGTTGACTACATTTACATTTACAGCATTTGGCAGATGCCCTTAGCCAGAGCGACTTACATAAGTGCTTTAAGACTCTACAATG
>JAODJU010000095.1:209934-220709 GCA_026776725.1 Gnathonemus echidnorhynchus
CCAACCCTCAGGGCCCACTCACCCTCACTGACTGCTAGCTCCAACCCTCAGGGCCCACTCACCCTCACTGACTGCTAGCTCCAACCCTCAGGGCCCACTCACCTTCAATGACTGCTAACCCCAACCCTCAGGGCCCACTCACCTTCAATGACTGCTAACCCCAACCCTCAGGGCCCACTCACCCTCACTGACTGCTAACCCCACCCCTCAGGGCCCACTCACCTTCAATGACTGCTAAGCCCAACCCTCAGGGCCCATTCACCTTCAATGACTGCTAACCCCACCCCTCAGGGCCCACTCACCTTCAATGACTGCTAACCCTTACTTTCAGGGCCTACCCAGCAGGACTGCTTGCCGTGATGTTGATGGTAGCTACTGAAGCCAGCGTGGGGTAAGTGACTTTAAATTTCCAACTCTTACTGTGTAAACAAAGGATATTGAGTTGCAATACAGGCAGCCGAGATGAGATCCGTTCCCTAAGTCTGTCTTTAAGTGAAATTTGTAGGTAAAGTCATGTGAAAAAATTAGGACAAATTATATCTGTAGATAAAGGTGATGTAATTGCATCACCTATGCAAAAACAAGAAACAAATTCACTTATTTAACAAATGAAATTTGCTAAGATGCCTATTTCCACTGTGGAAAAAGGACACCCTCACATTCATTACTATTTAAAATTCATAGAATTAGAACATCATTACAGAGCTTTTTACTGGAGCTTGTCTTATTTAAACCACAGACATTTCATTTGATTTGCTCTTGATTGTTGAAGTGTGTGATATCAGCATGGTGAGATCCAAGGAGCTCTGTGCAGCCTTCAGAAAGAAGATTGTAGATGCATATGAGTCTGGGTAGGATATAAAGAGATCTCAAGAGAGTTTGGAATCAGCCATACCACTGTCTGGAAAATAATTTACAAGGGAAAACATTAAAAACAACTGGCAACATGGCCAGGGCAGGCTGTCCTTGCAAGTTCTGCCCAAGACTTAAAGAAGTCTCCAAAAATCCTAAAATGTCATTATGGGACATACAGGAAGCTCTTACCACAGTTAACATCACCTGCATCTCCCATCAGAAAGAGACTACACAAGTTTGATTGACATGGGAGGTCTGCAAGGATGAAACATCAGGGCAAGACTAAGTGCCAGAGACCAGCTAGACAGACCAGGACTTTTGGAATAACATGCTTTGGACAGTTGAATCTATTATTGAATTATTTAGACACAGTAACAGAGGACACGATTGGCATAAGCCAAAGACTCTTTTGAGCCAAAGAACCTCATACCAACTGTGTGTGAAGCATGGGGGTGGAAATGTCATGGTTTGGGGGCTGCAGCAGAACCTGGCCAGCTCATCATCATATAATCCACTATGAATTCTTCATCATATCAAAGGGTGTTTGAGGCCAATGTGAAAACATCTGTCCAGGGGACAGATGTACATTATATGTTATTATGCACCATTGTATTTGACCCGAATTTTTAATATAATAGACTTTGTCCAGTCCATTCGTAAGTATGAGTTATCTGTAAATCAGACATTCTTAACCCGAGCACTGCCTGTATATCTCTTAGACTCTTGTAATCTGTGTAGTAATTCAATTATAAAGCCATTTTTTCCTTTATGGATATATGAGGATTGTCTCTATTTCACTTTGTGGGTTAGGAAGGTCACCAGGTAGAAGCCTGTGGCCAGCAAAGCGATTATATTAGTGTTGGCCCTTGAACAAGACCCTTCTTCCAGAAAATGGCTCCAGGCCCCCTAGATAAATGGCTGGCCCTGCACTCTGACACAAGTCTCCCTCTCACTTGTGTGTGTTGCAAAAGAATGCATAATGGCACTTGTGATGACCAAAGAATTTGGTATTTTGTATTTGTATAAATAAAGTGTCATTGTTATTATTACTGAAATGCAAAGCAGCATGTGTAGTAAAACCTGTGAACCAACTATTACCTTGGTGATTTTGAATCTTGATGTTGCTGGTAACCTGGTTTCCATTTCAGCCCCAATAACTCATCCAGCTTCTGCTCAGAATCAAAGGAGTGTCTGCTGTTTGACCTGGTCTGCAGGACTGCTGACTATGAGGTAGGGAGAGGAGACGGCCTGCTGGCTGTCCATTCAGAGCAGTGGTTACTGACTGCCGTCAGCTTCACATGGACTCTTTGGCTGTACAATGTGGTGTGAGCAGCACACTGTCTTCCATAGACATGACACATGAAGTTCTGCCATGTGGAGACAGGGACAACTATAGCTGTACTTGTCATCCTGTGACATGTGATATTGCACCTCTTTGTCCTCAATTTTCAATGTTTCTTGATGACAGTGCTCGTTAGTTGTTTCGCAGAGAGACAAGTGGCAGGATTTATCACAAACTTCAAATGGCGTTTTTCTATCTAGTCATAGCCAGCTGTCCCAGATGTGCTTCTGGCATCCAATCTAGAGGTCTCAGTGTTGTTGCAGGATCACTCTGACATCCATTTTTTGCTTCAGTATTATGTGGCATACTTAGTACCAAGGAATGAGAGCATTACATTCTGCTTTTCAGGAATGTGCCATTTGTTCATGCCTGATGCTTAGAGTAATATGGTGTGCAGTGGTTCAGAGTAACATGCTGTACAATGTATCGTTTGTTCACGTCTGAGGTTTAAAGTAATGTGGTGTGCAATGTGCTATTTGTTCACAGCTGAGGTTTAGACTAATGTGGTGTGCAATAAGGCTGTCAGTTTTTAACATATATTTGAACATTCGTTCAAACATGATGTGAAAAATTCATAATTCATAAAAACTATAATTAACCCATTTGAATTTTAAAGTGTCACTGTACCCACAGTAAACACATTAGACCGTTTGTAATGTTGTCGTTTGCTGTCTACAGAGCCCCTTTTCCCAGGGTGGGAAAACATTTTTTGAAATAGTTTTGCTATCCCTCGCAATACTTTTGCATTCCCTTGCAATGCTTTTGCGATCTCACTACACTTGCCCATTTGCTGTTTACTACAACATTAAGTGCTGTATGTCCTTAAACTATAGGGGACAATGTACACTATGTAACTTCCATATTATGTGTTTTTATGTATATTTTATGTTATATACATACTTCATCAAGCGAGAACCTCTCTCTAAACCTCAGACATGTCCAGGAATACCAGGAAGGTATATCTGAAGGTTGTCTCGGGTTTAAACCTTAACTATGACACTAAGGGAAAGTTAGCTTCAGATTCAGTTTTATGGCAGTAATATCTTTCAACAAAACCAAGCAGCACCCCTTGGTTTTCCAAAGTTATTTACAGGTGAATTTTAATTAATATTTCAGTGTTTGTCTGCACAGTAGCCCACCTGTCTTGCTTACAGTCACTGGCAGTGAATGGACACAGGGTAATTATTAATAAATACACATAAAAACATACATATGGAAGTATGCATAATATAATGCTTAAAGTGCACTTAACTGGACATGTCTGTATCGTTTAGGTTTTTAGTTATTAGTCCATTAATTGTATGTTTTGTACTTTAAACATAGTACAGTCATTATTAGTAATGCAAAACTTCAGTGCGGTATTACAAAAGTATTTCGTGGGAACGCAAAAGTTTTGTGAGGGAATGCAAAATTTAAAAAAAAAATGTGGGCTGTTAAAATACTGAAAAGAGAGATTCTGTCACAGGTATTCAAATATATTCAAACAAATTGCTTGACATTTGACAGTCGATGGAACTTGATTTTTGAGTTTATGCTTGAGGTTTAGAGTAATATTGTGTGCAAAGTGCCGTCTGCTTATGCCTAACGTTTAGAGTAATGTAGTGTGCAGTGTGACATTTATGTCTTAGCACATCTCACAAAAGAAAACTATTAGACACCATGCTGATCTTTTCCCTATTCCAGATCATTATAGCTTATCCATGAAGCTGCTGGAAATCCACTGTCATGCCCCTGTCTACATCACATGTTTTTTTCTCTCATGGTGTTCTCCATTAGTCTTTGTCTTCCTAAAGAGCAGTAGGGCACAGCTGATGTCAGAGTATGTTCATAAAGTGTGGCCCATGTGGTGCTCTAAGACCTGTCAATTAGCCTGAGAGACTGTCTGACTGGTTTATCTGAAACACCAGGAGACTGACAATTGCACATCTTGCAGGTACGTCACTATGACCCTGTTAAATGGGTGTCCACAGATGCGGAGGCCTACTTTATGGGTGTTGGTGCTGCCATGGCTTTCCGGAGACTCTTCAAATATATCTCTGGAGCTAATGAGGATGGTGAGTATGAATGTATCTGGAGGAGTCTCCATAGGCTGATGTGTATCTCCCCAGAAATGTAACTAGACATTGCAGCAATGCAGTTATATAATTACATAATAAACAAGATCCTCTCCTTGGATTGCCACCTTATCATGGTGGAGGGGTTAACGTACCTCAGTGACCCTGGGGGCTATATTGTCGGGTCCCAGATAAGGGGTCAGACAAAGAGCAAGAAAAAAACCCATGATGAGAAAGATTCATTGCAAGGTCTCGTTTGCCTCGCCTGGACTTGGGTCACCGGGGTCCCACTCTGGAGCCAGGCCTGGGTGAGGGGTGCATTGGCGAGCGCCTGGTGGCCAGGCCTTGGCCCATGGGGCCCAACCGAACCCAGCCCGAAAGAGTTACACGGGACAGTTCCCAGGTGGGCCCACCACCCACAAGGGGAATGTCAAGGGTTCAGTGCTTTGTGGATCAGGTGGCGGCCAAGGGAAACCTTGGCGGACCGATCCCCGGCTGAAAGAACTGGCTTTCGGAACATGGAATGTCACCTCTCTGGTAGGGAAGGAGCTTGAGCTTGTGGGTGAGGTTGAGAGATACCGGCTATATATAGTCGGGCTCACTTCAACGCATAGCGTGGATTCTGGAACCAATCTCCTGGAGAGGGGCTGGATGCTCTTTTCTTCTAGAGTTGTAGCAGGTGACCAATGCCAGGCTGGGGTGGGGCTACTGGTGGCCCCACAGCTCAGTGCTTTAACATAGGAGTTTACCCCGAGAGGGCTATCTCCCTGCACCTTTGGGTCAGGGAGAGGTCTCTGACTGTCATATGCGCATATGCGCCAAATGACAGTTTGGAGTACCCGGCCTTCTTGGACTCCCTGATTGGTGTGCAGGGCATTCCATCGTTTTGCTGGGGGACTTCAACACTCACGTGGGCAACTACAGTGTGGCCTGGAGGGGGGTGATTGGGAGGAATGGACTCCCTGATCTGAACCCGAGTGGTGTTCTGTTGTTGGACTTCTGTACAATGCATGGTTTGTCCATAACGAACACCATGTTTGAGCATAAGGGTGTCCATAAGTAGACATGGTACAACATGCCCTGGGCTACAGGTCAATGATCGATTTTATAATCCTTTCATTTGATCTATGGCCTTCTGTCTTGGACACTCAGGTGAAGAGAGAGGCAGAGCTGTCAACTGATCACCACCTGGTAGTGAGTTGGCTCAGGTGGCAGGGGAAGAGGCCGGTCAGACCTGGCAGGCCCAAACGCATAGTGAGGGTCTGCTGGGAACGTCTGCTAGAGGCTCATGTTTGCCAGATCTTTAACTCGCACATCTGGCAGAACTCCAACTGCATACCAGGGGAGGTTGGGGACATTGAGTGTGAATGTCAAGCTGAAGAAGGAGGCCTAGCGGGAATTAATAGCCTGGTTGTCTCCAGAGGCAGCTGACAGGTACCGGCAAGCCAGGCGGAACACGGCTTGAGTGGTTGCAGAAGCAAAAACCCAGGCATGGGAGGAGTTTGCTGAGGCCATGGAAGGTGACTTTCGGTCGGCCTCAAAAAGGTTCTGCCAAACCATCCGGAATATCAGAAAGGGGAAGCAGCTCCTGCTTCCTACGGTTTACAGTGGGGAGGGGGTGCTATTGACCTTACCTGGGGACATCACTTTGAGGACCTCCTCAACCCTGCCTCAGATACATCTGCACGCACTGCCTTTGAGACATCTGAGGGCACAGGGCCTGAGGGGGCTAGGGTGGACTTGCCCATCATTTAGGCTGAGGTGGCTAGGGTGGTTAAATAGCTTCGTGATGGCCAGGACCTGGGGATGGATGAGATTCACCTGGAGTACCTAAAGGCTCTGGATGTTGTGGGGCTGTCATGGCTGACATGCCTTCTCAACAGCGTGTGGAGGGCAGGGACAGTGCCGCTGGATTGGCAGACCGGGGTGGTGGTTCCCTTATTTAAGAAGGGGGACCGGAGGGTGTGTTCCAACTATAGGGGGATCACACTTCTCAGCCTTCCTGGGAAAGTTTATTCCGGGGCACTGAAGAGGAGTGTGAGCTCGATAGTAGAATCTTGGATTCAGGAGGAACAATGCAGTTTTTGTCCTGGCCTTGGAACACTGGACCAGCTTTATACCCTTGCGAGGGTACTGGAGGGAGCCTGGGAGTTTGTCTATATGGTCTACATGTGTTTTGTGGACTTGGAGAAGGCTTACGACCGGGTTGCCCAAGGTACTCTGTGGGGGGTGCTTCGGAAGTATGGGGTTCCGGGTGCGCTACTGCGGGCGATTTGGTCCCTGTATAAATGCAACAGAAGCTTGGTCCGCATTGCCGGTAATAAATCAAGCGTGTTCCCAGTTCATGTTGGGCTCCGCCAAGGCTGACCTTTGTCATCAGTATATTTATGGATAGGATTTCTAGGCACAGCCAGGTTGTTGAGGGTGTCCAGTTTGGTGGCCTAAGGATTGCGTTGCTGCTTTTTGCAGATGACATCATCCTGTTGGCTCTATCTGCTGGGGACCTCCAGTGTGCTCTGGGGCAGTTCAGAGCTGAGTGTGAAGCGGCAGGGATGAGGAATAGCACCTCCAAGTCCAAGATCATGGTTCTCAGCCAGAAACGTGTGGATTGCCCTCTTCAGGTCAGGGAGGAGGTACTGCCTCAAGTGGAGGAATTCAAGTATCTCGAGGTCTCGTTCAGGAGTGAGGGTAGATGAGATTGAGAGCTGGACAGACGGATCGGCGCGGCATCTGCAGTTCTGCAGATGCTTAACCAATTAGTCGTGGCCAAGAAAGAACTGGGCTAGAAAGCAAAGCTCTGGATCTATTGGTCCATCTTCGTCCCTACTCTCACCTATGGTCATGAACTGTGAGTAGTGACTGAAAGAACGAGATTGCAGATTCAGGCGGCCGAAATGAGGTTTCTCTGCAGGGTGTCTGGGCTCACCCTTAGAGATAGGGTGAGAAGTTCGGATATCCGGGAGAGTCTCAGAGTAGAACCGCTGCTTCTCCACGTAGAATGGAGCCAGTTGAGGTGGTTTGGACAACTGGCACGGATGCCTCCTGGGTGGCTACCCAGAGAGGTTTTCCGTGCATGTCCTACAGGGAGGAGGTCCCGGGGCAGACCCAGGACATGCTGGAGGGATTATATCTCCTGGTTGGCCTGGAAACGTCTCGATATCCCCCCCTAAGAGCTAGTAAAGGTGGCTGAGGAGAGGGATGTCTCTCCTGAAGTTGCTACCCCCGCGACCCAAACCCCGGACAAGCGGATGGGAATGAATGGATGGATAGATAAATAAGATGCTTACTGAGTTGCAGTATTAGACGCACAAATAAATGAAGTAAAAATTATACTTTTTGGTTTATTTACTGTCTGCTGAGAACCAAATAAAATCAACCTGTACTAGCCACTTGCGTATGCTGTGGCGCAAGCTCTGGATAGGCTTGACGCAGAAGTAAGACTGTAACATCACCATCAACCGAACTACAGAAGTAGTTGACCAATCACATCTTGTTTACACGTAGCCAACCAACAGATTTCAGCTATACTGTTGCAGACAGACAGCAACAAATATGTATGATTTTAGGGTTTACAAAGGTTTTTGATTGTTAATCTGCTAATGAAAAAGTCAGCAGATTAGCAGAACCCTGCTGGTAACACTATGAAAGGAAATCATACTGGGACCACTTAGTATGGAGAAGAATTTACAGTTCCTCAAAAGGAACTAGCAGATCCAAGGGGCATTTAAATGGTTGTGGTGGGTAAATGAGGAACAGGTGTCTTTAATTATCTAGGGAAGATGATCACAGGTTGCTTGGATGATCCAAGCTGGTATGTGTGAATTTTAGGACTTGATGTGGTAATGTGATTGTCTACAGGTGTGAAGATGGACATGACAGCTCCAGTCCTGGTGAAAATTCCAGAGGACAGGAAGATGTGGGAGCCTGCGATCTACACTCTGAGTTTCCTTTTACCATCAGAATATCAGGATAACCCACCAAATCCCACAAATGAAAAGGTCAGCTTCGGTCAGGGTTACCGTTAATAAATCCATCTCTCTAAAAACCTCCAAGAAAGTGAATCTATTACCCTGATATATAGTATTAGTTTTATAGAGTCCAGAAAATGCATATTGACCTGTACTTGTATAGTTTAGAGTACTTACTTTGCATTATAGAGTACGTACTTTACATGTGCTCCTATCTTATACTAGCTTGATATTTCCTGTGCTTTTCCTGTAGCTGTACTTCACGGATATGCCAGACATGAAAGTGTATGTGCGGAGCTATGGTGGCTGGATGCTCTCCCTGGCCTCTAAGCTGCACTCACACATTCTGATCAAAGCGTTGGACCGTGCACACGCTCCATACAATACCTCCTTCCACTACAGCCTCAGCTATGACAGGTACTGTGTGCATAACACCTCCTTCCACTATAGCCTCAGTGGGCCAACAAAGAAAGTACAAAATAACAAAGTGCTAATTTATAAAGTAAGACTGTGTATAGTCCAGGTATAAATGTGGAAGGTCCACCTGATGTCAGGCCAGACAGATGAGGAAGCTGCTCCCTTTGGCAGGATGGAGGGGTGCTGTGGTCTAGCAGCAAGCAGGTGAGGACTGCAGATGTGTAGTCTGGCTGGGTGGGCAGACAGGGAATTGCCAACCATCAGGAGTTCCATGACAGAGAAATAAACAGTGCATCAATAAGACTGTCACAAATAGATTAAATTATATGAGGTATTTTGTAGTGCAGCATGGAGATCAATAGGGTCCGGCAGGTCTAATTAATTATGGCAGCTTAACTAGGCAAGGAGAGGTGGGGTGGGGAACACAGGCTTGAGGAATCCCTGAGCACCAGCACTGCAACAACACATGGGGCACGTGAAGCCAGAGTGACAGCACAGGGAGAGGTGGTGGTGTTGGGGGGGGCGGGGTTTGCAGGCATGAGGAATCCGCACGTACACTATAACCCTAGCTGGGCATGGGAACTAGCTGTAAGCTTTGTTACCATATGCTAGACTAAACAAGTGGGATTCCAGTCTTGATTTATAAGTTTGCAGCCCTGTAACAGAATGATCTGTAACCAAATGAAGTTTGCTAGACTATTTGGTGCCTTATAGGTAAGCAGTAGCACCTTGTAGTCAATGCAAGACTTAACTGGAAGCCAGTGGAGTGAGGCCAGTACAGAACTGATATGAGCATGTTTCCTAGTCCTTGTTAGGACTCTTGCTGCAACACATTCGCAATCTGTCATTAGCTCTGGCATCTGTTTTAATCGATATTTACAGCTGTGTGTCATGTGCCTCACAATGAAAACACACTATTTCCTAATAATATCACCAAGGGGCAGAATGTATAAGGTGAACAGTAGTGGGCCCAGGACAGAACCTTGTGGGACACCATATCTCACTGGTGGAATCAGAGGATTCATTATTCACATGAACAAACTGTTGACAGTTTGTCAAATATGAGCAGAACTAGGACCTGCCAAACCAAAGACTCTACCATTGTGAAAAAATAGTATACTATTCAGTATTACTATTCAGTCCCTGTCTGAATCTCAAATGTCACCAGTGCATGGTGCGAAATAGCAGTTTAGTGGGAGAATTTCCAGATATTTCACAGAAATACCGCAACTGAGAACCAAATCTAGATTGTGGTTAAACAGATGAGTAAGCCTTCCTACATTCTGTGTAAAAACAACAGAACCAAGTACAGGGGTGAAGGCTTTCCTGGGAGGATCACTATCATTTCCATATGGATATTAAAATTCTAACAATGATCTTTATCTACATTTATGATCAAGCTTGTTAAGAAATCAGTGAATTGCCTTATGAAGTCACTATAGGGGCCAGGAGGCCTGTAAAGAATGACAATAGTGACATTTTTAGGAGGCCTGCTTATCGCCATGCCAGTTATGTTAAAAACCATGAATTCAAGCGTATTGAATTTGTGCCTTAATCACTCTGTGATACCTAGATTGCAATCAAAGATAACAGCAACACCATCATCTTGAGATTTCAATCAGGGTTTATGTTTATAAGCATACCCTGGTGGAACAGATTCATTTCATGTAATGTAGTCGTCTTGCTTAAGCTAAGTCAGCTTGCTTAAGCTGCTGTCAAGCACAAAATGTCTAGACTGTGATCAGTACTGAAATCATTTATAAGCTGTGAGCATAACTCCTCCTCCTACTAGGGCCTCTGCTAAGACAGGCACTGTAAGCATAACGCCTCCTACTACTACGGCCATGGCTATGACAGGTGCTATAAGCATAACGCCTCCTTCTACTACGGCCATGGCTATGACAGGTGCTGTAAGCATAACGCCTCCTACTACTACGGCCTCTGCTAAGACAGGCACTGTAAGCATAACGCCTCCTACTACTACGGCCATGGCTATGACAGGTGCTATAAGCATAACGCCTCCTTCTACTACGGCCATGGCTATGACAGGTGCTGTAAGCATAACGCCTCCTACTACTACGGCCTCTGCTAAGACAGGCACTGTAAGCATAACGCCTCCTACTACTACGGCCATGGCTA
>JAODJU010000095.1:225288-237255 GCA_026776725.1 Gnathonemus echidnorhynchus
CGGAGCTGTCAACTGATCACTACCTGGTGGTGGGTTGGCTCTGCTGGTGGGGGAGGAAGCCGGCCAGGCCTGGCAGGGCCAAGCGTATAGTGAGGGTCTGCTGGGAACGTCTGGCAAAATCCCCTGTCAGGAGGAGTTTAACTCCTATAAATCGGACTTGTTTCTGGTGAGGGTTGGACTCCGTCAGGGCTGCCCTTTGTCACCGATTCTTTTCATAATTTCTACACAGAATTTCACAGAATTTCTAGGCGCAGCCAGGGCGTTAAGGGTGTCCGGTTTGGTGACCTCAGGATTAGGTCTCTGCTTTTTGCAGATTATGTGGTTCTGTTGGCCTCATTACATTGCCAATATGCCATTACATTGTAAGAACTTGAGTGATGGGTATGACAGTAATTATTATTCTAGCATCTTTTCTGCTATGGATATGGGATTTACCTCCAGTTATAGTAAGGGTTTGGCTCAGATACTCTGTCCAACAACTTATCCTGGACAGGTTTGGGGGTGTCCTGCAACCTATCTCAGACAGCAGAGAGTGCATAACCGGGGTACATCCTGCACGGAATGTGAGTGAGCATTAGGCAGCAAAAATCATTACATTTTTATTTACAACTGTACAGAAAGCACAAAGACATACATGCCACTAGCAGAATGTGCTCAGTTCTTTGAACCAAGTTCGAGCTGTTTTCAGCACACAGTGGAGACATGACAGGGCAAGAAAGCCGAAGCTGGTAAAATCATTTGAATTTTGTTATTCCTGAGGGTTCTCATTTTAACCCAAATAACTCAACAGGTGAAAACTGACATTTGTCATAAATTAAAAACCACCAACTTTTAAAAGATTTATGTTTTTCCAGACATTTTCTTAGCATATTTGTGGGAATGTTTTCGCAACATTTAGGTAACACAGCTGTAAGAAACAGAAGGAACTAAAGGCTTTTGGAGTATTCCTGCAGAGGCAGGCAAAGAGACTGATCAGACCTGCAGGGGCAGGCAAAGAGCAAACAACGTCAAGTCTGGTTCCTGATGTTGAAATGAAACCTGCTTTATTCGAGACTACAGCACTAAGAAGACCTCGTGGCCAGATTTTTGCAGTCAGTGGAACTGAATTTGTCCTTACACACATAGTCCATGCTAACTTTCTTATTCACCAGTCAGTTTCATACATAGTTTAAAATCAAGACAATGAGTATTTAAATTAACTACATATATATGTATATACATTGTATACACCACCATCACCATCTTTGGAAAAAAATATTTACAGAAGACCACTGTATACACACACACACACACACACCCTTTACATTTTAAGGTTCAGTTACAGACAGTTTGGAATTCTGTTTTAATAGTATGTTTAATCATAAGATCAGTTCAAATTCAAAACTGAACATAAAAGTCATATAAAATGCCTTATCAACGCATCAAGGCTGAATCAAGGCTAGTGAGAAGTAAGCGAAGAGCTGCCTCACATCCAGCCTGGAGAACACACCCTGAAAGGGACAACAGCATTGTTCAAGTATTTGCATCCAGACCAGCAGTTTTTGGGGAATAATCCAAGTTACTTACACTCTCCTGATTACCAAGGCCTGTGTCTCCCACAAAGTTTTGACCCATTTAAAAAAAATCACCAATACGCAGGCAGGAGAGAGCAAAGGTCAGTCCAGCAGAGGCTTATTTGGGTGTTCCTGGCTTCTTGGGCGTGCTGGGCCTTTTACTCTGCCACAGGTGTGCCGGGATGGTGAAAGCATCCACACTCATAGACAGAGTTTTGGATGGGATGGTGGTAAACTGCTTGCGATCTGAGTTGTACTTGTAGATGGCATCCACTGTAGACGAGACCACCAGCCGCGGCCCAATGCCAGCCAGGCGTACTAGTTCTTCTGAGTCTGGGTTCAGGGTGTACACAGCCCGGAACTGGCAGCTGGAGTCCCGAAACAGGATCAGGAAGTGGTTTGCTGAGCTCTTTTCCATTTCCTAAAAAGTAAAAAGAGCAACAACAGTGTTGGGGATCTTCTGATTCCTTATGGATATTGCAAATCACCACACACACATTCACTCACTTCCACAATCTTGTTCTTCTGTGGCTCGTTGACCTTTCCAGCCAGGCAGCAGTGAGAGAGAGCGTTGTGGATGATGAACTTATTGGACTTGAAGCTTGGCTCCTTGTACAGCTTGGGACCTGTAAGATGCACCCATGGTAAACTGACATACATAAAACCCAGCACTGAAATGAGCTGTCAAAGACAATCAAATGCTACTATACTTCTATTTCCTTGAATAACTGAACTATGGTCTGATCCAGGACTGAAGTTCAGTACGACATGGATAACAATGTGAGAATTTTCTTTATATGAAGAGAGTTGTTTGCATCTGTTTTCCTATCCATATGAGGACAAATATCACTCACAAAATGACAATGACAAAAATTTTATTTATGCAATAAGGTTTCAATAGGATCATATTGATCTTCATTTATTTTTGAGCTTGGTTAGTTTGAGATAAGGGTTTATTATTGAAAAAAGATGACAATTAATAGAAATTTTCCAATAAAAGTGTGCATTTACCAGTGTATTCTGGGATGGAGGCTGGAGAGGATGCCATAGAGCCATTTTCCCAGTCCTTCTCTCCATTCTGATTGGCCAGTCGACTTGGTGACATTAGTCTTGCAGGGGAATGAGGCTGACTAAGAGGACAGACATTGTGTGGCAAGGTGAACAAAGAGCCTCAAAAAAGGAGGGTAAGGAGACAGAGAGGCGGCCATGATGATCTTACCTGGGGGATTTCCTCACCGCTGGGGAGCTAATACCATTTCCAGAGTCATTGGCTATAGAGGACAGATTTTGGCTGGAATGGGAGTAAACCTTACTGAGCTGTGAACCTGGAATCATATAGTTGACATAAGAAAAGGGCTTGTGATGTATTTCAGCTGTTTTGGTTCATTCAGAGACTCATTGGACACGTTTCATTGATTCTCTGGGTCAAGTCCCAGCACTAACCCTGCTGTTGTAGCTTGTGCAGCCCAAACTGAACTTAAAATCCAGAACTCACTTCAATGAAGAAAAAGTAATTGTGCAAATAAATACTTATATTAACACAGCATGTCCACACCTCATATCTTGCATGGTTCAGCTAACTATAAGCAGTGTCTTCGCTGGGCACATGAAGGTAACAGAAGCTTGTAGGGACAGTTAGACAGGGTCAGCAAGTTAAGCTCAGTAAGGACACTGTGGGGGGCAGTATTCATTACCAAGAAAGCCCTTAGCTGGACTGCGGGACAGACCCGAGTCATCCCGGAATTCTGTTTTGGGCCGCTGCTTTTTGATGGCACGCGTGCTGGTGGCCTTGCTTCGCAGCACTTTGTCGAGCTCCTCCATAAGCTTCAGTTGCTGCCGCCGCTGGTATTCCTGCCGGGTGAAGTCCCCACGCCGTGGCGGGGGGCAAGAGGCAGGCACAGGTCTCTCCTCCATCCAACGGGATTTAGTATCCTCCAGAGAGGCAAGTCTGCTGGTAGTCCTGAGTGAAGAGCAGTGTTAGGGTTAGGGTCAGAGTTAGTGCTGGTAGCCCTATGCTGCTGTTCTTGTTTATCCACTATATTCCTTAGCATATGTGTCAGCGTCACCTGTCTTCTCTCTCAAGCTCCTGCCGGTGCCTCTTCAGCTCGTCTGCCCTCTTCTGCTGCTTGTCAAACAGTGCTGCCCTCTGTTGGGCCATTTCACCCTCTAGCTGGGTCTCCTCCTCCTGCACACACATACACTGCCCCTCATCACACACAGAAAGGAATGCTCGATGCGCATGTGTGGTTGTGCAGTGACCTCCTACCTTAAGGAACAATCCACTCCCCCCTTTCATCTCTGGCTCTGACTGACTACTCATGGAGCTAGAAGAAACACGGGGCCCTTCCTCCCCCCCACACTCTGGCAGGGAGGACATGGAGATCTCCATCATGCTGCAGTGCTTGCTATTGTAGGCTCCCATGGTGTCACTGTCCACGGAACACTCGGAGGGGGCCCCAGAACTGCCAGTGTGTCCGGCTGGAAGCTCCTGACCCCCTGCAGGCAGAGCTGTGCTGTCTTCCAGCTCAAGGCTAAATATTGTGTGATCCTCACTGGAGCCCGTCTCTGACGAGTTATCCCCCACCAGCGGGGGGGACGGTAGCTCACCAATGCTGAAGGATGAGCATGTCTGCACCTGACACTGGCTGGGTGACACCTTGCGGAGGTGCTGCAAACAATCTACATTCCTCTGGGGGGTGAGGACACGCGTCACAGGTGCAATCTTCAGCTCATGAGGCCGAGTCTGGTGCTGGTGCCCCGGACACTTAGGGGGTACAGATCGGGCCCGTCGGTGGGACGCCTGAGTGGGTCTCGGAGATGTGGAGGCGCTTGGTGCCTTCCGAGAGGGTGATGGTGATGCGGAAGGCGGATCACGGTGGGGAAGGGTGCGGCTGGTGGGGATGACCCAAGCTCGGGAGCAGGGTGAGCTCTGTCTGTTCATGAGCATCTTCTGCTGCTCAGAAAGTCGCTGCATGTCACTCTGCAGGGAGCTGAGGGCTGCATTCAGCTTGGACACCGCATCACTGTAGTCTCCCAAGGGCACTGGTCCCACCAGGTTCTCTTCAGCCTTCTGCAAGCTTGTCCCTGTCTCCACGGAGAAGGTCACCTGTTTCTCCAGTTTGGGTGGTGTTGGTGGCTTGCTGGTCTCCTCCTTGCCCTTGTCTTGCAGCAGCTGTTCCTCTGGGGCTGGTCTACTCAAACTTTCCTCTTTCCCAGAGGAGGTGCTGAGCTGACCTGCTACAGGCCCTCCTTCCTCCCCTGCTGCTTGCTGCTTCTGGAGCTGCATCAATGCACTGTTACCCAGGCGCTGCCGGTGCTTGGCGAAAATGGCCTCAATCCTCTGCTTCTGTGCTTCAATGGACTTGCGCTTTTCCTCAAGCTTTGCTCCCAGATCTGACATCTCCGAGGTGAGGGCTTGGCTCCTGCTGGGACTTTCCTCTGATCTCTGGGCCCAGGAAGTCATCTGTAGGCTGGGGGTCTCTCCAGGGGGTGTGTCAGGGGCTAGTTTTTTCTTGCGCTCAGCAAAGCTAGTCATCCTTGTGCCATTATCTGGCTGGAGCTTTCGATTTGATACACTGGCAGGAGTTCCTGGGGTAGATCGTGCTTTCGGTGGGTATCTTGATGTATCTGATTCCATGCTAATGACACAGAGAACAGAGTCTTCCTTTTGAGACTTGCCCAAGCTGTGCTTATTGCGGCGCTCCTGAGTTTCACCACGTGGCCGGTACAGCATACTTGACTGTGAGGGGGCGGAGCTGCTGAGACGGGTGGCACCCCCATGCTCATCAGGCGAATGCAGGTAGAACCCATCTGGAGCACCTTCTGGACAAAGCCGGCGTTCCAGCTTGCCTTGGCTGTGGAGGACCTGCAGGACCTCCTCCGTAGAGGGCACATCCACGGGCCCGTTCTTGTGGCGGGTCCCTGGGCCCCCAGTCATAAGATGGCTGAGGTCCTCTGGAGGGGTGTAGGGCACACGAGTCATTGCTGGCACTCCAGATTTCAAGCTGTCAGAGCTCACTGACCGCATCATGGTTCCCACAGGGTTTCCCATGACAACATCAACGTCACTGTCCAGGCCAAAAGGAATGCTGAACGACACAGCAGACAGCGGACGGCTGGAGATGACCATGGAGCGAATGAAAAAGGTGATACAAGGGATAGGTTAGGGTTAGGGTTAGCAATAAGAACCACTGATACTCAATACCTAAGAAAAAATGGTGCTCACCAGATCTGTTTCTTAGCCCAAGCTCTTCCAATACCCTCTAATGAGACATGGAGGTGCAATGAGTCAGTGATACTGATTAACACACATCACACGCTAAATATACATGCACATAAAAACACACTTATACACACACTCAACATAAATGTGCACACACACATGCACACACACTCCATAAGTTTGTATTCATAAATGTGCACACAAACTCAACATAAACACACACACGCACTTAATATAAACATGCACACTCAACAGAAACTTGCAGATACACACCTGCTGTAGCTCCAGGGGACACTGGAGATGATTTTACCACCAAGGGCTGCTTAAAGATGAAGGTGGGAGAGGCACTGAAGCAAGAAGAAATGCAGTTAACTGTAATGTGTAACATTCTGGTCCAGAGCTTCTACTCAAGACCTTCCTATTAGTGCTCTATTAATGCACTTATCCTGGAGCCTGTGGTTTCCCACAAATGGCCTTGAGGTTAGAACTCAAAGCCGCATTTCTGACTGAGGCTAACACTTCTCCTGATACCTGCATACCTGCTGCTGCTCCCACTTGGTGGAGTTGTGCAGTCAATCAGTCCAGATGGATCTAAGGGAATTAAGTAACTGATTAAAGATCATAATACAATTAAAAATGCTAATTTCTACTAATTTATTCTTGATTATTTTATACCAGAGGTTCCCAACCATGCAACATGAAAGCATAGTACCGGAAAGATCCAGAGGCTCCAGCGGACGCACGAAGTCCGGCTTGCGCACCTCAAACCATCCCAGCAGCTCTGCCATGAAGCTCATGATGTTGACCTTAAAGTGAATACACACTGAATGTCTGGCCATGTGATCAGCTGAGGTGAGGCTATGCTAATCTGACATCCTAAAATGATGGGATTCATTTTAGATACAGTTCGACTGCTGCATACTAATAAACTGTCTCACACTGATAATACACACTTTTTGGCCCCTGTCCACCTTTCAGAACAAATCCTTCAGACTAACAAAAACAAAGACTAAAGGGGTCCAGCAGAACATGCACACACACTTCCATAAGTCAGTTTGCTAACTGAAGGCTCTTCGTACCCGCAGTGCAGGCGAGGCGTACAGCAGATCCTCCACAGCCAGGGGGCAGCAGCTTTGTAGGCAGGTGTTACAGAAATCCCGAACCAGCTGCAAGTTATACAGGCTGTCTGCCACTGACATGGTGTCCTTCAGGCACACATCTGAGAGGAAAGATACACAGCAGTGTAAGCTACACTCTAAGGGCAGCAGACTGGGACAGTAGTACACATAATGCATAAATACCCTCTAAGGGCAGCAGGCTGGGACAGTAGTACACATAATGCATAAATACCCTCTAAGGGCAGCAGGCTGGGACAGTAGTAATGGACAACTGTGGCCATAGCACAACCATTGGAAAGGTCCCGTATGCTGGTGACAAGCGGAAATGTTGGCGTCTGTTTGGGAAGAATCTTGTCCTTCCTGTAGCGGATCTGGGAGAGACAGAAGTATGGAGATGATCTCAGTGTGGTGGGGGTTGGTTTTGGTGGAGTTAACATGCTAAAGTACCACAATAATAATACTTCACTAACCCCATTGACTGCAGCTGCTCATACATCCCTATCACCAGCTCACATCACTCTTTTAGGATAACAGCTCACCTTCAGCACTCCACTAATTCTTTACAATCAGCATATTTATGAAAATTAGCCATAATTTTATTTACTATATGTTTTTATGTATTAATACATTAACTCCCCCATACACACAAAAAAGAGAACTAATGCCTCAACATATGGCCGACACAGTACAGACGAAACAGCAGCCATCCCGCTGTTTTACACAGAACACAGAGAACGTGCCACAAGAACATAATGATCAAATTGTGCTCCTGAACTGGAACTGGAGCACAATGAGAGTTTATGGTCAACAGACAAAATTCAGACTCATATTTTTAACTTTTATTCAAGATTAATTCAGTATAGAAGGACATTGATTATATATTTGCTGGTCCAGTTCCAGGGTTTTAGAGAGAGCAGTGAACAAAGGGATGTAACAGGAAGATGGTATCAGAGGCTGAAAGTAAAAAGTCCAGCATGGTGCAGCTACAGGTCATGCAAGGTGAAAGGAAAAGGCAGCAAGACCCACGGACACAGTGACTGGAAGATCAGCTCCTTAAACAGCAATGCAGAGAGACCCAATCCTATGCCCTGTCCCCAGACTGAGGCCCAGCAAACTACTCTATAGACCCAAAATGGCATCTGTCCTCTGAGCCCTCAGTGACTCCCAATCTTCCAATGAGTCACCACCAGCTTGCTGATGGCAAAGCAGGTAAAAATTTGGATCTGCAATGATTCAGCAGAGATATTCTCTGTGACGGTGCTTAGCAGCAAAGAAATGTCAAACACATCTCTGGTTTACATCTGCTGTCCTTATTGAATGTGCCCTATGTTTGCTTTAGTTTTCCATCTGAGTCTGTCTCACTATATTGGTCTGTTATGACTGAATCAAACTATAACCAAACAATAAGACGTCCCTGGTGCCAGGTGAAACTTCAATAAAAATAAGGTGCACTACACAAGACGACTGTGGTCAGACTTCTCAGGATAATTCTAAATAGATTTGTCTGGTATTCAATCAGCCAGAATGCTCCCATGTCACATCCCGCTTCTCTTGCATCAAAGCCTCTGGCTTTCAGAGCTGTTAACAGAACACCCATCTCCATCAAGATGCACATCAAGACAGACAACCCATCTCACCCTCTTAGGTCAGCAAGCCAATGCCACCTAGCAATCTCTTCACCAAAAAGACCACAAAGTATCACTCAAGGTGTTTCAGATGTGTGTTTTTTTGATAGTGAAATTGGCTACCCGTTCACATCTGTTCATCAGAATCCCTTCAACATTCAAGAGAAGCTTTAAGACCCATGTGTTCTAGGATCACCTCAGCTAGCTCATCTGATCAGTTTTCCCCATCCGCCCATTTTCCGTAACTGCTTGTCCTATTCAGGGTCATTGGGTGTTCAGAGCCTACTGGTGCAATGCACAGATCAACCTGTGATGGGGTTCTAATCCATCACAGGGCACACTCACACACCATTTACTTACACTAGCACATCTATGGATGATTTTAGAAACTCCAATCAGCATGTTTTTAGACTGTGAAGGGAAACCAAACTACCTGGAAGTAACCCAACAACAACACAGGGAGAACATGCAAACTCCACATGGAACTCTGGCAAACTTGAACGCAGGTCCCAGAGGTGTGAAGCAACAGTGCTAACCACTGGGCCACCATGCCGCCCCCAAACCACTTTTGTCTTCAGTTAATATCCTTCATCTGCTCTCTTGTGTAACCTGGGTCTTTTCACATAGTACTACCTGTCTTTGATTGAATAGCTCTCTTTTTAGGCTCTTGCTATGTTCTTTGTAACATGTCACATAGCTCTTGCTCAGATGCTAACTTGTGCTTGTTCCTCAGCATTGATTGGAAGCTCAGCCCAGCTGCACTCATGCCTAGTTGGCTCTTGGACGGTCGTATACTTTAGAGTTACAATCTGCCTCACATGTACCTCGCTTTGGACAAAAACACCTGCCAAATAAATAAATGCAATGTAATGTAACGTAATGTAAAACAAAACGAAAGATTTGTGTGTCTTTGTGTTCATGCGCCTGGTTGCATCCAGCTCAATGTTGGAGATGTAGGTTGAAGAGGAAGGTTGATACATTACCACAGGTGGTTTATTCCCAGACTCCTTCAAACAAAAAGCGATGGCATGCTGAATGCAAATGGCAAAGAAAGGAGAAGCGTAAATGCCATGTTGCCAGGGAGATCCACACGGTCACATGGGGTAAAGGCAAGACAAAGCAAAGACACGTTCATGTGATCAGGCATGCAGCTCCCTGATTGGCCAGGTTGCAGTGGATGGAGAGGTGTGGCATGGAATACTAGAACTGAAATGACTCCAATTATCTTGTATGGCCACACCCCTCCTACAAGCATTCAAATCAACTAATTGGCTGAGAAGCATCTGTGGGTGGGCGTAACCTTCATGGTCTGTTTTTTAAATGTTATTTCATGCAAAACAATCAAAGTAGCTTTATGAACAACAGAGAAGGTCAGCAGCATTGTATCATTAAATGCCAGAAGCAGGCTAACATCACTCATTAATATGCAAATATACTGTCTTTGGGGAGGGGGTTGCACACTAAATAGTGTAGACTGTGATTTGTAAGGCTAGAGTTCAGATTCACGCTGTTAGCGATAAGACAAAAGACTAAAATGCTTTCTACAGAACATCTCCACTAAGCTACGGAATTTTAAAAATAAAGCTGTTCTTCACACAGAACAAAAAGGATTATGTTTGCTAATCATAAAATACATAAAAGATAAAACTGTTACAGACAGTGTAGGGAATAGAGCACAGGGGTCAGTGTTAGTGATAGTGTAGGGAATAGAGCACGGGGGACAGTGTTTGTGACATAGTAGTGAATAGAGCACAGGAGTCAGTGTTAATGACATGGTAGTGAATAGAGCACAGGAGTCAGTGTTAGTGACAAGGTAATGAATAGAGCACAGGGGTCAGTGTTAGTGACATGGTAGTGAATAGAGCACAGGGGTCAGTGTTACTGACAGTGTAGGGAATAGAGCACAGGGGTCGGTGTTACTGACAGTGTAGGGAATAGAGCACAGGGGTCAGTGTTACTGACAGTGTAGGGAATAAAGCACAGGGGTCGGTTTTAGTGACAGTGTAGGGAATAGAGCACAGGGGTCAGTGTTATTGACAGTGTAGGGAATAGAGCACAGGGGTTGGTTTTAGTGACATGGTAGTGAATAGAGCACAGGGGTCAGTGTTAGTGACATAGTAGTGAATAGAGCACAGGGCTCAGTGTTACTGACAGTGTAGGGAATAAAGCACAGGGGTCAGTTTTAGTGACAGGGTAGTGAATAGAGCACAGGGGTCAGTGTTAGTGACAGGGTAGTGAATAGAGCACAGGGGTCGGTTTTAGTGACAGGGTAGTGAATAGAGCACAGGGGTCAGTTTTAGTGACATGGTAGTGAATAGAGCACAGGGGTCAGTGTTACTGACAGTGTAGGGAATAAAGCACAGGGGTCGGTTTTAGTGACAGGGTAGTGAATAGAGCACAGGGGTCAGTTTTAGTGACAGGGTAGTGAATAGAGCACAGGGGTCAGTGTTAGTGACAGTGTAGGGAATAGAGCACAGGAGTCAGTGTTAGTGACAGGGTAGTGAATAGAGCACAGGGGTCAGTGTTACTGACAGGGTAGTGAATACAACACAGGGGTCAGTGTTACTGACAGGGTAGTAAATAGAGCACAGGGGTCAGTGTAACGGAGTGTGCTCAAGCAGATGAGTTGGCATAGAAATCTTAAAAAAATAGACTTTTCCTTTATCAATTTCCTTGTAGGCTACCGGCAGGACAAAACACAGCACAATCCCATACGTCCTCTCATGGCAGAGGCAGAACTCCCAAGTGAGCCACGCAGGACATATTTGAAATGCTAGGCCAGGGATAGCCAATATTATCCGCAAAGGGCCAGTATGTGGAGAGCGTGGGCAATCCCTACAACTCCCTAATTAGATTACTAATTAGAGGACTGTGGCTGAAAGAGTCCTCACACCTGGGTTTGAACAGCTGACCTACAGGTTATCCCAAAAACCTGCATACACACCGGCCCTTTGCGGATAAGACTGGCCATCCTTGTGCTAGGCAATACCATCGATCACTCCACAATCAATCAACTGTCAAACACATTCCTTTACCATTTTTTACATTTTGCCTGTATGGTATACACTCCAGAATCAATGTATCAAGGCATAAAAACATCAGGCAACACGACGTTAATTAGATAACAAAAGTACCATATGCCCCCACCGCTCCAATGAGCTCTCCCACCGTAAAGCGAGACCCGAGCACAGAAAAACTTTGTCCGACCTGCCCTCCAGTTTCCTGGAGCACACCCGGAAGACTGACATCGGTAACTGGCCACAAACATCAACAAAGTAGGTTATAATACACCAAAACATGCCCTAGTGTCTTCTGTTCATTGAATCTGTTCATTGAATAGAGCACAGGAGTCAGTGTTACTGACAGTGTAGTGAATAGAGCACAGGGGTCAGTGTTACTGACAGTGTAGGGAATAGAGCACAGGGGTCAGTGTTAGTGACAGTGTAGGG
>JAODJU010000095.1:237355-250994 GCA_026776725.1 Gnathonemus echidnorhynchus
AGAGCACAGGGGTCAGTGTTACTGACAGTGTAGGGAATAGAGCACAGGGGTCAGTGTTAGTGACAGTGTAGGGAATATAGCACAGGGGTCAGTGTTATTGACAAGGTAGTGAATAGAGCACAGGGGTCAGTGTTAGTGACAGTGTAGGGAATAGAGCACAGGGGTCAGTGTTATTGACAGGGTAGTGAATAGTGTTGTCATGTATTATTGACAGTGATTTGATTCCCCCAATTGTAATATAATCAGACCTACAAAGTTAGAGGAACAAAAAGTGACACTTACAGGAACTAGTTTCCAGTACCACCGGGTTGGACACTGCAGGTGAAGTGGGAGAGGAGGGGAGAGAGGAGCAAAACAGGTAAGATAAGGAGAGAGAAGGAGAAAGAAATGAGGAAGGGAGGAAGATTGGCACAATAGTTAGTATACAAATATTAGGAGCAGACTAAGTCTGCACAGCGGGGCAGATTTCTGTGATTTTAGGAAAGAGACACATTGGCATTTGGTAAATCAGCAGTTATACATAATTATTTAAACTGTTATATTCAGAGACATTTTCTACAAATAAAATAGCAAGACAATACCTGCATAAGTGGAATCCATAACGGAGTGTCAAATAGGCAGAGTTAAAAGAGAAAGTTAGAAGAGATGTGCCTCAATCTGTGTCACATTACAGTGTGCTCCTGGAGATACAGGTTAGCTCTAACCCTGTCAAAACATTTCACTGGATAGCTTTGTGTCTAGTGAATGTTGCTGAGAAATTTTGATGCCCTCGGTGCCATTTACCACACTGCAGCTTGCAACTCTTTGTTTTGTAAATACACAGTGTTGTGCAAAAGTTTTAGGTAGTTAATGAAAATGGAAAAGCTATTTATCTGGTTAGCAGGTGTGTATATTTGCTCTGGAAGAAAAGACAAATTATCATTAGAACATCGAAGAATAACACAATAAAAACTCTCATTCATTTATTCATGCAGTCATTCACTCATTTATTCAATTGATTGATTGGATTAGTTATTTTGTTTGTTTTATCATTTTCTTTCACTGCTTAAGACTTTTGCACAGTACTATACATTCTATGTATAAAGACGTACACATACATACAGTGCATATACCCTTGGAAATTCAGCTGCTTTCGTTGCTTTTTATTTTAATTTTCATTGCTGTAGCAAGAGGAGAAAGAACCAGGAGATGGCTTCTTCATCTGAGAATAACATGGCAGTTATAAAAGAAAGGAACAAATTCCAGTTGCTGCCAATACAAAAGCGGCCCTGTTTAAACTGTGGCAGGAAGAAAAATAAAGCTTCAAAATAAAAGTACATCTGCCTTGAGCATTCTGACTCAGCAATCATTACACATGCCCCACCAAAATTCACAGAGGCAGAGAATACCTCTTCTAAGGGGGTCTGCTCATTCACCCTGATCTGCTCACAGTATCGCCCACAGGAGCAGGCACAGACTGGGCCATTGCTGGCACTGGGACTGGAGAGCGTGGGCAATCCCTACAAGGAAGCTGGCCTAGTGGCACAAGTGCATCTAAATTATTATGGGCCAGCTTCAAATGGTTTATGAAATGGTGGTTGGCTTTACCGGTCATGTCCAAAAAAAAAAGACTTGTCCCTGACTTGGCCGCACAATGTGAAAATGCTTGTCATATAGGCTTGTCAAAAGATCATGATGGACATCATGCTGAACAAAAACAAAACTGCCATTCCTCAGCTTTGGAAGAACGTGAGATTGTGCAAATCCATGATGCAACATGGATATCAGAGTGAAAGCAGCTGCAGTGTCCCGCAGAACTGAGCACTGCAGTGTGGCTGACCAAGGAACCGACGCATCGGGGAGAAAATCACCAGACACCTGCAAGAGCTGTCTGTAAAGCAACTATGCAGAAACCACAACCAAGTAAAACCCAGGGCAACCTGTCTAAGAAGTACCCTGAAGAAATGCACGAAGGGCAATCTTCAAACAGTGGTGAACGCCCTCACATAACCCTGGTGATAAGTGATGGTGAGATGAAGGGTGATCCCTAGCTCACTGGCAATTGCACCTCAGAGATAAACTGCAACTTGCGATTGGAGGAGAGGTCGGCAGGCACACCAAAATGAGAGACTCAGGTGACAATGAAAGCCCTAGCTACATCTGTCGTTGCTCTGGATGCTAACAGTACTGCCTCCGGCCAGCTAGATGTACAACCAATGATGGTCAAAATTTGTCTAACCATGGCAATTGGACCAACCAAATTCATGTGGATGTGGTTAAAACGACATTCAAAGATGGCAAAAGACGCCATCATGTGCCTTCATGTGCAGCTGAATCTTAGCATGCTGACAAGCACTGAACACTGATATAAATGCCAGTTGACACCACTGACAAGCACTGAACACTGATATAAATGCCAGTTGACACCACTGACAAGCAGACCATAACTCAGAAACTTTGCTCATTACAGCCACCAATGGTTTGTGATCCACAAAAGCAATAAATGGATGCCCTTCCAACAGGAACTGGAAGTGGTACATTGCTAAGCACAGACCGAGGAGTTCACAGTCAAAAGTGTTGTACTTGTGTTCATTCGATTTAAAATGGTCAGTGGCCGACATGCCCTAAGCACAGAGTACAGGGGAAAGATGATATGGGCAGCCCTGGGGCAGCACTCTGGAAAGAATGCCAGTCTATCGCAGGACACAAGACAGGGGGCGCCCAGGATGGAATGCCAGTCCATCACAGAACTTTCAGTGTTCAATAAGAAGATAACTTTTTTTATATACATTTAAGCTTGTATGGTGTGTGAGAGTATGTATTGTGATATACATGAATGAGTGTCTGAATGGTTTTATAGAAAGCAGGTGTAAAGGGCAGTGTGTGTGTTTGCGGGTGCGCTAGCTCACCGAAGGCTGGACAGGCTGCAGATCCGTACTGGGCTGAGGTCTCTGGATCGTTTCTCCTTCTGTGTTCTCTCTCAGCTTTTGTATCAGCTTTGGAAACAACCAAACAAGCACTTGGTTAATTTAGCTAAAATCAGCTCTATCGCATCGATCTGTTGGACCCAGTTCTGAGCTTGGTCAAGAAGATACACTGTTAGAGTACTAAGCCTGAGTCAGTCCATCCTACATAACCAATACCAAGCCTGATCAGTCTGATACTGATTCAGTACTAAGCCTGGATCAGTCCATGCTATACACCCAATATCGAGCCTGGCTCAGTTAGTCATACCCACCCTGTTGATCCAGTAGAGTACACCGTTCTCCCAACTAGCTCTGCCCCACAGCTGCTCCACTACAGCCGGCATCTTCACTTTGCTGATTGTTGCTATGGCATCCACTGACATGAGTGCATCGATCAATGCCAGATGAGCACTCTACAACAGTCACAGGAGAGGGGAAGTCAGAAACATTCAAAAGTAATATGAGCACTGGAGGGATAATACAGAAAAAGGCTATAAAAAAAGATTGGCAAAGCTTCACAGGATCACATAATTCATCGTTTCAAAATAGTAAAAATTGTAGCACAACGTATCTGGCCCCAAGTTCAAGGCATTCTACCTAATTCTGCGGCTGGTCGAGTTGACTGAATGTCAGTAAGTAAGAACCCACTTTCAACTGGCTTATTTCATCTGGAATGGACCAAGCAAAGCCGAGACTTGAAAGTCTGTAGTATGAAAATAGCTACCCACTGATGTTCTTTCCAACTTGTCAAAAAAATGCATACACATCCCCAAAGACTATGCATACAAATCCAGGACTTTTTGCCTTAAATGCTGTGAGTGAAAGGTCTCTCTACAAAGTACTCCTTTTGAAAATGAAAATTCAGCGTTTCATTTCTAAAAAAGTGTTCTATATATTGATGCACTGCACCACCAGGAGGCACCACTAACAGTATCTTCGTCACACCCCAGCAGTGTCCACAAGGTGTCTCCACTGTACCATTAGCCATCCACTACAGGCTGCTGGCATGTGTGGAGCCTATCTGAGGAAAAGCAAGTGCAGAGCAGAGCAATGACAACCCACCAAAGGACACTCACACACAGTCACTCACTCACTCATTCACACATACTTACACACGCGCACACACACACACACACAGTTGCAAAAAATCTGCAAAAACATGGGGAGAACATGTAAACTCCACACATACAGAAATGGGGAGGTAATCGAATCCATAACCATAAAGGCTTGAGACAACACTGCTATCCCTGAGCGAATGCTTGATCCCCACCTCTGGCTCTGTGTATGCAGTATGCATGTTTATATGCATGTATGGCTTTTCTCCCATAGCCCAAAAGCATGGGATTAGCCCAGGTGTTGTATCCAACATGATCCTGATGCGTGGGCCTTGCAATAGCCCAGCATGCCGTCCAGAGTATCCTCTCCCTCCTGGGCTGACGACCCACTACAACGCCCAGCATGCCGTCCAGAGTATCCTCTCCCTCCTGGGCTGACGACCCACTACAACGCCCAGCATGCCGTCCAGAGTATCCTCTCCCTCCTGGGCTGATGACGCACTACAGCCATATACCATAATCAGTGTAGAAGATGGCAGGATGAGGAAAGTGTGAATCTCAGGGAGCTGTTTGTAGCTTTTTCATGTACAGTGCTACATGTTTGGGCAATTTTCCCCCTGGATTCTCTGCATTAGCTTCTTCCTAAATTCCCATGGAAGTGAGATCTGCCACAAGAGTCACAGTCACAGTCCCACCCTCTTCCCCCAACATCCTTCTCTTCTAGTCCATAATTAGCAGTAAAAACAACAGTTACAGCAAGAAGTGCCAGCCACTGTCCACACCCACCAGCCTGTCCCATTGGCTGAACAGGCTGTAAATCCTCAGGTAGCTTTTTATTTCACATAGACTCAGTAAGCAAGTACCATGGTTCTTACAGTTTTTCTGAATTGTTAAAAGGCATTTCCCAAAATCTCCTCTCCTCTCAAATAACTAAGTACAAGCCCTAAAATTCAAGCTATACTCACAAAACCTTTGACTCATCTTGCAAAATCAAACAATCTTCCCTGATCAGAGCTTCCATTGACTCCGCACAGATCACAACATTGGCGGCAAAGTCAAGACCGGTAAATCTTTCCTCAACAGATGCCCCACAGTTGTTGGACCCTATGACCCTGCCCAGCACCCAGTCCATGCAAGCATTGAACACAGTAAGAGCAAGAACACACCCCTGGCGAACCCCAGAACCCACTGGGAAGAACGCAGAGTTCTGCCTCCACTCTGCACATCACTCACAGCATCAGTGTGCAGGCTGGCCAAGACATCCAGCAACTTCGGGATCCCACAAAGTCTCAGGATGCCCCAGAGAACTGCTCAATCAACAGAGTTGAATGCTTTACGAAAATCGACAAAGGCTGCAAAGTTCATAAATCATATTAAAATAAATTAACATTAAAAAAGAGTGGATATCAAAATTACAATCAGAACAAATAATGCACTTGGAACAGCAGTTTGTAAAGCCTTCAGGTGAAATGTGACTGTCCAAATGGTGTATACAATGAGCTATGTTAAATCACACTGTTCACCTTTGCAGAATGTACTGATCCATTATGTACGCATACACCGGTATACAGTGTGCCTTTTTAGTTACTAAACTGTTTAAATGCCTGGGGTATAGCAGGGCATACTTACGCATGACTGACCTAAATGTGACACATTTCTCTGTTTGTTATGGTCACCATAGCCTCCAACCACACCAACAATGGCCCACCTCAGCATCTTCTACAGTCACACACATGTCCTGCAGCTCTTGCTCCACATAATCTCTTTAAATAATGCTTCGATATTTGCCCTTCTGTACAAGGAATAAGCAACCATGTCATGGAGTCCCTGCTTAAGTATCCTTACCCAAGCATGAGGGTTCCCATGCTGGTTCCTCAAACCCCGGAAGTGGCACTCACACTGAAACATTCAGGTGGATGAAACACTCCCTCTGTATCGGTATTAACCCTTTCAGGCTCAAATTAAGTTTTAGTAACAGGAATAATCTGATATTTGGGGAAAATTATCATGAGTAAAAAAAACTCATAAAATATGTATGTGGGGTAATAGGGTAGTTAGTTTTTAACTGTTGCAAATCAGCAACGCCTGCCTTGAGAGGGTTAAAGGCAAATGACTGACTGCTGCATTGTTATGCATAGGTTGCATGCTTTTCTCACAAAGGAAACATTTCTCATAGCAAATAGAGAAGCCCAATGCAGAAAAAAATCTGTGAAGACAGAAATGTCAAAAATGCAAAGTCGACACAAAAAAAGACAAATAAGTACCAGATATGAAAACATTTTATTCAAGTTGATTTATGGCTGCCATTTTCAAAGGCTTCGTATCCGAGTCCCCTTCTCTTGTCAGTACTCTGTACACCTTACAGCACGGCTGACATTTGCAAGCTCAGGGTAACATTCCAGCTCCTCACCATTCGGATGGGGGCCAGCCGGAGCTGAGACTCAGTCAGTGCAGCATCCTCGTCCCTTGGGACGACACCGTTCTGAGCCATAAGCTGGAGGACGGTGGTACAATCCTTAGGAGGTGACACCCTGAGTAACAGGCCATAGGCACGGCAGTAGAGCTCTGTGGACAGCAGCAGGCCCGTGACAGGTGGCTTGACATGCTCTTGTTCATACTGGTCCAGATAGAAGGGGTCTCGTAATTCAGCAGGAACATTCTCTAAATAGGGTTAAAAGGAACAAACAGAACATCATCCTGCACATGAACAAACAGAGCATCGACCTCACTATGATCTCTACAGATAAATGGGAGGGACAAACAAAACATCATCCTGCACATGAGCAAACAGAGCATAGATCTCACTATGCTCTCTACAGGGAAACAGAAGGGACAAACAGAACATCATCCTGCACATGAACAAACAGAGCATTGACCTCACTATGATCTCTACAGGGAAACGGGAGGGACAAACAGAACATCATCCTGCACATGAGCAAACAGAGCATAGACCTCACTATGTTCTCTACAGGGAAACAGGAGGGACAAACAGAACATCATCCTGCACATGAACAAACAGAGCATTGACCTCACTATGTTCTCTACAGGGAAACGGGAGGGACAAACAGAACATCATCCTGCACATGAACAAACAGAGCATCTACCTCACTATGTTCTCTACAGGGAAACGGGAGGGACAAACAGAACACCATCCTGCACATGAACAAACAGAGCATAGATCTCACTATGTTCTCTACAGGGAAACGGGAGGGACAAACAGAACATCATCCTGCACATGAACAAACAGAGCATAGATCTCACTATGATCTCTACAGGGAAACGGGAGGGACAAACAGAACATCATCCTGCACATGAACACACAGAGCATCTACCTCACTATGTTCTCTACAGGGAAACGGGAGGGACAAACAGAACATCATCCTGCACATGAACAAACAAAGCAGCGACCTCACTAAATTTTTTATAGGGAAACAGGAGGGACAAACAGAACAGCAAGAAGGTGGTTGTGGATTTCTGTCTTATAATGTAATACTCAGTTGCTATATGGGAGGCTCAGTTTTACCTTTCAGTGAGCAAACAAAAAAGTGTAGAGCATGCTGATTATTTTTAAATAACACATCAGCAGCAGATTCAGTTAAATCACCGCAAAACATTACTGCCATCGTACAGAGCATGGAAGGCCTCTTAGTTTGCAGCCTTTTATTTATGCCCTTGCTCATACTGCCATTTATTGAACCTGTTCTAAAAACCATTACCTGCATTCTGGTCCCTCCCCCACTCCCCAAATCCCCTGCTCAAGGGGAAAGCTGCCATAGCAGCCGGACAAAACCACATTAGAGGAGCGAGGTCTCTGACCCCCACTTACAGACAACTCCTCAGGAACTATGGACAGCAGATGGAAGAGAAAGAAAAGCTTACATAATCTAAAGAATCACAATGTCCGGCAAGGACAACACTGTAGGTGCTGCCATTTTATCACCTGCGTGCTGAGCGACAGAAAGCACGGCTCCACTCTCTGAGACATATGCAGTTACTCTACTTAAACACTGGGGGCACGTCCCCTGCAGTGACACCAGCTCGTATGAACCATCTGTATAGCTAGTCTAACCATATCCCCAAAAGCAGGTCTCCATGATTGTGTGTGTGTCTCCCCCGTTTCTATAGATTTACTATCGTATACAGTAAATGGTAATTAATTTAAATTAGGATTAGTGACAATTATTGGTAATACATGGCTTAGATTACCGTTTAATGATAGTCATACCACAATCACACCACATGAGGTCATGACACTGACACATCAAGATTGATACCTATCAAAAGACAGTCAACAAATAAACATATGAGTCATTTTATATGTTTAACTTTCATAATAAGTAAAGATACAGCATGAAATAGTAAAATAGTACCTGTGTCACACCCCCTTTGCGATTTGCTGAGCTACACAAGCAAATGTATCAACCAAATATGCTATTCCACATAAACACAAATATCCAAACTCTCTGGGAGAATTCTGACCATTCTTATCCATAAAACATGTTTTTCATGCATCACCTGTTTTTCAATCCATCTTACACAGAGCTGACACTCGTGAGTCGAACTCCCTCCATCTGGCAGAACCTCCAGCATCACGTACATTTGGCTCCTGATTCAGATGTGCACTTTCTTATGTGTTTTTATTACGCTTAGATAAAGAAATGCAACTGTGACTGGCTCAGTGTTAACTTTATTTAAAGACTGTGATCTTGGTAGCTCGTAGATGTGTTTAGGTCAAACAGGAACAAGATTACTTAACCACTGTAGCTATATACAGATACTACACAATCTGATTTGGACAGAGCAGGGGCAAGCAGGATTCCTCTTTATTGCGACTCAATTTCGAGACAGGAACGGGAAATCCAGCGGCCAAGGCTCTCAAAAATATGCATTTTTACATTTAAAACACAATTTACAATATTTCCCACTTTTGGGAAACTTTTAGTGATCAAACCTTCAAACGAAAGTTTTTACAAAATGTTCACATTTAAACCATAATCTGACAAAATATTGATCCAGAAAACATATGCGAAATTTTATTCTCGTAAAAATGAAAAGAAAAAGGTAAGTCGATTAAAACAGTGGAATATTTAATATTAGCAGGCGTTTGGCGCGCGCGTCTGGTGGACTTCTAAAGAGATCGAATGATCAGTGACCTCATCTGTGGCAAAACATGTAATTTAAGCATTTTCAGCGCTAAGAAGCTCCATATCGAAGTGCACTGAAAGAAGCGCTTATTTGCACAATGGATTTGCCCCAAACAAAGGGACCCCGGCTGGCAGGGTGGGTGTGCCCACCGCAGGGACACCGGCGAGCTGTTTTAATCTAACCGCTTCTTCTACGGGGCTTGGCATTTCTGAGGAAACGCGTAAATCATTAACCGAAAATTACACGAAACGAAACGAAACGAAATTAAGATAGATTAAATACAATGTCTCCGTTGGCATCAGCATCTTTCCCCGGACGCATCAGTGGGGTGAAACAGAACGGACGAACAAAAAAATCCGCATCAACGCCCAGAAGCGGTTTCGAGCCGTAAAAAGAAAGACAGGCTTCCTTACACACATATTGTTTGACATACTATGTTTTCCTGTCAGTATTTAAACATCATACGAGGGTGGAGACACGTACTGATAAAGCTGAAATGAAGGGCTGACGATGGGCTTCTCCGCACAACAATCGGTTCGGACATAATAATTATCATTATTATTATATATGTATGCACTCTTTATACAATTTTCACACTTTTAAACGTCTGCTATCTTTGTTACCGGCCTGGTATTTTATGTGTATTCTGATATTATATATTATTATAATTATCTTTTTTTTTATTATTATTATGTCTATTTTTACTCAGGTACATGTTGTGTGTGAAGTGTGTGACCATGCACCAGACCAAATATTTCGGATACGCAAATGCCCTTGGCGAAATAATAAAGTAATTCTGTTTCTGATGCTGTGCATCATCCTTCCATACATCAGCAATGCAGCGCGTCTCCTCGCCGGCACCTACCTCCGCCGCCGTAGCACTTCGACAGCAGCCACGCCAGGCTGGCGCAGATCTTGGCTCGCTTGAAATCGTACTGGTCCAGAGGTTTGATCTCCGGGACCGTGAACGTCTTCCTCATCGCACCTGAGTCCACCATAGCCGGAACGGGAACAAGGAGGGCAGAGGGAAATATGGGAGGCGTCAAGGAGTAGAGGAGGTGTAAAAAAGAACCAGGAAATGTTTTAGATATCTGTTTGCTTCCTATCGACACACGCTGGAGCCGGGCACATGGGCGTAGACAGTGGCCACCTTAATAACACAAAACCATCTTCTTTGATGTTTTTCTATTCGAAGCATCCATGAGATAAGAACTGAAATTCCGAAGAAACAGCTGCACGGCGTTGGCTTGACATGCGCTCCTGGGTTCCGGAGCCGTATTTTCTATAACACGTTTCATTTCCAGCGTCTTGCTTAGCGGCCAGACTGCAGGTGTAACGCCGGGTACCGAGCCGGTCAGCACCTGCTTCAGGCGGAAGACACGGAGTCGGCGGGGCGGAGTGAGAGGCACTCCAAGCCAGGCTCGATCCAGGACGGTTTTTCGCGGATGCCCTTAATCACTGAGCTTTCGTTGTGGTCCAGGGTGCATGAAGCCATTGCGAATGCGGCTTTTACAGATACAAAGAAAATTTTGTTAGTGTCAGTATTTTTGGTGTTTGTAGTGTGATTCAGTTTGGGGGGTAGGGTTGTATGTCCATTTCGTTGATTAGGATCTAAGGATGGAACTAGGGCTGTGACTATGGATTATATCAATAATCACGTAATCTACCGATTAATCTGACGATGTATCCAGAATTCGTTAAAAATATTATATATAGGATATAATATAGGCTACACTGCAACATGTGCACATTTAGTCATACATATTGTCAATTTAGCACTCTAACTTAAGTTGCATGTTTTTGCACTGTGGAAGGAAACCGGAGGATCGGCCGAAAAGCCACTCACACAGGGTGACCGTGTAAACTCCACACACACAAACCGGCTGTGAACGGCGACAGCGCTACCCACTGCGCCGCTGTACCACCCGCCCTGACAGGCTTTCACGATGTGCGATGTTAATATTTACATGGCAAGAATCGTCTACATAGTCTACTGCGTTCAAACCATCAGTTACGGTAAAACATATTCATAACATGCATATACGCAGTCATAGGAAACTCAGCAAGCTTTTCAATTTTAAAAAACACCCGAAAGATTACACATCAGCTCTGGATGCATTCTCCGAGTCAATCACACATTCTTGTCCTTGCTGTCCCAGATAGCACACATGTTGAAATGACATTGATTCCATATCAGACAAAAAGGTTGAAACAACGTCAATCTTCAATGTTTCACTTTATATCAACATTGAATCAAGGTTTTGCCACCATCAGTTTTTCAATATGGTTATTCTGACCAAAAATCAATTCAGTTTCAACGGTGATAATTTGACACTGATCATAATTCAACGCATTTAACTATAATTCAACATTGAGACAATAAACATGATGCTATCTGGGGTTTGACTCACTCATAGATCTCGTGGCACATTTGTGAGAACTTAAACAAAAATAAGTGAAGAGGAGAAAAGTGTACAAGAACTGTCCATGAAAAGACATCCGTCCTCCTTTGTATGTCTACTACATGGATAAGTCCTGGGACACCTGGCCAACACACCCTCAGGAACTTTTATGACACCCATTCTAAATCCATAGGCATCAACAGGGAGTTATTTATTTCACCCTTGGCAGCTACAACAGCTGCCACTCTTCTGGGAAGGTTTTCCACAAGATTTTGAAGTGTGTCTGTGGGTATTTTCCAAGAAGACCATTTGTGAAGTCTGACACTGATGTTGAGCTCGCAATCTCCATTGTGGTTCATCCCAAAGGTCTTTGATGGGGTTGAGGTTAGGGCTCCGTGCAAGCCAGTCATGTTTTTCCACACCAAACTCATCCAACCGTACCTTTATGGACCTTGCTTTGTGCACCGGGGCACAGTCATGCTGGAACAGAAAAGGGCCTTCCCCAAAGTGTTCCTACAAAGTTGGAAGCATAGAATTGTCCAGAATTTCTTGGTATGCTGAAGCATCAAGTGTTCCCTTCGCTGGAACTGCAGTTAATGCCAGAGGAAGTTTGGAATTCTGCAGTTATTGAGTCAACAGAGCTTTGATGACGTTTACACACTATGCGCCTCAGCACTCGGTGACCCTGCTCCGTTACTATATGTAGTATGTCACTTCATGGCTGAGTTTGTTGTTCCTGAAAACTTCTACTTTGCAATAATGCCGCCTACAGTTGAATATCATTGGAATATCTAGCAGTGAAGAAATTTCACAAATTGATGTATTGCAAAGGTGGCATTCGATGATGGTACCATGCTTGAATGCACTGAACTTTTCAGAACAACCCATTCTTTCACAAATGTTTGTAAACCTGACTGCATGACTACATGCTTGATTTTATACTCCTGTGGCAATGGGTCTGAGTGAAAGACCTGAATTTACTGATTAAGTGGTGTGTCCCAGTACTTTTGTTCATTAGTGTAGTTTCAATTTACCAAGCTTCCATTCTCCAATTAGCAAGAAACCAGCCACAAGCAAAGATTTCACCTAGTGGATTCCCGACAGTTACAGAAATGAGTTCTGGGTGGCTCTCTTGTTTACGAATTGTGGTGTATAATTCAGCTAGTGAAGCCAGAGATGTAGCCTCAGGCAGGATGTAAACAGCAGCAAGCAGCATTGAACAAAACACTCTCAGCAGCTGGAATTGCTGGCACTAGATCATTAAGAGCTCCAGCACTGGTGAGCAGGACTTGGAAACTGCTTCCATGTTGGTGCTTAAATTATTGTTAATAAAGAAGCACACATCACCTTACTTTGTCTTGCCGGTGCTTTCTGTTATGCGGTCCAAGTGGTACACAGTGAAGCTCTGAGGCTGCATGGCACTGTCTGCAAGTTTGTGGTAAAGCAGAACTCATTGCGCTCTTTGAGAGCTGATGTAGAGTCTAATATGTCCAGCTTGTTCTCCAGAGAGGGGACATCAGACATGGGGATAGTGGGGCTGGGCGGCCAGGATGAATGGTGTCACAGCCTGATTAGCAAGATACTTTGCTGCCCCCTCCTCCGAACATCTGACGATGGTCATCATTGTTTGGTTCAGTTGTAGCATTTCAAACAGTTTCTTTGCGAAGATCGGGAATGTGAAAGTTTGCCGGAAGATTTGGTCTAATGTTCAGCAGAGTGTGGTGGTGTTAGACAATATAACAGCAGGTTACATGTGGAAAAGATCTAAAATCAACAAAAACACAAAGTAGAGAAAGATAGCAATTCTTAGTGTATCATCAGGGCACAGCACCATCTTGGCCTCACTTCTGTCTTTCCACCACATGCCTGCACTTCTCTTTTCCTCCACTAGAGGATAGTGCTGGATCAGTGTTGTCAAGTCACAGGAGACAAATGTAAGGTACTCCATGTAGGGAGCAGAAATATAAAGTACAGGTATTTTATGGGTCCTACTGAAATAAAGGTAGCTGATTATAAGAAAGACCTCGGTGTGTATGTTGATGCTTCCATGTCCCATTCTCGCCAGTGTGGGGAAGCAATAAAAAAGGCCAAT
>JAODJU010000095.1:264139-276754 GCA_026776725.1 Gnathonemus echidnorhynchus
TTATTTCTTATGGGAAAAATTCGATCAGAACTCGAACTTTTTAGGATTCGATCCGGAGTCTGGAACGGATTAAGTTCAGGAACCGAGGTACCACTGTATATGTGAAAATCCCATTAGGTTAAGAAACGTTTTTGCATAGAATCAGTGAGCTCTACAGACCATTCTAATCATGCTCCAACTCTGACCTCTACAGGAGAGAAAAGGAAGCTTAGTGTGATGAAATGGTCCTTTAATTTCCATTTGCACAAGTACATTGGAATGCTTCTTTTCACATATCCCATTGTTCTTTTGGAAATTTTTAAATTTTAATTGTTATTTTGAAATTTTGTGCATTTTTTTTTGTTTTGATGAATTCCTTGAGATTTATTGTCATGATTTTAAGAACTATTGTGTTTTATTATTGATAATTTATGGAAATTAATCGTTTTTCTGCCAGAATGAGGACAAGAGGAACACTGGTCTGGTTCCAACCTGAGGTGATCCCGTTCTCGAGCTGTAAGGAAAAGATTTTTAAAAAGAACATTCGCTTTAAACCCTTCTTGGCTCTCTCGTTCTTGTCGCCACCATGCCTGGGTCTGCTGGTTATTAAAATATGTTGTACTCAGGGGCGTTGCTATAGATTTTAGGCCCCGTGAAGGCATATTGGGCCCCCCAGTCCAGAGCACTCCAGTTATTTTCCAATTTTCTTTAGGTATCCTGTCACTCAGGAGCCCTAGGAACTGCCCTCCGCCCCCCAGACATTCTGGACATTCGTATTGTGTGAAGAGATTTCCGCTAATGTATCTAAAACTGCTTTAATTTCATGACTTTTGCTAAGAAGTTAATTTAAAACAGTATTATTAACTTATCTGACATTGGAAAATGACTAAGATGTGGTCCTTCGAAATACGTACATTAACATTTGAAAATGCCTATGTAGCGTCGCAGAAGAATGTGATATATGAGCAATGAAACTTAGAAAAACAGGGCGTATTGCAGTTTTTAAAAAGGGAACTGGAAGTAGAGAACATGCTGAAATGTAGAAAAAGCTGCTGACTTATAAATTCATCCGCATATTTGCATTCCTCTCAATATTCTCCGCTTCAACAGATATTCAGTTCAATTGCATATTATCTTGCCTGGAGACCATTAATCGAGTACAATATACAAAACACATTCCTTTATATTTACATGTATTTTAGGCATAAGATTTTGACCAAAGCGACGTACAAGTGAGAAAAATAACACAACACATACGGCCGTCAAGGCTGGGCTTCCCTAGTGTATGCGCAGTTAAGTGCAGCATTGGAGCAAGAGCTACACGGTGTCTTCCAATCAAAGCAAACATGGTAAGACAATTATACTGAAATTGGCAGACAGTGCGACATTAATATATATCATGAAATGAAAATATGCACGAGGTATTCTGCAGCTAAGAGGGACATTGTCCAGCTATCGTATGGCTGCAATATATCGCAAATACCGGTACATTGTGTCTAGCGGCTCTACGCCCACGGAATATTCTGGCACGTTCTGCTCCGCGCTCTCTGTTGCTCTTAAAGGGATGGTGGCACTTCAGAGCCGCTAGACGCGCTTTCTGCCGACATGGCTGGGACAGCTGGAACTATAACACGCGCGTAAAGTGCTACTCAAAGTGACGTTTACATGCATACAGAGGATTTGCACCACGCATATTCGATAAATTTTTGTGTATATCCCAGATAGCACATATGTTGAAATGATATTGATTCCATATCAGACAAAAAGTTTGAAACAACGCTGATCTTCAGTGTTTCACTTGATACCAACATTGAATCAAGGTTTTGCCACCATCAGTTTTTCAATATTGAAAATCTGACCAAAAATCAATTGAGTTTCAACGTTGATAATTTGACACTGACCATAAAATAACGCATTTAACTATAATTCAACGTTGAGACAATAACATCTGGGATCTATCTGGGATATATGTTAACGTTCAAGGTAGTAACTGTGCGTTTGACCAAAGAAAAAAAAAACACAATCAAATACTAGATGAATATTCGCTATACAGCAGAAGACATATTTATATTTTAATATGTTTCACCCAAGAAAAATTCTTCATTTATGAACATTTACAGCAATAAATGAGCGCAACATCTTCAGTACGACCGCCGGTGAACACCTCTCCCTTTAACGCCAAGGACTTCCCCTTTAAGCGCCCTTTCAATTCCCTATTTGTGTCGGCGACCCGCACATCGCCGGTACTAGATGCTGATTTCTTGCTTTCGCTCTCGTCCTGTACCTATTTTAATTAGAGCTTTTGTCTGCGATGTGCCGTTTTCACACGCTGCTGCTCGGCTTGATTTCTCTGCTCCTCCCGGAGGTTGGGAGTTACTTCCCGGAGGAGCGCTGGAGCCCAGAGTCCCCCCTGCTCGCACCCCGTGTGCTCATAGCGCTCATCTGCCGCAACGCGGAGCACTCTCTGCCTTACTTCCTCGGCACCTTGGACCGCCTGCGCTACCCAAAGGACCGCATTGCTCTGTGGTATGGTACCGGGGTGCCGATGTGCGCTTGTTCGTAGGGTTTAAAGTTGCCCGATGCTTTTCCGGTAAAACATTTGCAGAAGGAGATACCCTGACCAGGATGGGACACTAATGAACACAGCGACCAGGAGGGGACAGTGATGAGATACAATGAGGAAGATGGGACACTGATGGGACACACTGAGCAGGGAGGACAGTGATGCGACACATTGAGCGGAGGTGCTTTATGTTGAGAATGAATGCGTATGGTGTCACTGAAACCAGAACCAAATAAGCTGGGCTGTGGAGTTCAACATGGGGGTTATTTACATAGATGGAAACATCCTGCAATATCTATCACCATTGCTAATGTGAGAGTCGGCAGTGTAACCAGAGGATTTTTGTGCCTATAACATTTCTTTATGCTGTAATTCCATTTTGGGATTCTTTAAGTATCCAAATGAAAGATTCAAAAGACGCACTGATAAATGAGACCTTATGTTGAGTTTTTTTTTTATGTTGAATACTTTATTTGCCATTTCCTAAAGTACAGGTACATTGGAATTCTCTTTGCCCACCCCATCTCACTCTCCATGGCTTGGGGGGGGGGGGGTCACGTTGCAGGGTCAGGCAATGTGGGGGCACGCTTGAAGCTGGGGGTCTTGACCATTGGCCCACGGACATGTGACTGTTTTGCAGAGACCACGGCTCAAACGGCGATATTCCAGTGATGAGCACTTAACTGTCTGAGCCACTCGCTGCCCCATTTGGTTATGGTTGGAACTTGGAATGAGGAAAAACATTTGAGATATTACAGTAGCCTCATGTGTAGGCATTTGAGAAACCTTTTGTTGTCCCTGCAGACATTGATTTTTTTATTAGCTTCATTCATCTATGGTGAGAGCACTTACCTCTGAGTCGTGTTTTTATCTTGCACTAACAGAGCACAAAAAGGTCTGTTAGTCTCTCTCCATTCCTCTAGGTGAGTTTGTGTTTGAATGGTGTTGCATGGGGTGGGGTGAGTTTAGGCTTCCCTGGGGGGCCTCTCCGCCAGGAATGCGTGTCGAGGCTCAGCTTGTTCCCGCTCAGCCGTGTGACTCTCGATAGCTCTCTCAGCTCTGATGCTGGAGCTTCACTTTGTGTTCTATTCGGAGAATGTCAGGAATGTAAACAGTCTGCAATGCCACCTACCCACCAAAACCGGTATTGTATGATATCCCATCTCCAGGTGCTCTTGGGGTATTCCTAGGTTTAGATACTATCTCTCTGACTCCAGAGGCATTCCTGGTGAGCATGGTGAACATTTGCTGGTTCATTTGAACATTGTGTGTATCAAATAGAGTATTTGACATAGTCCCCTAATTATTCCATAAATACTCAGCTTCCTGTTGTCTTGAGGTTGGTTTTTGCTTTTCACACAGTGTCACTGTAGATGAGTTGATTAAACATGTGTGTTTAGCTGTATTTTTACACACAGCTGTGGTCTCTGCTGACGCAGCCAAGGCCCAGAAACCTCGCGTGGCCTGCAGGGCTCCATCTGACCCTCAGGGCTCCATCTGAGCCGCAGGGCTCCATCTGACCCTCAGGGCTCCATCTGATCTTCAGGGCTCCATTCCACATTCCTACCTGCTGCCCACTTGATGATCTGAGTCTTTAACATTCAAAAGGTTGAAGGAAAGAGTGATTTTGGCACTTATTTTGTAGAGTTAGAAGTATAGTGCAAAACATCCCTTGCAGTTTCACAGAAATGACTATTCATTTTGCATCAGACGTATACCCAAAAAGTAAGGGATGAACCACGACGAGTCGTGCGGTTATATGAAAACAATCAACATTTTATTTTTATATCTTCATATAACCGCACACCTCCAAGTGGCTTGTCCCAAGGCTAACAAACAAAGAAAATAATAGAATAAGCTAGTTATGGTGAATTTTTCAGAAGAAAATTATTAGCATTTAATAATGTTTCGATATGCTGTTAAAAATATAGTCTTTATAAGGATAGAACGTTTGGTTACTCTACTCACTGGAAGCAGCAAATCCCTTAAGTTACCATAGAAACCATCAACAGACAGGCGCTTGTGCTTGGAAGGAAAATTATTGTGATAATGACATTTAATAAAACATTAAACCCCATTAATACACAACTGTTATTAGGTTGCCAGAACTACCTGTTCAACACACATGTGACATCTCTGGACCAATAAAAATATAGTATTTACCAAATCCGTGGCATCACCAGTGGTAATGGACACTTTTGTCACTCCTGCACTTGGTGTGTGTTATTGTTGCATAGTCTGTCTTTTTGTAATTTATTTCTTGAATAGTCTTACTACCTCAGTGTGCTTTACCTTTACATGTAGTTTACTTCTTTTATGCATTGTTATGCCTTTCATATATTATGTACTTCATATTTGTATTGCATCAGCTTTGGATGTCACCTGTGTGATCTCACTGTGTGTCATACAATGAAGATAAAACCTTTGACTCCTATGAATCATAGGTATGTTAGGTAGGAGCACCTACACTGCCTTACAGTTCCTGCAGCTGGAACGCATATGTCCACAAACTCCAAGTTGGGTCTGGCTGTGACACGTTTTCACTTCCCTTTGCTGTCTGCTGAGTCTGAAATTCCTTTTTTGTTTTGTGCTGGCTGCTGTGACTTTTGAAACTTGCAATTTAAGTCAGTGTGACCAAAGTCTGTTCCCTCTCCATGCAAACTGCTTTACCAGCAGACTCTGCATCTACAGTTGTTGAATGTCAACACATTGTGTGGGAACTGCAGAGGTGAAGAGGATTACTTTCTACTGCTTTATGATTTGATAAACACCATTTATCAAGTGCTGAGCAGATGCCTGTGATGTCTGACTGGGATTGTTTCACTTGTGTCCACAGGGTGGCGACAGACCACAATAGGGACAACACCACAGCCGTCCTCCGGGAATGGCTTGTCAGTGTTCAGAGTCTTTATCACAATGTGGAGTGGAGACCACAGGAAGGCCCCCAGTGAGTCTTCATTAGTTTATTGACCTTTCAGCATCATTACAGGTTCATAAAGACCATCATCCTTAAAAACACGGACTTATTTTGCCGTTATGATAAAACATCATTACTAAAATCATTAAAACATTATCTGTACTTTGAACTTTGACCTGTAGTCAGTAAGATACTGTTTGGGAATAACATTTGTGATTTTTAAAAAAAATTTGAATCCGTGTGTCCTGCAGGAGTTATGAAGACGAGGCTGGTCCCAAACAGTGGACAAACCTGCGCTACGAGCATGTCCTGCAGCTGCGTCAGGCGGCACTGGAGGCAGCGCGTGACAAGTGGGCTGATTACTATTTGGTGCGTCCCCCCCCCCCAGTCTCACACACACATGCACACACATTTCCGTGATAAGAAACAAATGAACTGCATGCGTTCTGCAGAGAGAAAGGTCCTGAGAGGCATGTAGAAACGGTCCATGGCCTCAGTCAGATCCTGAAAATACACCACAGTCTATGTGCAATACATCAAGCATAGAAAACCTCAGAGTTATTCTAAGAGCTTAAATAAAGAAATCTGAAAGTGTGTAAAAAAAGTATGCAAAATGACGGTTGTGCTGTGCTTTGGTACAGCTTTGACTTTCAGTTGTATTTCACTGTACCGTTTTATCTTTTCTTTGAAAGCCCGGAGGCTATAATCTTCAGGAAGAGCCAAGCCACAGTAGACACTGGACTCATACAGTCAACAGCTATGCTGTCCAGCACTGGTCAGCTCTTCCTGTACACTGCCACCAAGTGGCTACACATGGTATAGCAATGTTGTAATCAGCCCTATTATTTCTCATGTTTGCTGTAGTATGAATTTACTCAAAGGCCATGAAATCGATATTGTCATGTTTTTACTTTCCTGTCCTCTAAATTGCAACCAATGACTAGCAGCCTCATAACAGACAATGTCACCTTCGGCTGTTTCTTTGCCTTATGTGCATTTGAGGGTAAGACAGAGAGGACAAAGGAAGATCCTGCGCTAGTTCTCTTTGTCATGCATGTGACAGTTTCTTTGGTGTTGGGGTGTGCAGCCTTGTAAGTATTTATCTCTCCCACACTGATCAGTCAGTGGACTGCGACAACCTCCTGACCAACCCAGATCTGCTGTGGAAGCTCATCAGTGAGAACAGGACTATTGTGGCCCCGATGCTGGAGTCACGTGCAGCATACTCCAACTTCTGGTGTGGCATGAGCTCACAGGTACAGCCTCCCATGCCTGCCTAACTGCATGTGCCTGCCTGTGTCAGTCACTAGCCCTTTATGGATTCGTCACTGGGGCTCAGTGACGGACTGTGAGTAAATACATCCTTATTCTGCATGTTTATGCCCCTGGGGTTACTCTAAATGGACTCAGAGTGCATGGTTAGTAAGTTCTTTGGACTTGGTGTAAACAAACCAAGCCTTCATGCAGTGTATCTCTGTGCTTGTATCCCTAGGGCTACTACAAGCGGACCCCTTCCTACATTCCCATCCGCCGGTGGGAGCGCAGGGGCTGCTTCGCTGTTCCCATGGTGCACTCCACGTTCCTGGTGGACCTGCGCAAGAAGGCATCCCGCCAGCTGGCCTTCTACCCCCCCCACCCTGACTATAGCTGGGCCTTTGATGACATCATCATCTTCTCCTTCTCTGCTCGCATGGCAGGTGGGAAGTAATTGTATCTTGGGGAGTGAACTTAGGTTTCAGGACAACTGGAGTTGCAAAACAAAACAAAACATTAGTCTCCAAAGATAGCTGGTGATGAAAAGCATAGGCGCTTTGGGGTGAAAATTCATGTTCTTTCTGGACAAACTGAATGTAATGGAAAAACTATCTTGTAGGTGTACAAATGTTCCTGTGTAACAGAGAGAATTATGGGTACCTTCCCATTCCTGTACGTTCCCACAATTCCCTGAGGGACGAGGCTGACAGCTTCGTGCATTCCCTGCTGGAGGTCATGGGTGAGTGTTTGTGCAGAGTGACAAAAGGTGCATTTCAAAATATGTGATTAATGGTGTTTTGCTTCTACAGTTGGTGGACTCAAATTGACTTACGGTTTTTAATTAGCAAAATCATCCTTAACAGGGAAGGACCTTGTAGCCGCTGGTCACCTGATTTTTTTCTGTGTTCTGCTCCTTTCTGGCCTCCTTTTCTGTTTCTCTTATCGTCCTCTTGCTGTCCGATGTCTGCCTGACCATCATGTGATCCTCTTGTCTCTCTCTCAGTGCATCACCCCCCTGTGGAGCCCTCCAGCTTCATCTCCGTCCCCCCAAAATCCCCAGATAAGATGGGCTTCGATGAGGTAAGTCGTGCGGGCTGATTGCTGGACGAGAGCACAAATCAGCACATGCTGCTCTACACTAAACGTTTACACATGTTTTAAGGACGGATCAACTGTAGTTTGATTGCTCAGTATAACCTGCAGCTACAGATGCTTACAGAATGTTTCTGTTCGATGGGAGGATGTTGAAAAGGTCTGTCTGTGAGCAATGAACTGGAATGCTGTTTGGAGGATTCGGTCCTGCACAGTGCGCTGAAGTTGCTGTCTCTATCACAGGTCTTCATGATCAACCTGCAGCGGCGGCTGGACCGGCGCCGGCGAATGCTGCAGTCTCTCCACGAGCAGGAGATCACCTGCAAGCTCATCAATGCTGTGGATGGCAAGTATGTCAGCTTAGCCACACAAAATCTCTAGGATGAGTGCATAGTGTGGAGTAATGATCACGAGTATAGTTGGGGCAATCTCAGGAGTTCACTGGTCTACAGTATGTAAGTCTGAGCAAGGCTGAGTGTTGGATACGCGGATGGCAGCGTGGTGCTGAGCTAGCCATATTAGCCAGAGGTTACTTCAGTTGCTGTTAAATTGTGAAAACTTGCTAAATGTTTCCTGGATGCCAGCGCACTGAATGCCAGTCAGATCCAGTCCATGGGGATCCAGATGCTACCTGGGTACAGTGACCCGTACCACGGACGGCCCCTCACCAAGGGAGAACTGGGTTGCTTCCTCTCCCACTACAACATCTGGAAGGAGGTGAGTAGCGTAGTTAAGATGTGGCTTTTTGGCTCTGACCACTCTGGTCCATGGTGCCAGGATGTGTATGCTAATGAACCTGCCCTGATCTGATCATGCAGATTGCAGAGCGCAAGCTAAAGACCTCCCTTGTGATTGAGGACGACTTGCGTTTTGAGGTCTTCTTCAAGCGGCGTCTGCAGAACCTGATGAACGAGGTAGAGAGCCATGGCTTAGACTGGGATCTCATGTGAGTCACAGCCCTTCAGGAACATCTACTTCTAAGAGGACCAACAGAGATGTTCACCATAGTGATCTTCCTCCCTCATTCGTCTTTAAGATATGTTGGACGGAAGAGGATGCAGGTGGACCATCCAGAGAAATCTGTGCCCAAGATTCGTAGTCTGGTAGAGGCTGACTATTCTTATTGGACGTTGGGATATATGATTTCACTGCGGGGTGCAAGGAAGCTGCTGAAGGCAGAACCCCTCAGCAGGATGCTGCCAGTGGACGAGTTTCTTCCTGTGATGTACAACAAGCATCCCATGTAAGCGCATGGGATAGAAAGGGGATTAGGGGATAAAAGCGGAGGGAATGGGGGATTGATTGGGGAGGGCATAAAAAGTGGAAGGAAAGTGGAAGGTGATAGGAAGGAGGTGGGGATTGACAGGGGAAGGGGATAAATGTGGGATGGAAAGAAGGAGGGAATAAACAGCAAAAGGTGATAAGTAGAGACAGAAAGGGGAAGTGGATAAAAAGGGGTTGGGAATACAAGGGGAGGGGATGGGGGATAAAAAGAAGATAAAAGTGTAGAAAGGGGATAAGAGGATAGAATTAGGGGGCAGATAGGAATTAGCGGGCGTAGCATCCATCCATCTTAAATCGTTTCTTGGATAGGAATTCTCTGAAATGTTTTTGTTGTTTTGGAGTCTTCCCCCTTCTGTAAAGTCCAGCCTGTTTTTTGTCACTGTTTTCTTTTTACTGGCCTCTGTCTCTCCATCACGTCCAGCTCACGCTACATGGAGCATTTCCAAACCCGGGATCTGAAGGCGTTCTCAGCTGAGCCGCTCCTTGTCTTTCCCACGCATTACACGGGTGACCAGGGCTATGTCAGCGATACGGAGACCTCCACGCTTTGGGACAACGAGGGCGTGCCCACTGACTGGGACCACTCTCCTTCAGGCAAGACCAGTGAACAACAGGAGCTCAGCCAGGAGGCCCAGAACTCCGACGTCATCCAGTCTCCACTTGACAGCACTGCGCATGACGAGCTCTGAGAGTCTGGGGCTTTGGGCCGAGTGTGAGTCGGAACAGGTGGGCGAAGGTCACCATATCTCAGACAGATCTGGGAGGCAATCAGAACCAGGGGGACTGCAGTAAAACAGTCCTCCCCCCCCCCCCCGGCAGAAGCCATTTACAGTGGCGATACTGAGGTGGATGCAGAGTGGAGGGCAGAGGGGGCTGTGAAGGCACCTGTGTTGCTCCCCACTCAGTTTAGGTTTTTCTGCTTTAGGTTTTTCAAATTTGTCTTGTCTCTGATCTCAGCATTCTAAGTAGGATTTCAGCTGATTTTCTTTGTCTTTTGGGAGTGCTGAACTAGTGTTACAGTGTCAGATTAAGGAGCGTAGCAGGAATGTTTGTACTCATGAACACGTGAAATAGACTTCCAAAAGTGTCATTTATGTTGTAGGTTCTGTTTTTCCATCAAACTCAGCTTACATTGTGAGTGGAGATCTGTACAGTTAATGTTTTTAATTTATCAAACATTTCAAAGCTATCATGACACTTATTGGAAACTCTGCCCCCTTCCCCCCTTTGCTGACAGTTGCACATGATCTTAAGGGCTAAATGCTAACAATATTAATACTAATAGCACTGGCTAATAGCACTGGCCAGAGGGAGCCATCCACACTATGAAAGAGCGGAATTAAAGTGAACCCTTAAGGTGTCTGTCAACCTCACTTTCATTCTGCTCCGTGGATATCAGGGCTTCCTTTGTAAAGTCTTAAAATCCTACTGACTTATTGCTTGAAAAAAACTATTTTTATCCTAAAAAGTGTGTTACAGTGCAAGATTGAAATGCAGTTAAAATGTTTCTGAGACTGTAGCACCGACCTGCTGGTGATGGTGTTTACTGTCAAGCTGAGAGGATCAGCTGCTGTTCTTGTTCTTTGAAGAGCTTCTGAGAAATTCTTGTTTTTCTGCAATTGTGCCTTACTGTATACCAAAGAATAAACTATTCTAAAAACCAATGGACATTACTAAATCTCATTTTTGTTCTTAGAGAACACACGTGGCAAAATCATAGATACGTAGGGGAAATAAAGTTAATTAATCTCGCAATGTTTGATAATGAAATTCATCAGTTTTCACTGCATTTCGAAGGGTAACCCTATCCTTTGTTAGTACATGCGTGCTATACCACTCTAGTCAATTCAATGAAATTAGGGGTTTTACTTGAATACACAGAAGTTGTTTTTTAAGTTAATGAGCAACTACATGAATGGGCAGAATGTCAAATTTAATGTGGTTGAAACCCAAAAATGTTTGTGTCCGTTTCAGTCTCTTAAAAAGTTTCTTTGCTTACACTATATGTTTTTTCCCCTTGATTTTATAGGAGTCCCAACCCACCAAACACCGCCTGCAGTGTGTTTCATGCAGTGCTGTTTGAAGCCTCTGCACACAGAGGGCTGCCTGTGCAGTGACTGTAGGCCCCTGTTCTTTCTGCCTGCCTCCCCCCCTCAGATCCCTGAAGCCACTGCTATTTTCAGCCAAGCTTTCTGATAAGCTTACGCCCATGGCCCGGTGGCACCAATGCACACGCAAACACGCCTCAATCCCTATCTGTTCCTGATATACCAACACTTCCAGGCATGTTTTCTAGTGATATGCAATATTGGTCCCAGCTCTGTGTAGCGCTACGCAAGCATCAGCACCAACGCCCCCCCAATCCAAGAAAGATTTTGACAATCTGCAGGCACACTGAGCCCCTTGCCTGCCTCCCTGTCCCTCAAAGACACATGCTGACACACACTGAGACAAATGAGATTATGGTATTTAGGGCTTATGACTCTGCAGACACTCTTCCAGTTGATTCCTACCTCTTATATCTTGTGGTAATACTACAGCTTCTGTTGTGTCCACATTGAACTGTATCTATTGATTTCTCTGCAGGATGAATCAATTTGCAAATCCCCTCAGCAAATCAGAACTCAGCACTTAACAGGACCACAGTAAAAGCTGCCATTACAAGTGCATAATCTCTGTTCAGCAGGTTCTCCTCGCCTCAGGCAGCATGGCTGACCTCTTCTTGGACAAGGTCTTAGTCAAAAATAATAAAGACAAGGATGAGCTGGACACAGAGAGGGAGAGGGTGCTCCGGCTCCAGAACCGGGTACTGATGCTGTTTTTTGGGTCGGGGGAGTGTGAGCGCTGCAAGGAGTTTGCACCGACGCTCAAGGATTTCTTCAAACGCCTCACAGATGAGTTCTACGTTGAGCGAGCTGCCCAGCTGGTTCTGCTGTACATCTCTCTGGACTCCTCCGAGAAGAAGCAGCTCAAGTTTCTCAAAGACATGCCTAAAGGCTGCCTCTTCATTCCCTTCAAGGACAGCTACCGCATGTATGCTTATCTCTGTCACTAACCTTCTTCTGCACAATTCGCCCAGTAAACGTGTAGGCAGTGAACATACATAAGCACAGGGTGTTCTTGGTTTTGATGGCAGGTTAGGATTTGCTGGGGTCAGGGTTGCTGTAAGGGGGGGGAGGGAAGTTAGGACAATTCCAAGGGTCCCTGAGTGACAGGGGCCCTAAAAAATGGAAAATAACTGAATTGGTCTGGACTGGGGGGACCCAATATGATATGCCTTCATGGGGCCCAAAATTTTTTGCAACATCCCTGGCTGGGATTATTATGTATGTATGTATGCAGTGAACATATGTACAGGGTACACTTGGTTTTGAGGGAGGTTAGGGTTTGCCGGAGGTATTATGTATGTATGCAGTGAACATCTACATATGCACAGTTGTATATTTGGGTTTGAGGGAGGTTAGGGTTTGCCGGAGGTATTATGTATGTATGCAGTGAACATCTACATATGCACAGTTGTATATTT
>JAODJU010000095.1:340684-368962 GCA_026776725.1 Gnathonemus echidnorhynchus
AAATACTTAAGTTCTTTTAAAATTGGATACTTTACGACTTTTACTCAAGTCTTATTGGAATTGGTGACTTGTAACTTGTAATGGAGTAATTTATACAGTAAGGTATCTGTACTCTTACTCAAGTATGGTTTTCAGGTACTCTACACCTCTGACGCTGGGTCACACTGGGGCCCTGTCACACTGAGCACACTGGGTCACACTGGGGCCCTCTCATGATGAGTATGCTGGGTCACGCTGGGGTCCTACCACACTGAGCACACTGGGTCACACTGGGGCCCTGTCACACTGAGCACACTGGGTCACACTGGGGCCCTGTCACACTGAGCACACTGGGTCACACTGGGGCCCTGCCACACTGAGCACACTGGGTCACACTGGGGCCCTGTCACACTGAGCATGCTGCGGCCTTGGAACTGCTTACCGTGCAGTTGTACTTAATGCAGTCCTCCCAGAAGCGGCTGGCAGAGAACTTCTTCTTCACGACCACTGTGAGCCCATGGATGAGACACTGGCCCACGCCCATAATGTTTCCTGAGGAGGAAGAGCAGGCACAGGGTGAAGCATGGCATACAGAAAGCGGACATGACGCTACAGGTAACAGTGTGAGCGAGGCTGACCTGCCGAGTGGTACAGGGGCAGGCAGTCGTAGACGACATCATCAGGGCGCATCCGGAAAGCATAGTAGCCAAAAGCAGCGATGCGGTAATACCTATGGAGCAAAAGCAGAGGTGTCACGCCATGGCACACAAGCCCCCCCCGTGCCAGTGCCCACCCGCACTCACCGACTGTGCACCACGATGGCGGCCTTGGGCAGTCCAGTGGTGCCAGAAGTGTAGATGTAGAAGAGTCTATCTGCAAGAAGAGGGGGAAAGGAGTCAGCCCAGAGCAGACCAGACAGTCCAGTCCAGGCTAGACAAGGCCAGAGCTCGGCAGTCAGATGAAACTTCACAGATAGTGTTTGGCAGTCAGCGTTCCTCTTACACTGTACACTGCATGGGAGCTCTCATCATAGCACGTGGATGGATGCCATGTGATGCAGTAAGGAGCTCCACACCCCAAATGTACACGTAATTATTTAGCCCAAAGTGAGACAGACAGAACAATAGAAGGGTACGGCTGTCAAGCAGCTGACTAGGCCTTAGTGCAGCTTGTTTGAGCTTGGGGTGAAGGCCCAGGAGCACGTGTGAGACAGACAGACCAAACCAGAAACTCACAGTCAGAAGGTCTGAAAATGTCTACAGGATCATTAGCATGCAAGGTCATTAACTGACAGTGGATTGATGTCAAAACCCAAATGAAACGTTTACACACGTCACAGAAGCACTGCTGCCTCCAAGGCAGGCCTCCGCATGCCCGCAGAGAACCCGTTTCCCCCTGGGAGGAGTGAGGCGAGGGGACCGGGGGAATCAATCTGCTTTTTATTCTTTAGCCATCGTGCGGCTCCTTTCACAGCCAGGAGGAGAGCGGCTGGCACTGTGTCGCCTCTCAATGAGGCAGCAAGATCATGTGGTAGGAAGGAAGGGAGATTAAGTGTGAATGCACAGACAGGAAGTGGGGGGGGGGGCTGTGAAAGAGAGGAGGAGGCAGAAGAGGGAGGGAGAGAAGGAGGGGCACCAGGAACTGGGTGAAAGGTCACATACCACACGAGTGTGAGCTGACAGGCAGCTAAAAATACGGCTTACGCTGCCGCCGCAGGCAGAGGCTGCCGCCCTTTGCATGATCCCTCACCCTGTGCCTCTGTGGACACTCTGTCCCTCAGACAGACAGACACACGCAGGTCAGGTGATCAGCAAGTCCTGAGCATGTAAACAAAGTCATTCAGTCCTTCAGCAGAACAGACTGTCTTTGAGCTATCCCATCATACTCTTCTATGCCACATGGCACCCCTGTCTGGCACAACTGTCTTTGCCCCACTGACCGCTTCACCAGCCACCCCAACTAACCGCTTCACTGGCAACCCCGACTGACCGCTTTGCCCTACTGATCGCTTTGCGGGACACCCTGTCTGACCACTTCACCGGGCACCCCGACTGACCGCTTAGCCGTGGACCCTGACTGACCGCTTAGCCGTGGACCCCGACTGACCGCTTCGCAGGGCACCCCGACTGACCACTTCACAGGGCACCCCGACTGACCACTTCACAGGGCACCCCGACTGACCGCTTCGCAGGGCACCCCGACTGACCACTTCACAGGGCACCCCGACTGACCGCTTTGCAGGGTACCCTTACTGACTGCTTCGCCCAGCACCCCTGTGTGCCCAGTTCACAGGGCACCCACATGGCAGTGATGCGTGTAAATAAACAGACATAGAGAGCAGTGCAGAGTGTGTAGAGGCACATAATAAGATCTGCAAACAAATTTCATGCTTCCTATTAGGGCGACATAACGGCCCGGCTGTGGGAGCCAAACCCATAACAGGATAAACCAACATCCAATTAAGTGACACTGATCTAGTTAAACAAGCTGAGTGTGAGGAAGCCAGAGTCAGACTGACAGGGGCTTTGAACAAGAGAAGTCTACTACTGGGGGATTTGCACAAGTATGTACGTGCATGCATGCGCGCGCACACACACACACACACACACACAAACATACACAAGTAAAAATGGTACAGACAGAGCAAACGGAGGAAACAGGGAGTGAGTGACTATGAGATCGGGATCAGGATCAGTACCTGCACATTTTGGCTACCAAACATGGATATGTTTCAGCAGTCATGTGATCATGCTGGCAGAGACAGGCCAGCTCGAACCCAGGCTTGCCTGAGCCCATAGCTCCCTGCCCTGGTCAAAACACACAGGCGTCCTGCCTCAAACCCACCTCACTCCCACAGAAAGTACAAGCGAGTGACACACTCACCACTGAAGCTCTTGCTGTTGGTGCAGGGGGGTGGTGTTCTGGGGGCAGAGGCCAGCATGGGCTCCAGGGGCTCGGCCAGCAGGGAGGCCATAGTGTCCGACCCCAGCTGCCCTGCACAGAAACGAACCATGGACTGTCCAAAGGAGACGCTCACCTCCAGCATAGCTGCAGGGGAAGGGCAGAGATGGAGAAATAACACTGAAAACTCTGTGCTACAACTGTGAGATAAGGTAGACACATGTGCAAGGACAGCACACTGACACACAAAGGCACAAGACAAGGAGACACTGACACAGGAGAACAAGACACTGACACAGGAAGAGGGAACACAGATACTAGAGGAAGGGACACTGACATAAGAGGATGGGACACTGACAGGCAGAGGCAGAATACAGACACAGGAGGATGGGACACTGACATAAGAGGATGGGACACTGACATAAGAGGAATAATACAGACACAGGAGGACGGGACACTGACATAAGAGGAGGAATACAGGCACAAAATCACAAAAAGCCCCATTGACATGTTAGAATCATGATCTACATGATCATAGCAGGCAGGCTATTCTACAGTGTAGGAGCAGAGGCAGAGGGGATAACCTAACACAAGCAGGCAGGCTATTTTGCTTAGACACATATAAGCAAAAGCAGGACACAAACAGAGATGACTGAACACAGACAGTAGATGAGGAGACAGAATACTGACCAGGGACGACGGGGGACAGACACAGAATGATAGGAAACAAACGTCATACAGACCCTGAAAACTTTTCCTTCTCATATAACTTTTCAAATCTTTTTCAATATTTTGTTTACCAGATTGTTCTTTTTAAACATGCAAAAACACTTGTGATGCTGTCTTTTGATTGTATGCCATGTGTGTGCCTCGAGGAAGACCTCAGAGAAACTTCAACATTATGGGTGCAGACTTCAGTTTGCCATCCTACACAGGCCGGCATGGAGAAAAGATTCATTTATGGATTATAGCTTTGCCCTTGACAGCAGTTTACACCTTGCTTTTAGCAAATAAGCCCACTCTTTCTTTTTCAATAATGTTAGTATGTCCTGGGCAGTTGGGCAGCCAGTTGACCTTGGACCCCCAGAGGTTTTTTTCTCCCTACTTGGAATTTTTTGGTTCCTCTCCTCTGTTATTATCTGGCTATTATCTATTCTTATATTCTTTTCTTTGTCTTCCCTTTTCCCTGTTTGTGAATTATTCTGAATTAATGATCTAGGATTATATCACAACACACCCATGTCAAGCACCTTGGGGTGACACTGTTGTGAAAGGTACTACACAAAAATAAACTGAATTGAATTGAAATGGACCAATAGACAAGTCTCTGTGCATCCACTCACCATCTACCAGCTCCGCCCCAAACACGATGCCCCTGGCGCCAGACACACCCACACAGTGTTTCAATGAATCACGACGTAGGTTGAAGTTGATGAGTGCAGCCTCCACGCCCACCTTGGCCAGGCCCAGCCAGAGGGCCACGAGCAGGGGCTGACTCTCCATGAAGATGGCTACCACGTCACCCGAGACCCAACCCTGGAGCAATGCCCAGTGGGCCACAGCATTTGACAGCTGGTCCAGCTGGGCGAAGGTCCAGGTCTCACCCGTGGCATCATACACCAGCGCTGGCTTGTCTGGGCACCGCACAACCGTCTGGGCGAAGATTGAGGGAATGGTGTTCCTTTTGCGCATGTGTTGATAAAGTGCTATCTTCACCCTCAGTAGCACGTAGAGGCCACTAGGAGGACAAGAGAGGCCAGAAGGGAGGGTGAGGAAAATGTGAAGAGACTGAAGGAGGGGTTTAAAGGAGGTGAAGAAGTTGTGAATGAGGCCAGGTGAGAGAGGGCAGTGAGATTGGTGTCAGAGGGAGGTTGACAGAAAACATCAATAGAAGAAAAGGGCAGGCTAATGGTTCGTGGTGTCCCTGCGCAGGCCCGCAGAGACCCAGTGCCCTCTGAGGCGTCCCCCCCGCACTCACTTGAGGTCCCTCTTCGCAGTGCAGGCCACCACATAAAGATACCTCCAGCCCCCTGTGCCAAGGTAGATGCCAAAGCTGGCTGCCAGGCTCCAGGACCAAGGGGCTGCAAGAAGCCGCAGCAACCCCAGGGAGCCGAGGGAGATGGAGAGTCTGAGCGCACCACGCATCCTATGGGGATGAGGAGGAGAGATCACAGGACAGTGTGTGGAGGGGTGAGGGAGACACACTGGAACACAATGAGCATCCTATGGGGATGAGAAGGAGAGATCACAGGACAGTGGGTGGAGGGGTGAGGGAGACACACCGAAACACACTGAGCATCCTAAAGGAGGGAATGAGGAGGAGAGATCACAGGACAGTGGGTGGAGGGGTGAAGGAGACAAACCGAAACACACTGAGCATCCTAAAGGAGGGAATGAGGAGGAGAGGTCACAGGACAGTGGGTGGAGGGGTGGGGTTTAGGATTGATTTCAGTCTTCTACAACATAGTCGGCAGCGAATCCTATTACTAGGCATAAAGTTCATGAATACAGCTGTCATGTGAAATGTGCTCTGAGTGAGGGCCATTAACAACCCCCCCCCCCTAAAAAAAAAAAAAAAAAAAAAAACACCCCCAGCGAGCCGGGCCGGGTGTAACTACCAAACCGGTTTCATAATTACCATTCAACACCTGTAACTGTTACCAGCGATCCGGCGCCCTTTCCCATATACCATATAAAGTTTCGCGACCGTAATCTGGACGCTATAAACAAACAAATTGCAATACTTACTTGACGGACCAGACCCGGGGAAGTGGATGTTATCAGCCCTCCCAGCGAATATGTAAACCTTTGCTCCACACCTTACAGTGCTGCCTTAAGGTACACTGTGTTTTATACGCCTTATTAAATCCTGAAGATATTTATCACCACTAATCACAATAAACTATGCTAAGAAAACATGATCGTGCTTATAATAACGGCACTTGTGCTGACTCTCTATTTGTTAGAGAAGCGGATATACTGAAATAAACCACAGCTGACTGAAACAGCTACTTAGAGAAAGCCTTTCCGTACTCCTCGTTGTCACAAAGCTGCTCCAGCCACACAGCCACAGCCATTGCCTGCTCCTGCGTCTTTCTGACTCTCCCAAACGAAAAGGGGCACAGCTCGAGACGTTCCCGCCTCTGCAATGACGTATTATTCGTCCATTGGTCGTCGCCACGCTCGTCAAATTCGGGTTGAATCGCCATTGGACCGATGCGGCGCTTCAGCAGAGACGCTGCAGGACGGGTATGTGGTGGGTCAGGTCGCTGGCCAGCTCCAGGATGTTCACCCGATAAACACACAGACGGACTATGCTGACCGGCTTGGGCTTCTCACATCTCGTGTGCTTATGTAATACGATATTCTGGTCTAGCATGTCTTACGATTTACAAAGGAAGAATTGAAAGTGTGTACTGTGTTGTTTGTGTTAGTTGACTGTGCTGTGTGTGTGTGTGTGTGTATCTGTGTGCATGCATGCTGGTAGAGCATGTATTGTGCAGTGTGTGTTGGTTGGGTGTGTATTGTTTATTTTCCAAGGGGAAATCCGTCTCATAATTTTTCTGTCTCTGCTCAGCATCATCCCTGCTATGCCCCCCCCCCCATTAACACTCCATCTGACCTCTCAAACCTGTTTTCTGACCATATCTTGGCTGATCAACCAATGAACCCTATCCTTAGTGAAGAGAGGTTTGTTTGGCCATAACTAAGACAGCTGAGAAATGGTGGAACAGTTATAACAAAGATGACACTTGGAGAAGTGAAAAAGTTGTAGCAGAGACCAAGCTAGCTTGTATTGTGCTGGGGAAAACAGTGCCGTTCTGTGAGCCCACGCAGTCAGGTGCCGAGGCCTGGAAGAAAGGGGCCAGTGTTAAAGGAGGGAGAGAGAAGCGTGAACACCCACTGGCAGACAGGACATGACAGACACACACTGTAAGCCGAGAGCAAGTGGCCAAGTAAGCACAGTGTGCAAGAGAACTTACAGCACATCTAAGGTTTTATTCATCGCATTGTTGTAATAGAGAAGCATGCTCTCAGTTTTCAGAGTTCAGTCACTGACTGTGTATCAGTATGATTCTCATCCTGTCACAGTCTGTGTCTCAGAGTTCAGCCAGAATTTGGTCATTGACTGTAAATCAATTTGATCATCATTGTTTCACTGTCACTGTCTCAGAGTTCAATCAGAATTCAGTTACTGACTGCATGTCAGTTTGATGAGCATCCTGCCACTGTCAGTGTCTCAGAATTCAGTCATTGACTGTATATTATTATGATCATCCTGTCATTGTCTGTATCTCAGAGTTCAATCAAAGTTCAGTCATTGACTATTGCTGCATTCCGTTTGATCTCGTAACTTGGAAATTCTGAGTTCTTAGTCAGAAATTTCAACATGAATGCCCCTTGAAGTCGGAATTACGACTCGTGAAGTTGGAGGAATCTACATAACCCCGAACTCAGAATTCAAAATGGCTGCACCCTTTGGTCCTGGATTAGGGGTGGACGATATGACCTCAAATTATTATTACGGTATTTTTCACTTTTTGGACAGTGGTATAATATCGCGGTTACTTTTTTGCAAGTTTTGCGAGGAGTAGCATGTCCCATTATGTAAATTTAATATATTTTATAATATATTAAGATGGGCATATGGTCGGTTTTATTTCAAAAAGACATAAAATGTGTCATAGGTAATGTTTTCTTATATTTGTTTATATTTGTCGGAGCAACAAGTTGCTTCAGCCTAAAACAGCATTTTACAGTTCATTTCAAATAAAATGCAGGGTTGCCAACTTCGGTCAGGTGGCTGGAGTGAGATTTTCAATTCTAGACAAGTCTGCACAAACATGCAAACGCATTTACATGTATGTAACCATTTTATTACCTTCTAAATATTCTGTAGGGTTTTCAAACTGTCCCAACGCTTCTGATGTCGCCAATTTTAGATTCTTAATGGAATAATATATACTGTATTTGCCGTAAGATTTCTAGCGTGAGAGTGAGTTTGAATGCCTGTCACGCCAGATGAGTTTTTCGGTTCACGTTAATTGATTTGTATAAAAATAACATTACTTTATACAGTTGTTAAAAAAGGTAGACCATGAAAAGGTAGACCATGAAATCACCAATTATCTACGTCCATTTATCCAGCATTTTATAAAATACTGCATTTGAAAACTTTTCAGCTGTAAGATTTCAGGACAGAGCAGTCGCTCTGTTATAACCATTAAGGCTTTTTTATTAGATTGGCTACTGTTATTAACACTAACGACAAATTAGCGCAAACAAAATGGCTGCATAAGCCGAATTACATCTTGCTTGGATGTAAAGGAGCTTCATGTTCATTTGTATGAGAATTGGGCATTTGTGCCTTTTATCAGGCACCTTGCATTAAGGCAGCGGAACTCCGAACTCGAATTTAATCCGTTCAGAACTCCGGATCGAATCCTAAAAAGTTCGAGTTGTGATCGAATTTTCCCCATAAGAAATAATGGAAAACCAATTAATTGGTTCCCGCCCCCCAAAAATTACACCTAAATATGTTTTTTTTTTTTTTTTAGCATTTAAACACAAAATGAACCGGATAAAACAAGAAGAGCATATACGAAAGAGATGTACTAAACACATCTAAGCACATTTATCAAAACAGTAATTTGTAAAGTATATAAGAAAATAAATGTATCAAAACAATATGTCCTGACCCGATCGTCCGCTCCTTCCGTGTGTCACGCCTCCTCGTTAACACCGTGTGGAATCCCAGTGTGATCAGCTGTTTCTGGTTCTTGTCATTAGTCCTCTGTATTTCGTCCACGTTTCAGTTTGTTTCCCCAGTCCGGTCATTGTATTGTCCGCCTGCGTTTTGCCTGCCTTACCTGTAATTAAACCCTGTATTCCCCGATACCTTGACGTCTGCGCCTTTGTCTCCGTTCTGTCCTCGCTTGGCACAACAATATTATTATAATTAAACGTATTAATGGTTTATTAATAATATTAAAATAATTAAAGAAATCTTTATTTATGAATGTATTTTATTATATAATAATTACTGTTACTGTCTATCATTGTCTAAATGTATTTTCTAAATATTGTCTAAACCAAGGCCCTTCACCCCAAGTGCTCCAGGGACTGGTTGACCTTGCTTCGCCCTGGGCAGCAACATGGAGGTGATGCTGCAGGCGCTCCCATGACTCTCCCCTGCATCTCCATGAATGGCATGACTTTGCTGCTTGCTTGCATGCAGTGGGATCCAGCAGGCAGACAGATGTCCACAGCTACAAGCTCACTGCCTTGTGCTAAAAATTAACCTATACTAGGTTTCCAGCGGTTTTGAACAAAGACTTGTGCTTGTCATTCTGAGTATTGCTGTTGTGCATATTTTCAAATACAAGAAATGCAGAAATGAGACTTGTCCATCCTGCTCATTTGTGTACTTAGTAATTAATTCCTTCATATTAATATTAATACTAATAATAATCATAATCATGAACATCAAATACAAAATTACAAACACGCACAGCTGTTTATTTTTTTAACCTTTCAATGGTTTTAATAAAGTTTAATATTAATCAATACACATCAAAGGCAGTAAAGTTATATTTAAACAACCGTGTAATATCCATCTATCTTAAATATCTTGTCGCGGAGACCGTGTACCATTTATTAATAATAATATTAAGCAATAAAATACAGTGTGATCGGTCAGTGTCCACTGGACGAGCCAGGGTTCACGGTATAAAACACTCATATTATCAGTAAAGTGCACATCGTCTGTGCATTTGTTTTAAAGAACTTCATGATATTTGACTACAAATATTGAAAAAATCAATCTGTACATCACTTGTTAGCCTCATGCAGTGTTGAATCAAAAGTGCGGGATTCATCGATCCCTCAATAATTAAAACGAACCGTCATTTTCTCACCGAATGTGGCATTTTCCCTGCGGTTTGCCACACTTGTTTCCCAGGACCTGTCGCAGATCGCTGCTGAAGCTGGGTCGGCGCACCAGCGGGTGCAGTACGCCGTAGAGTGCATCGATGCCCGGCGTTCTGACGGCGCTCAGGGTGTTCCTCCCCGCACGCAACGCCTGATACGAGCGTATGGAGATCTTACGATGCTGGGAGGGACGAGTCTCCGTAGGAAGTCTGCCTTGCTTGGCAAGAGCCTCGAAAGCTTCTTCCAGGTTGGTCCCGGTCTTGGCGGACGTCTCGAACAGTGCGCATGTTGAGCCTCCCACCAGCACACCACCGTGCTCTCCGGCTCCAAGTCCGCTTTGTCGGCGCAGATTACGGTGGGGATGCGGGGCTTCGATTTGATTTGTAGAATCTTAGGCTTGGCCGATAATATCTCTTTGTGCAATTTGCGTACTTCTTCAAATGCGTTTCTGTCATCCACGCTGAACACTAGGAGAAAAATGTCACCTGTAAGACAGAGTAAAGTAGGCTATACGTAACGTTACACTAAACCGAAGGCGTGCTGGAAATCAGCAATAACTATAATAAAAGTTGTAGTAGTAACAAGTAACAACAACAACAACGATAATAATCATAAACAATAAGCATCCACCAGCCACGCTGCTTAGACCCCTAATAATTCGAACCAACGGCGCTCCACGCACCTGTCAGAATAGACAGTTTCCTTTTGGCAGGGAAATCCCTCTCCCCGGAGGCATCCAGGATATCAACCTGGTACGCCTCCCCACGGATCTGGTACAGCTTCCTGTGGAAGTCTTCGGACGTGTATTCGTAGTGCTACTCGAAACTGTCACGCAGGAATCGTTGAAGGATGGAGGTCTTGCCAACTTTCGGCGAGCCCAGCACCACGACTTGGCGCGGAACAACTTGTCTGGACAAGGCTTGCTGATGGTCTGGCCGTGCAGCATCGCTTTTAGCTGATCCATAAGAGATTTCTTGCAGGTGAAGCGCTCAGAGGACGAGTGCCGCTTGCCGGTGTTTGAAGGGCGCACGACTCTTGCTGTCTTCTCCTGGCGTCTCCATTGCGACGTTGCCATTTTTATGATTCCAATCCCCGCTTTGGAAATCGTGGACATTTTGAGCGCAGATGCGCTCTTATACTCTAGGAGGGACTTGGAGGAGCCAGCGCCCACTCTGTCGCATCGGAAGCGAGCACGAGATCGGGGCTCTCTCCGGAATAAGCCGGCTGCTCCGGCGATCTGATTTCCATGGTGCATAAAATTAAGCAAGGCGTGTACAGTGTTTAAAGAGCGCTCCAAAGCTGCTGACTGTGGTCCTGACCTGCTGAAGCTTTAAATACCGCTTGGACACTTCGACGTCACACTGCATCCATCACTCACAAGCATGCATTTGACTGACAGGACAGCGGGGTGTGTCGTTTACCCGGAGGGAACGAACCGTTTCTGCAGACCCGAGATCGCAGAGACCCTTTGGGAATACTGCGGTGCGACAAATTGTATGTCTCTTAATGGCAACTAGGTCTATAGACAGGTCAAACAGTAAATTATGTAATTATGTAAAGTCCTGCTTCATTGTTTTTTAAAAATTATTTGTACATTAATGTTATTTATTTATTTTATCTTTTTATATTATTCTTCTTTGCATTAGCCTACTTATTTCCATTGAACATAAATTCAAGAAGCATTTCACTGCATAGTTGCTCAATGTATGTTTGAATAAACTAATAAGATTAAAAATTTCAGTACAGCCGGTAGGCCTACATAGTATTTCGGATTTTAAGCCAGGGAACCCAAAATAAAGTCAGATCAGAGACCACCACATTACATAAGTAGCTTAAGTAAAACTAAGAAACGGGCGGGATGGGGGTGATATTTATTTAAATATTTCTTCTCCTTAAATATTTTCAAAAATGTGATTACATGTGGTTAAATAAATCTGATAAAAGTACGTACAATTTAGTGGACTGCTGGCACATCATTCAACGTGCACGCGTTTCAACTCGGTTCTGCCGGGAATTCCCAAAACGGTAGACTGGAGAAGGCTCATTAATTAATACGCAAAGAGAAAGCGCTACCTGATTGGCCGGTGATGATCGTCGCACTCCGACGCTTTTAGGACACTCACCCCTGCTGGAATTCGCCGCCGCCACCACAGATGAATCGCGCGGCGGAAGCGATCATCTGGAGGCGGAAGTGAGCGCCGTCGCCATGGATACGAAAAAGCGGGAAGGAGCCGCAGTGGACTTCTCAGCACCAAACACATTCGGACAGAAATAAACTTCAGTTTCTCGCCCTAACGAGATCAACGGCTAATCCGAGACATTTATAGTCGTTTTATAATTGGAACAGTAGGCACTCTTTAGCGCAGGGACGTTTTTATAAATGGCTAGCCTAAGTAAATCTAAGGGAAAAGTGTCCAGGAAGGAGCTGAGGTCACGGACCCCCACAGGTAGGTGACAATGGGACACATCGGATGGAATGACCCCTTAGTAATAAAAGTCCAGAACCAGAAGAGCATGCATACTTTAAAAGAGCAACAAAGCCTTCAGGATGTGTACCCACAGGTGAAAAGATAAGTGAAATGTTCAGTTGTTTAGGTTTACTAGATACGATAAAACATTACCACATCTTAATACAACTAGGAAGGCTGCTAATTTAAAAATGTGAAATTTACTGATGCATTAAATTGGTCATGAAGCTACAAGTATATCAGAGTGGTTGTCGGGAATATCAGTAGCTTGCTGTAAAATGTCTAAGAATGTTTTACTGAAGGTGCCTTTTCAGTGAGCAGTGCTGAGAGCACTTTCTGAAGAGGAGACCTTATATGGTACCTGGGGCAGCAGCGGTGAGGATGCATGAGAGAGCAGCAGCCTCTTCATTAGTGAAGTGAACTGGGTCCGTATTGTATATACAGCCCACAGCATACAGCGGCATGAAATAACATTCCCCAGGACCGCAGTGCAGCATATATACATAAAGTGCAGAGACTGTAAGCAAGACTAATGCAGTACATGGGGGAGAGGGGAAAAGGAGAACAATAGCTCATAAGTAATAGAGAATATACTTAGACTAACACACAGGGAGCTAGGGCTACCCACACAATATAACAGGTGTGGTGGCTTCTGTCGATATAATAAATAGATGTAGCAATATGGCAGAGGATGCTGGGGTGTCAGGTCCTGACAGCTTTGGGGCAGAAGCTGGTGCAGAAGCTGGCAGAAGATGCTGGGGTGCTGCTGTACCTTCTGCCAGATGAGAGAAGGACAAAGAGAGATTTACTAATGCCTACATTCAGCTCCTGAAGGCTGCAGCTGCAGGTCTGCCCAAATAACTTGCACTTCTGTCCTTAAAAATGATCAACTGATTTAAATTAATAAAAATAGAATTAAAAACTTTTCATCACTGCCTTTTCAGCAGCAGCTAAACCCCAGTCTTCCACCAATTTGGGGATCGGGTGTTACTGTCACATCCTATGATAACGCTAACCCTACTCTGAGATGTGCAGGGTGTTACTGTCACATCCTGTGCTAACCCTAATCCTAACCCTAACCCTAATCCTAACCCTAACCTTAACCCTACTCTGGAAAGTGTCGGGAGTTACTGTGACAGCCTTAGCTAATTCTAACCCCACTCTGGGACATTCTCAGTGTTACCATGACATCCTGAACTAACCCTAACCCCACTCTGGGAGGTGCAGGGTGTTACCGTGATATCCAGAGCTAACCCTTCTCTGGGAATTGTGGGATGTAAGAGTGAATTCACCTCTTTATCAGAGAAAAGGGTTTTGTGGGATTCTGTATTCTTGTGATGATCCATGAGGATTTGTTTTGTTGTGCTGAGAAGGCCGGAAATGTTTCTAGCAGGGACTGCCTGCAATGAGCCCTTTGATGCCATATGCTGTCTGCCCTTCTAGAAACATCTAAATGTTTATTTTTGTTTTAGCTTCAGATTTTTCTGGGGGTTTATCTTGAAATGTGCTGGCCAGCTAGGTCCTGCTATTGCTATGAGTCTTCTTTTTAACTTTTGTGTGTATGTGTATTTTAAGGATGACTATTGCAGATGCTGGTGCAGACCTCTTGACTGTGTGGTATAGAGAGAGCTCTGCTCCAGTCCCTGCTTAACAAAGGGCGCCACTGTGTTTGAGCCTCAGGTGTGCCAGCAAGATGGGAGACATCGGCATTAAGGACACTCTGACTTCACAGATTGTCGTGTTCTAACAGGGGAGCCCGCTACATTAGGGTGGGGTGGGGAGGAGAAGCTGCCGTCCGTTACTCCTCCCCTGCTCCTGACCTCAGTCTTCGCCTTCCTCAGGGCCTTGGGTAGCCTCACGCCACTCATTATCCTGGCCTGAACCAGTCGAGTCTGCAGAGTATGTTAAAAACAATGCAGGACTGAGTGTACCTTCCACTGAATAGACCGGCAAATGGAAACATCTATATGGAGACAGTGAAAGGGAGGGCTGTCGTCATGGTAACTGCTGTTCCCAGCACGCTCTTCCCAGACCTCTCGTTCCCTCTTGTGTAACAGTGTCGGTAAATTCTGATACCAACATACTTCCCAAGGACCCCTTGTTTTGTCTTGTGTAATGGTGTCAGTAACTGCTGTTCCCAGAGCTCTTCCCACAGACCCTCTGTTCCCTCTTGTGCGATAGTGTCAGTAACTGCTGCTCATCGCACTCTCTCCACGGACCCCTCATTCCCTCTTGTGTAACACTGTTGGTAACTTCTGATTTCAACACACTTCCCGAGGACCCCTCATTCCCTCATGTGTAGTGGTGTCGGTTACTTCTGTTCCTAGCGCGCTCCCCGTGGACCCCTCAGTCCCTCTTCTGTAATGAGGTGGGTGTCAATAACTGCCGTTCCCTGTGCACTCCCCACGGACCCCTCATTTCCTCTTGTGTAACTGTGTTTTTTAACTGCTGTTCTCCACTCGCTCTTCCTAGACCCCTTATTTCCTCTTGTGTCATGGTGTCAGTAACTGTCATTCCCCGCTCGCTCTGCGTGGACCCTTCGTCCCCTCTTGTGTGATGGTGTCAGTAACTGCTGTTCCCCGCTCACTCTTGTTTCACGGTGTTGCTTCTCCAGGATTCTCACATGAGTCACAAGGGCTCTGGTTACAGCTGGCATCCCTCACTTGGGCTCCTCAGGAGTCTTACTGTGCACTGGCATCATTCTCTTAGACACCATTTTGTTACAGTCTGTTCTGGTTCTTACTGCAAGGAGAGAGAGAGAAAGCCTTCAGCAGGTCAAGCACCCATAATTGTCACTGAGAGGTTGGCTACTTCTGGTTGGGGTATTTATTTTAGCTGGACTCACCGTGTTTGCCTCATTATGGCTTTGTAATTGTTTAATGACCTGATGAAACTTCTCCTTTTGGTATGGCTACATTCTCTGTGGAAAATCAGCTTCAGGATCCCATAGGCGCTTTAAGGATCTATGGTGGCTGCTTCACACTGCTACCTGGGGCCCATCAACGTCATTATGAGAGCTCCACACGTAATAATAATAATAAAAAAATAAATAATAATAATAATAACAATAATAAGCAGCATATTATGCTCATCGTGTCTTTCAGAGAAGCTGCAGCTGCAAGGTGGGGCAGTGCTTTGCCGTGCCTCGGAAGATCAAAGCCAGATCCCCAATCTCATGGCGGAGGACGTTCAGGCTCTGGCCATCTGCCTGGAGGAGCTGCAGAAGGTGTGACAGGATAGCTGGGGGATCGTTCTCATTTGGGTGGAGCTGTGTCCCAGGTGGAGGTGCTTTGAACTCAATACAGGCTGCATTACACAGCAGTAACATGGAGCCGGTTACCTTCTCATGCACATGTCTGTCTTGTGTACCACTTATCTGGTACAAGGACAGTCTATGCGTCTGTGTCGCCAAATGTGTGTCTGTGTTCCCGTCTCTGCCTCTGTGTGTCTGTGTTCCTCTCTGGGTCTCAGGGTGTCTGTGTTCCTATCTGTGTTTCTGTATGTCTGTGATCCCGTCTGGCCCTCAGGCTGTCTGTGTTCCCATCTGAGCCTCAGGGTTTCAGTCCTCTCATTTGGGCCTCTGTGTGTCAGTTTCCATCTCTGCCTTTGTGTGTCTGTGTTCCCATCTGCATTTCTGTATATCTGTGTTTCTGTCTGGGCCTCCAGGTGTCTGGTGTCCAGGCGTCTGTATATCTGTGTTTCTGTATGTCTATGTTCCTCTCTGAGCCTCAGGGTTTTAATCCTCCCATTTGGGCCTCTGGGTGTCTGTGTTCCCGTCTGTGTTTCTGTATTTCTGTGTTGCCATCTCTGCCTTTGTGTGTCTGTGTCCCTGAGTGCGCAGCTGCTGCTTCCTCAGACCCCCAAAACGATCCCGAAAGCTTCCCTGATGACCCGGGTCCTGGTGAGGAGGCCCCGCCCCCCAGAGACAGGCAGACAGACGGTCCGGATCACTGTGGCCAGGCCTGCACCACAGGGGAGCTCCATGCTGCCGCTGGACTCTACAGGTGCAACCGGGAAAAAACAACCAGTCAAAAGTTCTACATGTGCTGTTATTCTGAGGCCATCTCTGGTTGGGGCTGTGTGCTGTCAGTCATTGGCTTCACTGCTTCCCATTTGTTTAAAGCAGGCAGTGACTAGTACAGTAGTGTACAGTAGCCCCACCTGCTGAGGATTTGAGCTGTCTGGTCTTTAGGCAGATTACACCTAGAAAGTCAGCTTCATATTAAAGGCTCTTTTTTAATGTACTGCACATCCTGTTATTTCCCTTTCTGCATACTTTGTGGATACGGATATCGGATGATCCTTGGTTTCATCATGTGCTGCTATTGCCTCTCTGTTTCTTTCGTGTATTATAACATCGCTGTGAGCCACAGAAGCTGGCGGTCCTCGTTTTGATACCCGAGGCATGGTCCTGCCACACAGCATCCTAGGAACCCTGGAGAACTTTAAACAGGATATGGAGGCCAGAGGAGAGGTAAATGAGCACATTGTTATGCGTGTTGATGGGCGTGGGGGTGGGCTGTTTCTGTGCTAGGTCTCAGGGGCTCCCGCTATGGGCAGAAGTGCAGTGGAGGAGAGCAGGTTGTGGCCCCCAGGGGCCCCTGTGTGCCCATAGCTGCTATTTGATTGGACTACAGCGTTGACCCCTGCTCAGCAGCTGTGTGTGTCCTGCACCCTGCTCAGTCTTGCCTATATGCGGCTGCCTTCACATACACCCTCCCCACACACATGGCCACCCTACAGGCATCCCTGACCCCCCTCATACATGCCCCCTTGCCCTCTGTCACAGATGTCCCCCTCAGCATGTACCCCAGCCTCCTCACACATTCCTTGCATGCTGGGGGGTTGGGCAGCTGGTTGATCTTGGGTCCCTACAGGTTTATTTTGTCCCTGCTTGAGGTTTTGGTTCCTCTCCCTACCCCAGTTTCATCTTTATTATTGCTAATAGACCACCTTGCATTTCACTGCAGCTTATAGTCTGACCGTATACCTTGCATGTGACAAATAAAACCCTTGAATCCTCAGTTGTCTCCTTTTCTTTTTTCCTTTTCCCCTGTTTCATTCACCATTCTAAATTATATGATATAGTAATGATCACCACACACTCTTGTCAAATGCCTTGAGGTGATTCTATTGTGAAGTGGTAAATGGACTGCATTTATATAGCGCTTTTCTAGTCCTACGAGCACTCAAAGCGCTTTACAATTCATGCCTCACATTCACCATCCACACTCACAGTCACACACCGGTGGCGGAGGCTGCCATACAAGGTGCCAACCTGCACACTGGGAGCAATTTGGGGTTCAGTGTCTTGCTCAAGGACACTTTGATGGGGTCAGGAGGAACCAGGGCTCGAACCTGGAACCGTCCCGTTGCTGAACAGTAGCACTACCTCCTATGCCACCAATCACCAAAATGACCTACAAAATTTGGACTGAAATGTTCCTTGTTATATCATTAAAGCCTCTGGTGAAGTAGTTTATGCTGATAGTAACTATTAATGAAAGTTGATTAATGATCTTCCTCCACACTTCATTTCAGCCTGCATGGACATGTCAGCATTTTGCTGGTGTCCAGGGAGGTGAACAGAGTAGTGAAGTTTGCCTGTCGCTTTACTCGTAGGTTAATCTGTCAGTTTATGCGTCACTTCATCTATCTGTTAATTGTTCTTACCAGGGCAGACCCCCCATGTAGTAGCCAGACTGTTCAAATTAACAGGCGGTTTTGTTATTGCAATTCAGCTTCTGGACAAAGTAGTGTGAGACATAACACAACGTGTGCCGCCTGTCACTGTGTGTTTTTTTTACTCCAAACCAGCTGGTGAAACGAGTGCCGGCCTCCTTAGGACCACGCCCCCTGGAGAAAGTGGTGCAGAAAGGCAGCCCCGTTAAGCAGCACTGTCCCCTGGACCCACAGAGCCAAGCCCTGCATCACTGGGACCATCACATGGTTGAGCGGCGGCGTCAACAACACTTTCTCTCCCGTGAGGCTACTATCAATGGCAGGCATTTTGGACACACCAGAAAGGCAGTGAACATCAGGACAGCAACTTATATAGATCGTTTACTTTGGAAACTCCAAATGAAGGCAGTGAACATGAGGACAGTAACTCATACTGGATGTTGCCAGTCCATCAGCGCCACTGGCAGTGCAGCAGCCAGGCTGCAGGCCACTACACTCATGTGTGCTGAGATTAGTTGGCTCAGAGTGCTGTTGACTAGACTGGTTCCCCTTAGGGTTCTGGTCACAGTTGTTGGACCCTGTGATTTGTGTATCAACAGGACTGCTTCATAAACCAGTGCAGACGTTGTTGATGACCCAGTCTGACTGGTTCAGAGAGACCCAGGAGAGGCGGGAGCTGATCAGCTGTGGGCTGCCTGCCCTGTGCTCTGGCCAGGTGCCTGACTTACACTGTCCCCTGCTGAACTTCACTGCCGCCTTCTGTAGAATTGCTTTCTCTCAGTCTGTGCTGCTAAGGGTTTGACAGCAACCCCGGTCCCCAGATGGATCGCTCTGTGTCAGTCTTACATCATGTGTCAGTGTTTAGTTTCTGTCTTCTTCTGTCTTTAATGACTGTGCTATTTCGTGTCATCAGGGCTACCATGTGGGCAGTGAGTTCTGGAAGCTTCCTCAGAATATCGGTGATGAGTTTAGTGGTATTACCTGTACCCTGACCCGGAGGGAAAGGGGCTATCCAGAGCCCATCACTCGCATTGGCCAGCCACGGAGGATACGTTTGGAAACAGGTGCATTTCCACCTCAGATAGAGAAAGGAAGAGTTGGAGATGGATTCACGTAACGTCCAGTATGTGCTCTAGAGAGGAGCAGAGCAGGACGTCTACCTACCTACCTAAGTGTGAGGGGCTCTTAGATGTTTTAACATTTTAGCTTACATGTGTTCTCTCCATTCAGGCAACGCACTCCCAGAGGACTCCCAGTCTGCCTGCCGGACCTGGGCCCACGGCCTGTACCTGCAGCACCGCTGGCAAGGGCTTGGGGAGCTTCTCATGGACCAGGGCTTCACACAGCCAGTGGGTTCCTGCCCCCGGTCTCCATTGTGCTTCACCTAGCCACTCTCTGCCACACTCACTTCCTGTATTCCGGTCTTGTTTAGTCTCATATTCACTAGCCAAGGGTCCTGAAGGCCCATGGGGGAGCATGTGTACCGTACATATCCCGATGCGTCCTGCCGGGCTTGAGCGGGAACATGTGTACTGTATGTGGCCCAGTAAGTCCTGCCAAGCCCACGGGGGAGCATGTGTACCGTAAGCAGCCTGGCACTTGCTGTGCTTCCCCATAATTATTGGACCCCGGTGGGGGGGGTCACATGGCATGCCAGGGCTAATTACTGCTAATTGTTGGCACTCATGAGCACCTTTTCTAAATGAATGGTCTTTTGGGATAATTAGCTCCCTCATTTGTGTGTGCAGCAGTCACACAGAGTGACTATACACAGAAATAAATACAGATCAGCATACATGCCGAAAGCACTTGGAATCCAAGTGTGAACCCCTTGTGATTATTCATAGCTTTGTGATAAAATAACAGGTTTTTATCGCTTTGTGGAGACATTTGGTCCCCACAATGTAAAAAATATATGACCACACACACACACACAGACACACACCCACACACACAAGCATAAACACTACAAGCTGCCTCCATGTCTGGAACATGACGTTCTCCAAGGAACACCTAACCCAGTGTGCTCCAGCGCTCCAGACTGCCACCATTTACTGAGAGTGTGCAAGTTAAAATTTCACCTGGTTGTATTTGTGCGTCATAATCATCAGGATGTTTCTTTTTGCCGAGCTGGTCTCTCCCAAGCTGCACACGCGAGTATATATGTAAACACACACTGGTGGTACTACGTGCAAAACAATCCCTTTAGCTGAAGTGTTAACATGTTCCTAGAATGATGCCATCTGTAGTCGATTATTTTAAAATAACAAAAGGAGAAGAAAGAGGAGGAAGCTGGTAGAAAAAGAGAGCTAAATAGAGGCCCCGAGACAGACACGGGTGACGGAAGCTGGTAGAAAAAGAGAGCTAAAGAGAGGCACCGAGACAGACACGGGTGACGGAAGCTGGTAGAAAAAGAGAGCTAAAGAGAGGCCCCGAGACAGACACGGGTGACGGAAGCTGGTAGAAAAAGAGAGCTAAAGAGAGGCACCGAGACAGACACGGGTGGCAAAATGTATTAAAGTTAATGTTCAGATTCCTTTCACATTTGCACATTTGACATTGATTTGGATCAATGTCACAGTCTCATCATTTAATATCTAAATATTAGTAATATGTGATATTTGTTTCCGTAAGTGCATATTATATTTTTTGATATTATAGTCTTGACTTGGGTACACCATGAATCTGTCTTGGTAGCCTCACTCATGTGTTCGCTATCTTTGTGACTGTGGAATCTCCCGTTTCTAGAAGTAAACATTTCACGGATGTTATTTTAACATCTTTAATAACTGAATAGTCCGAAGCGTAGTGCTCCTGTGCATACAGTACTAACCTTGTACATACAGGGACAAAATTTAGATGGTTTGTATATTTTATAAAGTCTATTTAGTACTATTTAGTACTATAAAGTACTTTGACATGCAAAGTGTAGAGTACAGTTCTGTGTGTTTAGACATTGGTAATAAATAGGCTTTTATGACTAGCATTCTGCTCTGGCTGGTGGTTAGGGTTAGGGTTAGGGGTCCCCATGTATTAGTCACATTGGTGGATCTGCTGCAACCCTCACAAATGTCAAGTGGTTACTGTAACAAATCTTGAATCACATTTAATCTTTCCTCGATACACCAACTAGGGTATGCAAGTTAGGACAACTGTTCATCAGCATGCAAGATCATTGATTAATACCAAGTTGCACCAAAAAAAAAAGGGTGTGACCAATTGAGAAAGGTGGTAACACTACTGCTGCCACTGTGAGAGTGAGTCTGGAGGCCTGTGGCCTGTCTGGCCTGAGACACCCCTGCTGGGCAGCGTAATTAACCAGAGAGTGTGTGAAGGTGTCTGAGCACCCAGAGGGAACAGAGACAGAGGGAGGGGAAGCCTCAATGCCAGTCAGATTCTTTGGTGGGTAGAATCAGGGCCCAACTGTCTGAAATGCCCCAAGAGCCCAGGCAGGGCTGCGACAGGTGCATGCTCTGTCGGCCACACCCTTTAGTGCGTGCCCTCATCCCAAACGCATGGGCATGTCCACATGCTCATGTCATATGTGTAACACCATGACAGTACAATGTAATCCGCTATCCCTGACTGTTTCACAGCTGAGAGATATACAGCAAAAGATGGGTCATCTGTGACTGTGACCCTCGCTGGCATCCAGCACTGGTTTTTCTCTGGATGCTGTGGTTGGACCTGCTCAAGCTGTAATTAACTGCTATTGCCTGAGAATGGTGTGTGGAGTAACCTCAGGCAGATGGAGTGTGTGTGAGAGTCCCTGTTGAGCTTTAACTCTCTCCTCGCCTCCCTGCCCCCTCAAAGCTACATTGTCTTCATCACTCAGGCTGTGGGGCAGGAGTCTCCACACAGATCATTTAATCAGGCCGGTATTCCCAAGTCACTGTTAGTGATGGTGAGAACAGTGTTTCTTTAGCCTGTGAATAGCGGCTTGGTGTATTTCCGGTCACTTTAAAGCCCTTCTGCTTTGTGTGGTAGAATCCGTGCTGTGTGGTCAGCCATGTTCCCTGCACCCCTCCAGGATATGAAAAAGGTGCCGATAAAGCATCATTTCATGATTTCATTTTGACTCCTGATCATGTAACAGTCCCCCTATCTCATCCTCTGTCCCTCCACCTCCATCACTGCCCACAGGAGATAGATGGTCTGGAGGTAATCGGGAGAAATCAGGTGTTCTCTGCTGATACTGCTGAGTGCTGCTCCCTGCTGAATGAAGGCAAGAGGGAGCAGGTAGAGGAGGAGAAAGAAACGGTGAAGAGGGAGAACAGTGTGGAGCTGAAGTAAGTGCATTGTCCCACTTGATAACCTGGTGGCTGTGTGTTCTTCTGCTTGCCATGGATGGTCAGCACTGTAAGTGGGGTCATAGCAGCGAAGCTTTAAAAACATTCCCAGTTAATAATCTCGTCCGCTGGGAGAGGAGACGGACGTGTGCCTCCTCCTTCCTTGATATTTGTAAATCCTACCGATATGTATGTTTTGATAACAATGAGCAAACGAACACACATCCGTTTGAGCTGCACATTTTGTCTGCTGCTATCAGGAATCCCCCGGCACAAGATGATGACATCACTCCAGACGCAGTGCTTGTTCCGGTACTGCACTTCTGCGGGCACCGTGCCTGCTGGACGGGCAGCTCACCCTCGCACCAGGTACGGCAACCTCCGTGATGCGCAGCCACACAGGGGCACCACCAGGTGCTTTTGCATCACTCTTCCTACAGGGGGTGGTGGGCGTCACTGGCCAGCTCAGCTTCGAGGCACCTATAGGGCAGAAGGCCTCCTCCTACCTGGAGCTGCATAATGAGGGCAGTACAGCCATCTACTACTACTGGAGGCGCCAGGCCCCGCGGCACAGCTTCAGGGAAGCTGATGGCCATGGCTACAGGGAGACTGGCGGGCATGGGCGTGGGCAGAGCTTCTACTTCAACAGCAGCACGGGTAATGCACTGTCTACATGTAGCATGAAGGACACAGAGGGGGACACCTTTTGCAGACACACTATACAGATAGAGCTACAGGTCACATACAGAGTTATACACTTTACGCACACATTATAAACACAGCTACATGAAACTCACAGAATTGTAGATATTACACACATACACTACAAACACAAAGCTACAGGTCACATACAGAGTTATACACATCATGCACACACTATAAACACAGCTACAGGTCATATACAGAATAATATATATTACACTCACATTATATACATAGAGCTATAGGGCAAACACAGTTATACACTTTACCCACACTATATATACACAAAGCTACAGGTCACATACAGAGTTATACACATTACACACACACTATAAACACAGCTAAAGGCCACATACAAAGTTATAGACATTATACACACAGAGAGACACACATACACAAATTTCTGGCTGATACTGATAGCCGATTTTGAAGACTGACAACATACTACCGATACTTTGGGAGGTTCTGCTTAAATAAGTGGAGTTACACTCTACCCAAATAAATAAAAAAATACATTCCAAAAATGTGAAGATTTTTTTTTGGTAAGATAACACCAACTCTGGAACACAACAATAGTCCCAGAGCACTATATTTTATAACTGTATACATCAAAAAAGTTAAGCACCCAGAAGTAATGGTCCGACTTGGGTGTAATTTGGCATAAGTGCAGACCCGCGATGGGTATGTAAATGATTCTATTTGCAAGGAGCTGGCACGTCTAGTCACCAGACACAGAGGACGCTTCTCAGACGCATTAGACAACATTACCAGCGCTTGATGGAGTTTGATAAGGGTCACATTGTGGGTTTGCATGAGGCCCGGTGGTCATATCATGCAATTGCTTGGCATGTGGGGCATGCAGATGTCACAGTCACCGATGTTGGTACCAATGGGCATGTGGGGGCACCAGCACACGTCGTGAAGGTTCTGGTCGCCCAAGTCAGAGCACACCAAGGGAGAATCGTCAGAACCCCATGGCATCTACGCCTGCCATCCAGACACAGGATTTGGACTCTGTACAACACCTCGTGTCTCGTGACTACAGGTTCACCGTCCCATGCGTAGGCTGCCATTAACACCAGCGCAGCGACGGCTGCATTTAGAGTGGTGCCGTAACTGGGAGGCATGGACTGGTGACGAGTGGCAGTGTACCATGTTCAGCAATGAATCTCGGCTCTGCATTACCATGGATGACCATTGTGTGTGCGTATGGCGGCACTGAGGGGAGAGAACCAATCCTGCCAATGGAGAGACACACTGGCGTTACTCCTGGCATCATGGTGTGGGGAACCATAGGGTATGACTTCAGGTCATCTCTGGTAGTGATTCGGGGAACCCTGACGGCACAGTGCTATGTCAGTGACATCCTGCATCCGCAAGTCTTACCCTTCTTACCCTTAGCACAATTCAGCAGTAATGCAGCCTTCTTTATTGGAACAGATTTGTTTTTCAGAAACGCTTCATACTCTTCACTGTCTCGATGTCACTCTCGATCAAATTTGTTGTTTTTAAAGGAATTATTGGCAGTAAATATCGGCTCATTTTTAACCATTGGCTAATGGCCAATTGCTGCTGTATTGGCCAATATTGATAGTTGGCTGATACAATCGGTGCAGCTCTACTATATACATAAAGCTACAGGTTACATACAGAGTTATGCACATTACAAAGACACAGTCACATCCGCCCAACACACACAATCTATACACAAAGCTACATGCTGCATACTGACAGGTCATGGCCACACACCTTAGAGTCAGCATTGCTGTGTGTGACCTGCCGTGACCCCATGCCCTGCCCCCTGAGCCCAGGCATCATCCTGCCTGGCGAGATGCAACGGATCCTCTTCACTTTCAAGTCGACCACGGCTGGCATCTTCCGTGAGGTGTGGTGCCTGAATACACACCCTGTCCTGCTCAGCAGGGCCTCGCTGCAAGTGATGCTGAGCGGGGTGGCCCTTCACCGGGATGAGAATGTGCAGCAGAGGGCCACTTTAGAGGTGTGTGTGTCTCTGTCTGTGTGTGTCTCTATCTGTGTGTGTCTCTGTCTCTGTGTGTGTCTCTGTCTGTGTGTGTCTCTGTCTGTGTGTGTCTCTGTCTCTGTGTGTGTGTGTCTCTGTCTGTCTGTCTGTGTGTGTTTCTCTGTTTGTGTCTATGTGTCTGCCTGTGTCTGTGTGTTTGTGTCTATCTGTCCTTCTGTGTGCCTTTGTGCATGTCTGTGTCAGTGTGGGGATTGTGGGGATATATGGTCCCCGCAATGTGATAAAAACCTGTTATTTTGAGATTGTGGGGACCATTTTTTCAGTCCCCACAAGGGGAAATTCAATTTTATAAAAATCAGTAACTGCAATCAAAAAACTAAAAATTCCAAAAGACTTGTATTTGCTTGGTTACTTATGGTTAAGGTTAGGGCTGAGTAAGAGATAAGGTTGCCATTATTGGTATTAGGGTTTTGCCCATAGAAATGAATGGAAAGTCCCCACAAATATTTGAGTACAGGTCTGTGTGTGTGTGTGTGTGTGTGTGTATGTCTGCATGAGGCTAACCGGCCTGTGTGCATGTGTCACAGCGGGGGCTCCTGCTGAAGGAGGCGGCCTCAGTGTGCAGGCCACTACTGTCCGAGCTCCTGCAGGGGACGTACTCCCCAGAGAGGCCCGACTCCCCTGCTGAGCAGCACCTCACAGAGGAAGGCTGCTTCTGCAGGGCCAACCCTCAGGTACGTCATACCTGCAGCTCGACCCCCAACCCTCAGGTACGTCATACCTGCGGCTCGACCCCCAACCCTCAGGTACGTCATACCTGCAGCTCGACCCCCAGGCTCTCATCAGCGCTCCAGCATTGTCTTTGTGTATCCCACACAAAGCATTGACCCATGCTTCTGAATGGATTAAGCTGTATCCTTACTCTAACACCTTGCACTGGGGAGTGATTTTTCTTGCAAAATCCAACCCTAACCCTAACTGTGTCACGTGACCCCTGGCCACCATTCCAGCATCTGCTGCGTTAGGTCTAGCAACGTCCCTCATACTGGGAGAGACCGCCCTCCTCCCTGCCACGCGGCCCCTGGCCACTATTCCAGCACCTGTGAGACTAGCCTAATTGGACCCATTAGCGCTCTGATTGGATTCTTAGCTGTAATCTGGGGCACCACACAAGGAAGTTCCTAAGAGAGGTGCCCTGTCCCCTGTCACTTACATTTTCTACTGAAAATGTCCTAAAATAGAAAAGATGTACATGCCAGTCATGCACAACTCTGGCTTCACCATCTGCAATAAGGACATCAGCCTGGCACAGACACGACGGCAGAGGCTGAGATACTGAACCTATAAGAATAAGATGAATCCTCTCCCATGTACCCGCACTTTTACGGATTGGGGAATTTTTTTTTTTACTGTGTTATAGATTTTATCTTCCCAGTATGCCCCCCCCCACCTCGTGTGGCTCAGTGAGTTAGGGTGTCGTGCCTGTGATTGGAAGGTTACTGGTTAAAATTCCAGGGTCAGCCCAGTGATGTCACCATTGGCCTCCAGAGCAAGTCCCTTAATCCCCATTTACTCCAGGGACTGTCTGACCCTAGTTTTTCGGTTGTATGTCACTTTGGACAAAAGCATCTCCTAAATATACATATGTGATGTTCTATAAGAGCACAACAGGCTCACTTATAAGACCCTGTGGGATGGGAGTCTGGCTCATGGGAGTCTGTATGTCATTTAATGTACGCTGTGCAGCACTGCATTATCTATGGTTACTGTGCTAATTGCACACCTAGCTGCAGTGAAGCGCAGCCTAGCAAATGCTTGCTAAAATGGAATGAACTATGTGATCGACAGCTGTATTACCCGCAGGGGGCCGTGCAGGCACACTGCATTATTTACAGGGCTGTCTCCATGGTTACAGTGCTAACTGTGCACCTGGCTGCAGCTGTAGTACACAGTGTGATCTGAAGCTGCATTACCAGCAGGGGGCTGTACAAGCACACTGCAGTTTTTACAGGACTGTCTCCATAGTTACTGTGTCGACTGTGCACCTGGCCACAGCTGCAGTGAAATGCAGTCTAATGAATGCTCACTGAATGGACTGTGTGATCTACAGCTGCATTACCAGCAGGGGGCTGTGCAGGAGCTGAGGGGGCTGTGGGAGCAGGTGGCTCCTCGAGGGGGTGACCCCCACCACCACGCCCCGGCTTGGGACCTCTCTGTGCCCAGCCTCAGACGGGTAAATCTATGCCAATGCATGAAACTTTGATGCCACCATAACACCCTGTACCATCAGATACGCTTAACTGCTTCATATCTCATTGGAAATAGATGAAAGGACCTTTTTCAGCTGCCTTACTGATCAAATTTTCTATTTTTGTTGTCATTAACATTTCCAAGTGCACTTCAGGGCAGACATATTAATCCAGGTTGGAACATCAATCCAGTAAAAGCCCTCATGAGATATGTAACCGACAGCCTTGTTGTGCTTTGATTTGATTGGGTCTTCAGGAACACAAGATTCTTTTCATGAGTCCAAGAACAAAACTAAGGTGGCCATGAGTAAGCTGTAGCCACTCCAGATAGATGTTATACCCAGGGCATGACCTCCATGAGGTTCCTCTTGTGTTTCTACGTCCTTCCCAGACCCTGCTGGCTATGCCAGAAGGAGAGCAGGAGGGCACAGTGCAGAGGCACAAGGAGAATGCCCTGGCCTGCTTCAACACCTTGGTACTGGAGCTCCAGCAGTTTCATGAGCGGCCCCAGGCCCTATCGCCATACACCATCGGGTGAGCCCGGAGAAGAATGTGGGGGCTGTGCGAGAGGAGGCAGAGTGAGGGGCGGAGCTTTGAGTGTCACCCCTGCCTTGCCCGGGGGATATAGCAGGCCGAGAGTCTTTTGGAGCAGTCTCACTGTCTCTGCATGTTCCCCCACGCTAATCAACCAAGCACAGAGCTATAAATGTGGAGCTGTAATCCTGTAATCAAATCAGTGTGTGAGAGCTGATGTTGGGGGTCCGCGTGTGAGAGCCGATGTCGGGGATCAGGGTGAGATTAGGGTGTGAGATTAGGGTGTTAGAGCTGATGTTGAGGATCCGCGTGTGAGAGCCGATGTCGAGGATCAGGGTGAGATTAGGGTGTGAGAGCCGATGTCGAGGATCAGGGTGCGAGAGCCGATGTTGAGGATCCGCGTGTGACAGCCGATGTCGAGGATCAGGGTGTGAGAGCCGATGTTGGGGGTCCGCGTGTGAGAGCCGATGTCGGGGATCAGGGTGCGAGAGCCGATGTCGAGGATCAGGGTGAGATTAGGGTGTGAGAGCCGATGTCGAGGATCAGGGTGCGAGAGCCGATGT